>JADDOH010000430.1:0-293835 GCA_016648135.1 Agrypnia vestita
CTTATTAGCTCGCACCACGCGTACCATTTATCGGCGTGCTCGGGTTGTATTCTCTCTTCCCATCCAATTTTAGAGCGCCATACCTCCTGTAATAGGATTTTTGACCTTATTAGTATGCAGGCCAAAAATCCGATGGGGTCAAATATTTTCATTACGGCGCTCAATATTTGTCTCTTTGTCGGGCGGCCAGCCTCCGCTATTTCTGGCAAGTTCACAAATTGAAAAACAAATTTGTCGGAGGCCGGCTCCCATGCAATCCCGAGCACTTTTTCTGCCGTTGTCTCCGCCCCGATAATCCTCATCGGTTCCACCGCTCTTAAGGCGGGCTCAATTTTTTCCAATACTGCAGGATCATTGGAGGCCCAATTGCAGAGCTGCATTTTCCCTCGACGCAGTATTTCAGTCACTTCGGTGAACATTTTTAAGGCCTCTTCAGTTGAATCTACTGCGTCGAGGTAATCGTCCATATAAAATGTAGTTTCAACCGCCTTTGCCGCGGTCGGAAATTCCGTGGCACTGGCTTGCGCAATCCGGTTCCTCACATATTGTGCACTGCTGGGCGAGCAGGTGGCGCCAAAAATCATAGACGACATCTGGTAAGTCGTCGGCACCTGCTCGCCTGGTTGTTTCCATAGAAATAGTTGCGCCGCTTGGTCGGCCTCTCGGATTTTTATGCGCAAAAACATTTCTTTTACATCGGCTGCCAGTGCCACTTTTCCTTCCCGGAACCGGAACACACTGCCTAGAAGTGAACTCAGCAGGTCCGGCCCCGTCAATAACATATCATTCAATGATACTCCTCGGCACTTACTCGCGGCATCAAATACTATACGTATTTTGCCGGGCTTGTTTGGATTAAAGACCGCAAAATGCGGCAAGTAAAACTTAAATTTCAGCGCTTTTTCTTCGGCGGGTGACAAGGCGCGGGCGTAATCTTTCTCAAAATATTCATTTATTTTCGCCCTGTACGCCGTCGCATATGCAGTATCTTTTTCCATTTTTCTTTCAATCCCCGCCAGGCGGTTGGCGGCGCACTGGCGGCTGTCTGGGAAATTAACATCATCCATCTTCCAAAGAAGGCCCGTTTCCCATTGCCCGGTAGGTAATTGCCGCGTAGTGGCCTCCATAATAGCGGCGGCGCGGGCGTCCTCTCTATTGACGCGGGCCGCGGCAGTGATCCCCAGTGAATCCACTGCAAATGCGCCCTTATCAGCGCCTCCAGATCGTTATCGACCGCCGGCACCGTGGCGCCGGAGAGCGCCAAAACCGTCGCGGTGCCGGCGGGTGGCCGGCGGCCAAGCTCGCCGTGTGTGGTCCATCCCAGGGCTGTGCGGGAGCGCAATCCGCCGGTAGGTATTTCAGTCACCTCCCGGGTGACGATCAAATGCGCGTGGTCCTGGCCTATCAATATTTGTGGCTCCACTTCATTAAACTCCGCGCACTTTTCACCAACACACGCGCGTTCTAAGTCATTTTCATTTTTATTTTTATTTTTATTTTTATTTTGGCACTCGCATTTCTTTAACACTTTTTGCGCGGGCAGAGCGAGCTGTTTGACTGTGCTCGCCCGCATTTCATATGCAGCCTCACTCCCCCGCACTGTGAGATTTACATCTTGGGACCGGTCATCTGAGGAACACATTCCATTTGCGCCGTGAATTCTAAGTCCGCGCACCGGTCCGCGGGCCCCGACGGCGCCGGCCACTGTTTCATCGACGAGAGTGACGGTCGAACCCTCATCGAGAAGCGCGTAAATTTTCACTTGGCCTCGGGGCCCACTCACAGTCACCAACAAAACTTTTAACAGTACGGCATATCGCCCATTGTCCAATTTTGCGTGCCCCACTGTATTATCGCGGGGCGCCGTAACATTCGTCGCGGGGGTGGTAGTTGGGGCGGCCGCGGCGGCGCCGCTTGACCCGCGCGGTGGCGCGCTTCGCGGGGCGCCTCGCCCGCCTCGCCGATGTTGATCGCGGCCACGCCCGCCTCGCCCGCCGCGCCCGGATCGATGTTCTTCAGCGGCTTGGGGCGGGCGGCGATTTTCCTCTAAGTGCAGCGAGTGGTGGTGTGGTGCTCGGCATCCATTTTCGCCGCACCGCTTGGCCTTGCAGTTAGGCAACATATGCCCCCTTGTCAGGCAATTAAAGCAGACAGCGGCCCGCCTTGCCAATGTCCATCTCTCCCGTATGGGTTTATTCCAATACGCCCTACAATCCAGCAGGGCGTGATTTGCCATATGGCAGGCGCAGCATCTGGCGGCGCTCGTTGACGGTCTACTTTCATCACCGTCTTCCGTCAATTGGTGAACTTGACCGCTTCGGCGGGCGGTCATCTTCTGGCTCGCTTTTGGCCTACACCCGGCGTACGGCGCCATGTCCAATATGTCCAATATGTCGACCAGCCAGTCCGATAAGTCCTTTATTGTGATGTTGGTTGGTCCGCCTCTCCTTGAATTCAGCCACATTAATTTCGCCGACATGGGAAGCTTGCCGACCATTTCTGTAAGTAGCTGCGGTGACGTCAGGTATTTCCGGTCAAAGCCATGCACGGTCGCCACCACATTTCTGATGGCTATAGCATAATCCGTCAGCGCGTCTATCGGCGAATCTTCAGTGATCCGTGGGTGGCGGCGGACTCTTTCCAGCATGCTATCAATAATGTCCTCGGAATTGCCGAAGCGGTTTTTCAGTGTCCGCATAATCTCCTCCAAATTCTGTGGGTCCACTAGAAGCGGCGCGACTGCTTCGCGCGCTCGTCCTTTCAGCGCCGTTTGTAGGCGCATAATATTTTCAGGCGGCGACAATCCACATAAAACTGACGACTGCTCATACTGCGCCAGGAAAGTCGGCCACTCGAAGGGGTCTCCAGAAAAATGCGGCAATTCTTTGACCCCTGATTGTCGCGCCAAAATTGCTGAAACCGGCGCCTCTCCCGCAGTAGGTTGTGAGCGGGTGCTGTTGGCCTGGCGTGAATTGAGCGCCTCTTCAATCAGTGAGTTGACCATCCGTCTTTGTTCCGGATGGCTCAGGACCCAATCTCTCGTGAATGTGCTTGGTTCGGGACAACGGCCCCGCTGTCCAGATCGGTCTGATGACACAATCGCGTACTCCTCCATGACGTCATCGGCCGCGGCAACTGGTGGGCGGCGGGTGGTGACGTCATCGGCCGCGACAACTGGTGAGCGGCGAGTGGTGACGTCATCGGCTGCGACGACTGGTAGGCAGCGAGTGGTGACGTCATCGGCTGCGACGACTGGTAGGCAGCGAGTGGTGACGTCATCGGTCGCGACCACTGGTGGGCGGCGGGTGGTGACGTCATCGGTGGCGGCTGGTGTCGGCCGCTTGGGTGTGACATCATCAGCGGCGACCGAGGCTGGTCGCTTGGATGCCGCCCTGGTCGGTTGCCTCTTTGCAGGCGACACATTTGCAGCTTCGGATGCGTCTGCCTTTGCTGAGCAGATCCGGATGAGCGCCTCCGCGTGCTCTCGCTGGAGTTCTCGTATGAGCTGCTGTTGGCGCCGGATCTCCGCCGCTTGCCGGCGGACGGTGTCCTCCGTGGATGTCGTGGAGGCCCGGTCCACTTCAGAACCGGCTCGTTCCGGTGCCACAGGCTCGTCCTGGTCGTGGTCTCCCCCAACAGAGTGTCTCGATCCCTCTTGAGACATGGTGGTCGTCAGCGAAGCTCAGATCTCCGGCTCGAACAGGACCAAAATGTTCCGGATGGGAACACCTTTTTTATGCGGCTCAGTAGTCTTCGCTGGTGGGGCAGAGATCGCCACCAGAATTTGCAGTGAAGCTCGTAGTCCGTGGATATGCCAGAAGTCAAACGCCGAAGTAGTGCTTTTATCGTATTAAAGTCGAAGAAAAAATCCGAAGCGAAGTCCAAGTCAGAAAGCAGTGGTCACAAAAATCCAAGAAAGCAGAGTCCAAAGTAGGTGAGCAGGGTCAGAAAGAAAAGGCAGCAAGAAGATTGTCCAAATAGCGGTTCTCGTACCGACGCGGGTGGCGTATCTGTGGTACCCGCTCAAAAAATGCATTTTATTTATACCAAATTCAAAATTTCACAAGATTGCGTCATAGCATATTACAGAAACCAATGAGATTGCGTAATTCTGGGAAGGCGCCGCAGCGCTCCCAGCGGCCGAGCGGTGAACTACGTCATTCGCGGTTGCACAATTTCACCGCGCGGCAGATTTCATATGACAGATACAAATTAATTCATAAAAAATGCATTTTAGCTCCCAAGAGACTAATACTGTGTTATTTTGTAATAACAGACCTAGCAGATGATAATAACACAGTTATTTGGACGGGCTGGGTCATACAAGGCCCAAAAAACTAAAATTAAATTTGCCACAAACGGCTCAAATTTTCAAAAATTCATAAAAAATCAAAAACAGCATTTTTACAAGTTTTGCTATGACAAATGTGATTTGCGCATGCAAGCGCTCATTTTAACAGTAATTCCAAATATTTCAGGTAAATATTTACTGAGTTATAGGCATTCAAAAAAGCGCCAAAAACCAATTTCTTTATTTCACTCTCAGGCGCGCCTATATCATTCCACATGTATAAAAATACATTTTCCAGACAGGCATTCAGATAAGGAATGCAATGACACTACATAAGTAGGAATTCGTCCACGGTAAGCCGCTCTGATTGTCGATAAAAAATTCAACTTTTTAATATTCTCCACGGCGAGCCGTGTGCGCGAGCTTACCGCGACGTGGGCCCGCAAACAGGCGTCTACCGTTTCCAAATCGAGAAAAATACAAAATTTTTCTCACGGTCTTCCAGTACTCATTCATTTCATGATGACCATCTCCACGATGGCGCCCGGTGCAGGCCTTCGGGCCCCCGTGGAGGGTATCCCATATACGCATCTCAGACGGGGGCTCGGAATTTGAGTACTAGGCGTTAGAAGTTATAGCCGGTCAGGTAAGTTTGTAAAATCTCTGAATATTCAAAAAACATTTATTGCCCGTCGGCGGATTCAACGGCGGAAAGAAAGAGACGAGACCCTCTGCAGCGAGACTCGTCTCCCGTGTTGGCGAATATTGCGTGCCACACTCATGCCCATTTAGTGTTGGCGAACATCGCGGGTACCGCGTGCCACACACATACTTTACTTTGGGGCGTTACATCGCGGAAGAATCCCTTCGGCTCAAACTTCTAACCTTTGTCCACGCACCAATAGGTGCCAAATAAAAAATTATTTATTTCCATTTTATTCATAAAAATTCATAAAATTCCAATACATTTTTCTCATCAGAGATTCAACATAATGCACATGACAATATTGCATACAAAAAGGGCGCCAAGCGCTGCTTCCTACAAGACATCAACATATTTTTAAAATATTTTCATAACATATACAAATTCCACACATATTTGTATCGACACTTGTAGCTGGAAATAACATCGGCAGCCAAACAGGCTGCATTTTTCATATTCATTCAACAAAGGGCCAATCTCCGGTCTAGTGTCCGGGCGATGTTGTTCTACAGCTAGTTGGAAGCAGTATGCGCGCGCGGCCCCCCTCCAGTCGCGGCAACAGCCGCTGGGCACTGACTTGCGCGCGCTCCGAGCGGCAACCCGATTTTCAGTAGCGGCATACACGCCTCGTCTCCAATGCAATTTTCTGTATGTAGCGGCTGATTTATTGTGGACACGCGCCGCTCATAGTGGTCATGTTATGTTCTCATTTTTTACATGGCTCAACCCTGTCCGTTCCAAGCATAAAATAGGTATCTTTATAACGCACAGCTAGTTTCCGGAGATCTGCAAATATCAGTTCTATATATGCCGGACTAATCAACTTAATAAAGCGCAGTAATTTCCGAAGTTCTAATATGCCAAATTAATTACCCTTTATAAAATAAAATCAAACCCGTACTCTGAGTTAAAACCCTTTTAACAGGACCTCGCGTATTTAGCATAAGATAGGTATTTTTACAAGATTTATTAACAATTTCCCGCGTGTTTAGCATAAAATAGGTATCTTTATAACGCACAGCTAGTTTCCGGAGATCTGCAAATATCAGTTCTATATATGCCGGACTAATCAACTCAATAAAGCGCAGTAATTTCCGAAGTTCTAATATGCCAAATTAATTACCCTTTATAAAATAAAATCAAACCCGTACCCCCCTTTTCTTTTAACGTGAGCAATAAACAATGTCGAAGAGTATATTTACCCGTACACAACTTTCACTTGAAATTAAACTATAATTTTCAACCACTGGGACACTCTAAGTCGACGGTAACTTTCACTCAAAAAAACAACCGACGCGGATTTCACACTCCCGTAGACGTTCACACCAACTGCCCGAATTCTGCTGCTTGACATTTTAAAACCCCCCTAGCAGCCAAAGGTCCTAAGTCGTGTGTTTCCAGGATTTTCAATATCCTACTTTCCTTGAAACCTAAATCTTTGTTCCTAAGATTCAATTTGGCAAAAAAAAACCATATCTCCCCTCGGATATGTCAGTTGATCCCACCTCCTGTTGCCGTCTCTGTCTCCGTCCCTGTGCCTGTTTGGGGACGGACTCAGTGGCTTCGGACGATTTGAACTCGCTTCACAAGCGCGATAATTAATTTTTAATATTTAATTTCTAAGTTCAGTCCATATTGTCGTTTGATCAACCGTAACCACAATCTATCGGGTACTCCCCTAATCATAGTTGATGTTTCTTCATTATCTACCATTATCATGTCCCGTTCCCTCGTATTTTCACTCGTCTTTATCGGAAATTTAACGATCCTTGGCTGCTATATCATTGTATCAATTTCCCTACACTCAACATGTACACACTGCATACCTAGATAAAACAATCGTTCAAAGGTACTATACCTAATTTTAAATTAATTTTGGGCGATCTTTTCTCGTGGATCATCCAATGAATCCTGTCTTATGCCCGCGGCTCCCGCGCACAGGGACGTATTAAGTCCTTCCGTTGCGGAATTTAAACATAATTTGTAACCATTTATTATTATTTTTATTGGCAGTAAGATTGATCCACAAAATAACTATGTTACATAGACAGTGAATATTCTCGAACAATATAATACTGGAAGAGTACTATTCGCTATAACACAATAAACTATTAATGTAAGTTAAAGTAAATTTTTAAATTCAGTGGAAAATTTTTAAGATCGTTTTGCTTTTAATTTTTCCCAAAACAAAATAAATAAATAAATAAATAAACACACAAATACACACCCACACAACCCCACTATCGGACATGTTTTTCTTATTCTTTTATCGATTGTATGTATGTGTTTTCGCGTAATAGGCCCAAAACTCTGTACATCAATTATTGTTTTTTCTTCAAAGATTGATTAATTATATGGCTGTAAGAAAACCAATAAATGAAAATAAATAAAATAAATAAGTAAATAAACCTCCAGTGCCGCAGGCAAGGCGTCGGATTAATTCAGTGCTTATTTATTGCCAAGGTACTGGACGCCTCCGCTGATAACTATATACCACTCACCATGTTCTTAGAGGTGTGTTGAAAGATTGCTAGTATCTGTCGAATCGGTCTCAAGTAGTTGCCTGTATTTGTACGTTTACCATTATTACATGCTCTTGCTATATCCGTTCCACTTCACATTATTGTTGTATATATTTGTTTCATTTATCCATCCATCTATAAGATCCCCATACGCTTTTTCCTTTTATTACATGTGTATATGGGCCGCAAATTCATATTATTTTATTTACAATATTCTTATCTAGATACACTTGTTCCAATTATGTTTTGTGGGTTATCACTACCAAACCCGGCGAAATCTGAGCTAGAATAGCCAATCGTATACTCGTTACCCGTCCTGTTGAAACTACGCTAACGTCGGACAGGTTTGTAGTGATTACATAGTTAATATATTGTATCTATATTTGAGTATATTATTTTCTTGTCGTGCCATTAGTATGCTTACACGTTATCGTTATCTCTTTCCTAACTGTATATACCGTCATTGCGCAATTACCTATCTGTTGTAAAAGCCTGAAGAGCGTTAGTCTACAGATAAATATAATAGAATTATAGTTAACTTTTCTATCCGCCTACGTTATTCGACTCCCGCGAAACGAAAATGAATCATTATTCGCTTCTCGACAGAGCGTTAGTCTACAGATAAATATAATGGAATTATAGTTAACTTTCCTATCTGCCTATGTTATCCGACTCCCGCGAAACGAAATTAAATCATTATCCGCTCAGTTAAGGTCACCCCACTGGTACATCGTATACGTTTTAATCCGTGCTTCACGGCCAATTCCTATAAATTATTTATGGGGCGTTTTCCTCTCGCGATCCCCCGATTAGACATGCCTTCCTTACTTTTGCTCATAATCTGCTATCTCTCTTGGGCGGCAATCCACTCGAGACCACGATTAATGACACTTAAACGGTTTCAAAAACCCAGCAAAAAAGTCAATAATTCAGAAACCTCGTGGAACTGTCAATATCATCGTCACCTTAGAGTAGACGTTAATCGTTTTTTTAACGGCTCTAAACGCAATAATCGCGACCCAAACCGCTGAAAACCGTGTTCAGCATTTTTATGGGAAGCACATGTGGACCGCTCGGACCGCATCGATCGTCAACCATTTGTACCAAACACGGCTTTACCACAAGATTAATATGATTTATAAGAATTGATTAGTAACTGCCCGTAACCTATATCCGATCAATCGCTACTAACTCCCTCCCAATACTAGCGTTTCATCATTCCCAAATTTTTGTAGCTCCAATACTACGCCAGGTGGGTTTAGCTCAATTTTTCCCCGCGTAGCATTTAAATCATCTTAGAGTTCAAAATAAAAATAATAAAATAAAAAAAAAATCTATAGAAACAGGTGATTCATCACAAGCTCAGCTTAAGCCAGTATTTCCGCTTACTTTGATCGAACTTGAAACAACCGGGCCTAAGGCCCGGTTGTTTCAAATTCGATCAAAGTAAGCGTAGAGTTTAAACTGAAATTTTTAGTACTTTTTTCAAAAACGGGTTGTTTCAAATCGGATTAAGCGAAATCTGTCAGAGAATTCTGAGCGGAAATTTTAGATTAAACTCTCGGTCAGAGTCGCACATGCGCACTGCGCAATGTAATTGACATCTGTCAATAAAATATTTTTTTATTAATTTTTCGACATTTTACATACAAAGTGTCGAAATGTACAATATTATGTAGGGTGACACAGGCTTTTCTGACGATCGACTGATCCTACAGTATATCCTTAACAGGAGAAGTAATTTACTTAGATCTCGAACAATACTTTTTTGTCAGAAGAAATTGATTTTTCCGCAACTCTAAATGAATTTTACCGCAGGGCATTGTCGACAATATTTTTTTTCAAGGTTTCTATTTCACTCGGGTTTTGATAATTTTACATTTATATCCATGAAAGGTGCATAGGTGATTTATCTGGAACACTGCTTCTTGGACTGCGGATAGTGTCAGCCATTACCAGAGCAATGGCTGACCACAGACCACATTTTAGTCAGCCGAAGAGCACTATAAAAATCAGAAATATATTTGTCATTATGTCCAAACAAAATATCAAGTTACGACAAACGGTACTAGGTACCAGATTTGGTAATTGCTATATTGTAGGAGAGCGGGACTATACCCTCAAACCAAATGTACAGCAATTTTTAATGCTACAATGGGCCTGAAGGCCCAATTTTAATTGCGGTCCGACAAGAACACCTAGATTTTAAAGAAATCAGAAAGATGTATTGCGACCTCACCGGGAATCGAACTCGGAATTCTCAGTATGCAGAGCCAGTGACATGGCCACTGGTCTGGTCATGTGGAACAGATGAGCAAAGAAAGGATGGCAAGGAAAATTGTTTGTCGAAAGCAGCAGAAGCAGAGGACGTCCGCGGAATAATAGTAATAAAACAATATATTCGGTGTATGAAATTCTTTTATTTTATTGTATTTTATATACCTACCTATTAACGGGAAAATGAATATTTTAATAAAAAATACAACTAATAAAATTAAGGCAGATCTCTTTTGGCATTATGCCTTTCCAAAACAACTTCGTGAATTTCCTGTCGATTCTTTAGATAGTTGGGTTTTGAAAATATCTAACTGAACCACATATAATTTATTCTGCATATCAGTCGTAGGCTCTGGATTCACTTTTCTTATTACCTGCAAACAAAGAAAAGGTTATAAACAGAAAAACTAAAGAAATACAATACAGATCAAATAAAAACATATTGTTCTTGCAAACACTCAATAGGTAAGATAACATTTAATTTCGTCAATAACTAACCTTCCTGGCGCTTTTCATCGTATTCTCGAATCTACTTCGAAAATCTGTTGGACAGTAGCAACAAAACATTAAATTAGTTGCGTAATGCGGCCCACTACTCTCCTTTCATCTTCTTGTGGAAATCTTCAGTAAAACAAACCGTTGATGACATGTTTCGAAACATCTGCTTTGATCTGCTTGCTGTCAAATGAAATTTAAATTATGTGCTGCCATATGCAAAATTATTTTGGCGTGCATTTGTCTATGATTTTTATTTTACACAATTGCAACACCCCTAATCCGATTTTAAAATTTGAAACAACTCAATTCTTCGAGATTTCGCGTGACCTTGAGGTTAAGCTCAGCTTAAGCCAGTATTTCCGCTTACTTTGATCGAACTTGAAACAACCGGGCCTAAGGCCCGGTTGTTTCAAATTCGATCAAAGTAAGCGTAGAGTTTAAACTGAAATTTTACGTTCTCCACTAATCAGACGATCCGTTTTCGTAAAAATCTATGCTTTTATCGACCGCTTACTTTGATCGAACTTGAAACAACCGGGCCTAAGCAATCCTGTGTCGAGATGGGCACGATATACAACACTTTCTCACTACAACATTGTTTAAAATTTATACAACTAATTTTAAGCGTTGCTGTGGCTCAGTCTTGATAAATGGAAAAGAAAGAAAAGAGAAAGCACACGTTTCTAATACGTTTAATTTTACAATGTATTCAATTTTGCTGCTTTTAGTTTAGCTGATAGTTTTTAGTTTTAGCTAAAGTAATTTTTCTTAAATGGATAGATTGTATATTTTTGTATTCCCTTTATTTTAGTTATAATATTAATTGAATTTTCTGAGATACTGCAAACATTTTAAAAATTTAAAATTTCCTTTGACTTTGTTATGTATTAAATTGTTTGAAAATTGAACAACCGCGTCTTATTTACATCCCCTGCCATTCCTTCCTCTGTGACTGATTTATGCTTGATACCGGTAAGTCGTGGAGCCCCGACTATACGCCGACTGTATCATTGACGGTGCCCGTGCGTGGGACAGGCGTCTTGAGAACAATTTGATATCATGGTGATATCAACCGGCAAAAAATATATAGATATATCGAAGAAAAATATTGTCATTTTTCCCAAAATAAAATAAGACGACTAAAAAAGAAAAAAAAAGGTCGCTGGAAGAAAAATATCGAAAAAGATATTAATTTCATATGCTACCCAAAAATTTTAGCAAAATTTAATGAAAGAATTATTTTTCATCTACTAAACTAGTGAACTGTACCGTTCGTTTAAAAGAACAGTTCGTTCACTGAGGCGCTGAGACTTGACGTCAAGTAGACGCCATGACAGCAGGCAGCGTTTTTGCGCGAAATTAAAAATAGGTAGACGAAAATGCAACTATTTGCGTAAAAACTTAGTTTATTACTAAAATAATGTTGTTTTCGGTAAAAGTGGACGTGTACCTACATTATAGAATTTCAAAATCTGTCATCATGCCTATTCGAATGGAACATTAAATAGTCTATACCTATAAAACTCAATGTCTGTCTGTCTGTTCTCTATACAAATCCACACCGTTTGTCCGATTCGATTCAAATATGCATACTTATGCTTTAGGACCCGGCGGGTAACTTAGGCAACATTTCACCCCTATTCTCTTACCCCTTCCCCTCCCCCTGACATATTTTCAATTCAAGTCTGTACCGTTTGACCGATCGGACTAAAAATTTGGAAACTTATTCATTGGACTCAGCAGGTAACATAGGCAACATTTCCCACCTATTCTCATACCCCTTCCCCTCCCCCTGACATATTTTCGATGCAAAGCTGTACTGTTTGACTGATCGGACTCAAAATTGGGAAACTTATTCTTAAAGACCCGGCGGGTAACATATATTACATTTCCCCCATATTCTTTTAACCCTTCCCCTCTCATGATATATTTTAGATGCAAATCTGAACAGTTTGACCGATCGGACTCAAAATTTTGAAACTTATTCTTAAGGTCTCGGCGGATAACATGTGCGACATTTCCCCCTATTCTTTCAACCCTTCCCCTCCCCTGATATATTTTCGATGCAAATCTATACCGTTAAAATCGAAACATTGTTTACCTTCTGAAGTTTATTTTAAACTTAATCCTTAACCCGTGCAACGCCGGGTATGAACAGCTAGGAGATTATATAAACATAAAATATCTTCGTAATTTAATGCAATGTTGTGCCAAAATTTTAGAGATAAAGAAACTTGGCCGGTAGATTTCTGCCTATGTTATGAGTCCAAAATATTCAAGCAACCATGACCTAATATCACTAGTTAAGGAGATATGCGGCATCAAAGATTGCATTTTGACTTTTGACAATATTTCTGACTTATTTTTTGCAAAACGTTGGACTCATTATATTAGGTCCTTACATATGAAATTGGCGTTTAGTATGGGAGGAACATAAAGCCGATTTTTTTTATTATAATATATTTATTTAATCAAAGTATGTACCATTGCTATCTATGCACTTTTGCCATCTCATAGGTAGTTAATCGATCCCTTTACTAAAAAAACCATTCGGACGGGAATCAATAAAATCTTTGAAGGCGGTTTGGACTGCCCCATCGGAGTTGAATTTTTTCCTTTGCAAGAAGTTATCCAAATTTCGAAAAAAATGGTAATCTATTGGGGCAAGGTCCGGAGAGTACGGTGGATGTCTTAGACATTCCAATTGAAGCTCCTCTAATTTGGTAGCCGTCTGTTGTGCAGTGTGTGGTCTAGCGTTATCATGAAGCAGCAGTGGCCTAGAGTGATTAACCAGCCTCGGTTGTTTAGCAGCTAGCCTTTCCATCATGGTTTGCAGTTGCTGACAATAGACATCTGCCGTAATCGTCTGGCCAGATTTAAGAAAGCTGTAGAGAACGACAGCAGCACTAGTCCACCAAACGCTCACAAGTAACTTTTTTGGAGTCAATTTTCGCTTGGGGCATGGTTTGGCTGGTTCGGCAGGGTTCAGCCATTGCGATGAGCGCTTCCGATTATCGTACAGGATCCACTTTTCATCACAGGTAATGATTCGATTTAAAATCTCTTCATTATTGTGCCGGTTGAGTAATGCAACGCAGCAGTCAACGCGCGTTTGTTGATTTGCTTCACTCAATTCGTGAGGTACCCACCTTTCAAGCTTTTTCACCTTACCAATTTGCTTCAAGTGGATTAAAACAGTTTTATCACTAACACCGCAGCCTGCAGCTAACTCGGATGTGGTTTGCGATGGATCCGCTTCCACAATAGCCTTCAATTCTTCATTATCAACTTTGGTCTCCGGCCGTCCGCGGGGCTTGTTCTGCAGGTCGAAATTTCCAGAACGAAAACGTTGGAACCAAAAACGCACTGTGTTTTCTTTTGCGGCACCGTCGCCATACACATCATTAATCCTTCGAGCCGTTTCTGCAGCACTGGTGCCACGGTGGAACTCGTACTCGTAAATAACGCGATATTTCAAGTTTTTCATTTTGTAAACTGAGTGACGCAAAGAAAAAAACAATTGAGGAAAAAACAAATGAATTATAATTTTCAAAACACAAATACATGAGTAAATAGCTGTATAAATTTGGATTTGGAATTCCTAACAAAAGAGAAGATATTTGAGATCAAATTTGCCAGTACGGCAAAACGCCAATTTCATATGTAAGGACCTAATAGTAATGTATTTCTAATATGAAAAATTCATTCCCTTTAATACATAATAATAAGTCAGATAAAAACCTTCCATTTTCAATTGGAACACATTCCAATTGAAATTTTTCAAGGATTTTATGTAACTTGTATTGAAACAAAAAAAATTTCGTAATCAATATAAGTTACTGTGACGATACTTTAATGTTTTTCAAAAAATAAAGGCAAATGCCAACTTTAATATTGCATAACTCCATAACATGGTCATAGTTGCTTGAACATTTTCGACTCATAATCAGGGCGGGAATTCACCTGTAATGTATTGTGGACTAGCTCTGTTACATTCTGTATATGTATAAATTATAAGTTTTTCATGATTTTTACAATTTTTGTAGATTTTTTGTACCTAAAATTTTGAAATAACGGTGAATTCCGCATAAATCGAAATGTTTTTTTTTTGGGTCCCTTGAATTTCGAATTAACGAGGTTCTACTGTATTCTTAAATAAAAACAAACACAGCTGTGCCGCCCTACAAACTACAAACTTTAAGTGCGGCTCAGTTCATATTTATGTGCATTGAAAATGAGTGAAATTTACATAAGAAATCATTTTTGCGTAAGTAACTGCTCAATAAATAAATGGAAATACTAATCCTCAAAAATGCCATAATTTGATTGCAACGATAGTGAGTTGTTTATCATTGTTTAAAACTCTGATGAACATTTTCACTCTCCAGTATTGTTTATTACTAGGTAGTAGCCCACCAATAACGACAAGAAATAATACTTTTTTCAATTTTACAGAGAATCACACCTACTTTCTGGTACCAAATTAAATTATTATTAACTATAATGATAAGTATGTATATATACCTATCTAGGTTGGACATGCAAAATTTTATTATTTATTACATACCAAATTAAATTATTATTAACTAATGATAAGTATGTATATATACCTATCTAGGTTGGACATGCAAAATTTTGTTAATTAGCATTGGGAAGTTTCATTAATGAACAGTTCACTTTTAATCATTCATTAGAACATAATGATGATTCAAATGTTCATTTGTCAAATGAATTTTTTTCTGGCGGGATGAGATTTGAACAATTTTTGCTAGCGGGGGTTAGGATTGACTGCCAAAAACATTTATCATTTGTCCATCAAAAGTCCACTAAAAATCTTAATTGGTAATTTGGAATTGTTCATTTATCCAACCAAAAATTATTTCTGATGGGAGAGTAGGATTTGGGGTCGGCCATTCGTCCACCGAAAGGCATTGTTCATCATTCACCAAAAAAAAAATTACGACCGCTGAAGTAATGAACGGTAGTTTACTAAAGTGAACTGTACAATTCATACGTTCAATGAAGTGAACTGTTTTAATTCAGTTTTTTAAATCTAACATCCAAAAAGCAAATTTTTTATAATCAGTCATGTCATATAATCAGATAAAGTAAATAAAGTGCTAAACAATTGTGGAATTATTTTATTCGCTCACAGATTATTCTTAACCTGTTCCAGCTCAGCTCCGTCTATACATGACAGAGTGCCTCCTGAATACAAGGGTACGGAATGGGTTAGAAATATAACGTGATATTCCTACAATCAGCAAGATTTATGCTTTTGCTTATTTTCAATTTTCAACAGGTAGAGAAGAACATAAAGACAACTTTATCTTCGCTTATCAAGATAAGGCTCTTACTTATTTCAATAATTTCATTTTAGATGTTCAACACATTACTTTCATTGTAAGATATCACTTGGAGAATCTCATCATATTTCTTCCGATTTCCGATACCTCAAAAGGTCTAGTTAACTTCATTTTCTCTACGTAGACTGCTCAGATATTCCTCATCACGGATATTATTACCACAAAACAAGACAGTTCGAAAAAATGTTTTAATTTATTTCAAAAATTGTTTCTTTACCCTTCCATTTATCTGGAGATTTCAATATTATTTATATGTAACATTCATTTTCAAAAATAAATGTTGGAACGAGACGATTCTTCTCTGGAAAGTCCTATTAATTTCAATAACTTTCCTTACGGTAATCCATGACATTCTAGAACATTCCTCCAAACTTTTGTTCTAGAATTTTTGAGGGTGTTACAATTTCCCCCAATTGTAAACCCTGCATTATTATTAATAATAATTTGAAAGCTCTTCCAAATTCTGCAAGCAGCAACAACTTGTCAGTTATTGCACATTCTCCATGAATTATTTTGTGCAGCAAAAAACGCTCCTGAAATTTTTTAACCAATCCTTAGATTTTTTTGCTAATAATTTTTTATTTTAAAATAAAAAAATCCACACAATACTGTGTTATATAGAAGATTATCGTAATTCTTTGACCATATTAAATAAAATCCATATTTATATGAGGGTTCGCTACATAATATAGTGTAGTACCAACTCAGATGAGATATATATCTTGATATTGACATACATATATAACACGATACGTATATACAAAGAGCAGAGTGACATATGTAAAGCACGTCAGACTCCTTATCTTCATGGTGCAAGTGATTTCATTGTTTTTCTTCATTCTCATCAATTACTCCTCAGGTTACATTTAACAGAACTCATATTTTGAATGCTTCAGAATTTTTAAACACTTCCAATGAGGGTTCAATCTTCCATACATACAACAGGATTGAGAAAACATAACATTAAACCAATTTCTCCCCAAGTACCACATCAAAGTCGTGACTACAAGGAATGTTTTTTATTTTAATGAATATAGCTTTGACTTTTTCTATTCTACTCTTAATGTCCCTAGAGTAGTCCCAGCCCTTAAACAATATGCAACATAGTCATTTGTTTCACTCGGTCTATTTATACACCGTACCTCTCTATACAAAATACAATAGACAATGGTAATATGACTTAACACGCTCCACAATAATTCTATACTTATCTTTATGCAAAGTTTGAGTCCAATTCCATATGTGTACATGCATCCCAATATAATGTAGATAATGCATGTGAAAAAATTAATCAGAAAACTATATAAAATTGTTTATTCAATATAATCATATAATAAGTAAAATTGACATACAACATTGATACTATTGCAACATGGAAACATAATATCAAGTATAACAAAATTGGAAGAAACCATTAAATGTGTTTAACACCATTTTTATATAGTCTACATACTCAGAGTCTTCTGTAGGTTTTAACCGCCAGAGAAGGAACAAGATGGGAAGCACTGTGTCAACACTGCTTTACCCCCCGGATTACATATATGTAAATACATCTGATATGAGTAGGGATTCCACAACATCAATAATGATAAGGTATGCAATAAATAGTTAGCGATCATGTATCAATTTCTATGAAATATCTACATCCATTTATTTATTTTATTAACTGATTATTTTACGACGCACTTAAATTCTGGACATCAAATAGTACATTCAAACTAATAATCTAATTTAATTTTAAAAGAAGTTATAAATAAGTCATGTTGATGTATCGTATATTGAGGGAATAAAAAAATATATTCTTTTCAATCTACTTCGAGGGATATACGAAAATAAAAAATATAGTTTTAACGTTAATCTTACATATGTAATCATTAATTGCTATACAGAGGCTGCCCCAAATACTACTTGCGTATGCTTTGAAATCACATTTCGGTTTGACTTAAAATGTAGTCAATCTTATTAAAATTTCATAGTGTAATTGTACAATTTAGGTTGGTAGTGACCGTGTTAACAGCCAGCTAACCGCCTGCGTGGAAGGCGGACAATCTCAGCAAAACCATAATGACTCGTGCGGGGATGAAGAGTATGAGGTGATGTAGTAATGGACTGTTCAACGTTATTTGGCTTTGGCCTGTACAGATGGTCGAGATCTCAGGTTCTCATTCGTGTTCTGGTCCACTTCGGGAAGGTCCGACTCTTCAACGCTCGATCGCTTTGCTGTTAAAACAAAAAATTATGAGTCATAAAAATGTTACCGCATTTAAGCCACATTAGGGAACCAGATTTTAAAAGCAAGACCTACCGATCGGCATATATTCCAAATACTTTTAATCGGTGATTAAAATGTTCAAACATTAGATTTCTTACTCCCGCTTTCCCTTGCGTTCTTTCATTTTTCGTGCAAGACCTGTACAAGAAACATATTCTTGAGGCAGGTCTTAATCACTTCAGCAGTTGATTTGTGTTATATTGTTAAAATATAAAGTGAAATGAACTGGTTGTGTATCCAAATATAAAAAGGTTCACAATGCTATAAAAATTATTTTAATTCCACCTAAGAGGCATTTTGTTAATATAAATGTGTATATTGTGTGAAAACATACAATATAAAAAATTATACATTATACAGGAATGAAAATTTCAGGAATACTGACTAACCAGAAAAGCTTCTGAAAAGGTAGGGAACACATGAAGCAGGTCGGATTGTCTAATGATTGTCTAAAGGTTGGCCTAAACCTACTATGACATTTGTGAACTACCCAAATAATTTTTAAACGTTTGATAAAAATTTGAGAAAGATTATTTATTATATGCGAACTAAACAAGTTTAGGAAACTGAATGAACATTTTTATTTTACTGGTTGCAATTTAACCAAAATTATAATTAAGAACAATACAATTAAATCCTGGACCAAGGAAGGTAAATAAACCAATCCAATACAAACCTTTTTCCTTCTTAGGCTTTTCTTTCTTGTTGACCTTAGCTTTAGCCAGCTGCAGCGTTTGCTGGGCGCTCTTCTCTCTCGCTAACGCTAACTGCTGTGTGATGAAATTAAACATCAAATAGGTCTAGAAAAAAAAACATATAATCAGTGTAAATAACAAAACAACTAATCAAATATTACTTAACCAGTTGTATGCTGGCCGTACGAACGTGGAATGTACCCTGTCTGCCGCGTAATTTCGCGCACGATTGCTGTTTCTTAGACACTTTTTTGTGATGGTTATATTCATTTAAAAATCAACAATAATCGCTAAGAAGTTGCAGTTTCTGGTTCCTCAATGTACAGACTTCAATAATTACTTATTCATTAATTATGAAAATAAGTAACAAAGTTTACTGTCAGAAATGTACGCACATGTTTATCGAATAAAACCATGGAAGCAATGATACTAAAGATATTGTATTTCAATATTTTCGTTCTAAATATATCAAAGAATATAAAAATACATAATTTTAACACTTTTTTATTTAAAAATAACACTTTTTTTAACAGATAAATAACACAATTAATGCGTGGTTCGAAGACGACATTTGGAATGATTTTTTGTCCGGTTTGCGTGGCAAATGAGGTTACTTGACAAATAGAACTCGTTCATTCATTCAAAAACTTGGGATACAACCAATAATAAGCTTTAAAAACCCATAAACGCAGGAAAATTTTCACAGATTAGAGATAACGAATCAGACAATTATATTTTTATGTATCTCACCTGTAAGGCGCCAACTGTGAAGAGTGCGGCGAACCTGACGGCTGGGCGGGCGCTCTCCTCCTGAGCGAGCCCGTACCAGAAGGTCAGCACGGCCACCACCATTGTGAAGAGGCGCACTACCACAAACACTATTCCATTGGTTGACCTCAAAACTGAAACATCGTAGAAAATTAATCAAGCATGCTAAAACAACTGTTTAAAATCAATGCGACCCTCAAAACTCTCTGGACACCTCAAAGCTTATTAGAATCCTGGAAATGGAATTCTTTTTTGGCATTAATGCAATCTTACATTTATAATGTACACTTGAAAAACTGAAGGTTTTAGAGCTTTTTGCCATACATATGTGTGACTTTTACATCGGTTTCAGATCTAAAGTTTATGCAAAAATATTTTCATTTCAACAATTATTATCTATGCCCATTTTATAAACTTGATTACATTGCCAATTGAGAAACATATTGATTGCATTTTCACATTTTTTCACTTCGTGTACTGTTCAAATCGACACTGTAATGAGACCGAATGGTGCCCACACCATCGCGTTGCATTCATTAAGCAAAAATCCACACACTACATTGACATTTATATACATACAGTATTAATAATAATTTATTTTTTTTGTTTTCACATTTATAGATGACAACATTTTCAGTGTTTACAAAAATATATGACCATGTATCATTGTTGCTGAGGGTCTTGGCAGCAAAGTAAACACTACATTTGATGCCCTGCCTGCTACACTAGTATTTTATTGTATTATAGCAGACAGTGCTCTTCCGGTGGGTACGTGCAAGAATATTTATATAAAGCAGTTATTATGTATATGAATAAATCTTAGTGCCAATAAAAATAAAAATTTAATTTAATAATTAATCATTACCAAATTTAATTATAGTGTTAATTCTATAGTTGTAAATTGGATAGTGAATAAAAGAAAATATGTAAATGTAGATGAAAAGATTAAAATATATGTTCATATAGGTACGAGTATTTCTCAAATTTTTCTTATATCTCGGCTTTTAAAAGATTTCGTTATATTATAGATAATGTTTACTAATACATATTTGAAATGCACCTTTAGCAACACCGTCCTCCTTGTCGGAACGAAGAATGCCGTCAAGTTTGGACATGTGACCAAACATCTCTCCCAGGCTGTGCAGAACAATCAGGCATACTCCGACCCTTTGGAAGCTAAATAAAACGGAAACAAATTTTAACTTAGGTCATTTTATATATTACATACATGACTTATTTACCACAATATAATATAGCTAAACAAAACATGATTACTAGATAACAAAATACGAGTGACATTTCAGAACTCATGTTTGACATGTCATATTTATTTTGTTTTTAACCTTTCCTCTCCGATGCTGTAAACTGAATTGGCATTGCCTCTAATTATGTGAATATCTCTGTAAATTTACTGAATACAGAGTTTGTACATCTTCCGTAACGTACTTATACCAATTATAATAATTTTGTTGTCTGTCCGTCCGTCCATCATAACTTTGTATAACATCCGTAACTTTCTTATAGTATATTTTATCTTTATTTTTTTTATATAAATACATATTTAGAAACCGACATGTAAAAGTACTGTCATTTTTGACAGGTTACAACTAGTGTATTGAATGAAATATTTACAATCTATAATTTTTTACCAGACACAACAAAAAAAAAGTATTTTCGAAGAAATTGACATTAATTTGTCAATGTGTATTGTTGGTGGGGGTGGTGTGGGGAGCGCAGTGCGCTGTACCCTGAGCACAGAGTGTAGTGCACAGGGTATGTGGTGCCGGATTGCCGATTTACACTCGGCAGTGCAGGGAGTACGCTGGCCGAGTTTTTATTGTGTCGTTTGTTTTTTTTTTTGTGTTTTTTCAACAAAGATCAAGGTTTTTCTCATTTTAGCACATAAACACAATAATTGATACATGTATTCACTTTTATACGTGTCAACTATTATATTAATGATGAATTTGAGAAACAAATGTAAAATGTTCATATTTATCCGACTTAAAAGTTACAAAAGTCTGTAGGTACACTTTAGGTGAGATTACAGCACCGGGACATGCGTTTTTGCGCCGTGTGAGAAAGTTACAAGAAATCTCTTATTAACCTGAAAAATAAGACAGGGAAACTTTCCAATGACTATTATATAAACTTAAATTAAATTAAACAGAAATCTCCCTGTAACATATTGTGGAATATGTTACAGGGAGATTTCTGCTTTAATTATGAGTTGAAAATGTTCAAGCAACCATGATCTAATATCAATGGAGATATGCGACATCAAAGTTTGCATATTTTTTTATATTCCTTAGTTTAGTAAAACGTTGGACTATCATTACAGTAACTTGTATTGAATATGAAAAATTCATTCTCTTTAATACAAGTCAAATAAGATGATTAAAAAATTCCGATTGGAATTTTTGCAGGGTTTCTATCATTTTATTTAACTCGTATTGAAACAAATTAATTTTTCGTAATCGATATATATTACTGTAATAATAGTAATGTTATGTAAAAAATAAGTGAGAAATATTGAAAAAAAAATGCAAACTTTGATATTGCATAACTCCATAACTATTGATGGTTGGCTGCTTGAACATTTTGACTTATAATCAAGGCAGGAATCCATCTGTGAACTATTATGGACTAGCTCTGTTACACCATGTACGATAACAATTTAAACATGAAAGCTGTAATTACCACTTGTTTGCTTAGTAGACTGAGGCTTGAATCAAACTAAGTATAGGTCTTTTCATATAAGCCTCAATTGAGTTAGTGTGGGTACAGTGTGTAACAATACACGCATTGTTTCGTAATGTTATGTTTACGTATACGAAAGGGCCGTATCCGTAAACTTAACACAACAAAACAATACGCGTATTACGCACTCTACCTACACTAATTCAATTGCAAGCTTATATGAAAAGACTTGTATGTATGTAAATAAAAGAAAATAATAAAAGGTAATATGCATTATGTAAAATGAAATGATGTCAAAATAAAATTAAAATAGGGAAAAACGAGAAAAGAATATAAGTGAATAATTATAATGATGCATTAACAGTATTCTAAATTACTCAAAATAAATATGTATTAGTTAACTCCATATTTTAGTTTCCAAATAAATTTAAAAAGTGTATAAATTGATAAAACACTTGTCATCAAACAAACGGATACTCCAAAGAAATAGTGTTAATAAAGACAAACCAAATAAGTCAACACTTGTCTAAATAAATTGGTCACGTGACCTACATGACTAAAAATGCAAGATTTGAAATAACTGTTGTGAGTAGAGTATTAAAGCAGGTTCATCATTCATTATCCATATGTTCTGTTACATATGAGGTGTTTAAAGCAAAGGCAGCAATATCCCAAATATTTTTTTTTAAATGCACTGTCGCCGTAGAATTTGGAATTTAGTGAATTCGAAATTTTATAGGAAATATTGATCTATCCCTTCCAAAATCATATTTCCAAATCACTATTCAAAACAAAGATAGCTATATCCACTTCAACTAATCAACCCCTAAGGATTTATCACGTGACAAAAAAGCCGCTTTATACTAAAGTGAGATTTGATGTCGTTTTTAGAATGAAACATCATAACAAAGATTATATAATTAATAAAAGCAGTAATGTGCACTATTTTTTAGCAACACAGCAATATCGACATTTAAAATATTTATTTATACACAAATATTAGAGGAAAATTGAAGTGGCAAATGCATATTTCATAGAATCCTTTAGGCCCGGTTGTTTCAAGTTCGATCAAAGTAAGCGGTCGAGCAAAGCATAGATTTTTACGAAAACGGATCGTCTGATTGGTGGAGAACGTAAAAATCTATGCTTTTAAAGAACGCTTACTTTGATCCAACTTGAAACAACCGGCCCTTAGTAGGTCACAACTGTCAAGTTGTTTTGTATATATCTCAGAAACGCCTTAATGGGATATTGTAGCCTTTGCTTTTATACCCCTCAAATACGCTGGGCCCGTTTATCTTTTGTTTTGAATTTATTTAATTATTTGGTGAAAAAAATATGACTTAAACTAGGCTACCGGGTTTTGATGAAAAATACATTTATATCATCTACCTACATATCGGGAGTATATTATACTGGACAGAAGGCACTAAGGCTGGAAATTCACTGCAAATGCATTTTTTCGCAATTGTTGGTTTTTATTATTCATTTATATCAGAATGTATATGCCAGACTACAATTTTTTTGGAGGATAACTTAGAATTTTTTCTTATATAAAAGTAATTAACTGAACATTATTTACAATTATTAAATATAAGCAATATTCGACAGACCGCAGCCGAAAAATTCGTTTTTATTATCTTAGAAATGATCAATTGTGTATGCAGAAAACATTTTATTACGAATGAAAAGCTAAGATTATGATGATAAATAAATCTGTACTAAAATAATTAATAAATGTTCAATATTAATAAAGTAATAAATTTTTCATTATCTTACTATACGAATACAATTTTAAGATAAGTTTTGTTCGGCGAGACTGAGCCATTCTAACTAAAACTTCGTACTCAAAATAGCATTTCGAAGATCAGTTTTAAATTTTGTTGACTGCTTAGTTTGAATAATGATCTACTACACTATCTAGTGGCAAAAATCCTTCTAGCAGAAAGCATATGACTTTGTGCTTTCTGTCAGAAGAAAAATAATGACTTCATGATTTTATTAACTTGAATACCAGATATCAGAAAGAGCCTGACAGAAAATCTTGTTAGAATTTATAAAAATGTCTTGCGATGAATCTTTCAACAGTGGAAGTTTATTGCCATCTCCTACGCCTGCTAAGAGAAACAGAAGTGACGAGACTGTCACTGATCAAATGATCAACTACCACTCGTGAAGCTCACGATACATTTCGGGATTGTTTCGGCGAAGTGACAAATGAAAATAATAGTGTCAGAATCAAGAAAATAACACATTTGCAAGCGAGATTGACTATTAATTGAAGAAAGTTTGAATCGATCGTAGTCGCGACCATTAATTATATTTGGTGGTCAGCTAATTCAAAAAAGTATCCAAATTTGATAAAGTTTGCCAGAATTTAGTTTTCAACTCCTTGTATCAGCGCATAGAGCGAAAGACTATTTTCTGAAGCCGATCATGTTTACAAAAACAAGAGCAATCACTTATCCCCTCAAAATGCAGAGAAACTAGTGTTCATCTATCTTAATTTTGCCATTGATTAATTTTGAATACTAACAAATTTGTTGATTAAATAAATAATTAACAATTTTTCTATGATTGCGTAGTTTTTATTTGCCTGCAAGTATCTTCTTTTATCAATTTACTGGCGATAATTTTGTGAAATTTTCGCAATTGAGGTACTATCCGGTATCTGGCCGGATAGTAAGGTATTATCCGGTATCCGGACGGATAGTAAAAATAGGCCGGATAGACCGGATACCGGATAGTTACCGGATATCTGTTTCATCTCTAATGGTTAGCTTAATTAATGTTGAAATGGACACAATGCCAAACATTGATCTGAGAATTTTTTTTCAACTGTCGATCTGTGTCTCCCATAGGTGACATTGGGTCCGTTAAATTAAGTTATCCAATTATGTAAAGAATATCAAACAGTTCGAGATTCTCATTAAATTTATGCAATACTAGTTTGAATCACATTTCAGATGTTTTTTAAACACACAAGTTTGCACATGTTTAGCCACCAATCCAATATTTTAGACATTTTAGCAACTAATGATAACAAATTCCAGTTATTCGTATAATACTATAATAATTTATATAATACTAACTTGAAGATATATGCAGCTAGTACGAAGCCAAACCCAGCAACAGCCTGCTGTATGCGTCCAGCCCACTCCTCCCTCTTGATCCTCTGGAAGTAGAGCTCGGGGATGGCGTGCAGCCAATAGGAGGCCTGCACGACCCACCACAGTTTCAGCAGGAAACTCATTGGATGCTCGGGATATCCTGGAGGAGTAACAATACATTTAAAAATTATATCCCACTGCTGCTCAAAGGCGCCGATCTACCGGTATGCATTTGAAGAGCAAAAAATTCTACTCCGAAGTGCACAACCCTTTAAAACTGCTATAATATGGTTAGAAGATGGTGAACAAATGGGAAACTAAGTACAGTAGGCTCTGAATTATCCGGGTCAGGCAAAAAAAATAATTACAAACACACCATTTCCAATTTGACAAAAATACATTTCCACAGTTGTTTTATCAGCATTCTTAAATATCTACTGTAAATTTCTCATTAATTCACTTTTAAATTAAATCCGACTCTAACTCGGTCAACCTTTTTTTGTTTTGTAAAATATTACAAGTTACATTACAAGTTTTTCGAAATGTTATTCTATGAAAAATTTACTTGTCTATTACACAAAACTCGCAGACATAGAGCTAAGTAAAAATACACGGTTCAGGACGAGTTTTTTCTCGACTTGACTAGATCTATGGAACAAATTTATTGGGCGCAAACAAGTGAGATAAATTAAGAATTGACATGAAGTTAGGTACAGAAAAGTCGGAAATTAAACTTCTAGCCGTAGGACGAATTACAGCTAGAATTTTAAATCAACTTTTTCTTAAGATAAGGATTATTTAATTAATATTTATTCCCAGAATCTTTACTAATGCATAGCTTTTTTGCTTGTATGCGTTGCACGCCACTGATGGAAGGGTATGGAAGAGGCCTATATCCAGCAGTGGAGAGATGAAGGATTTATATGCTCTTCTTCCTCAGATAAATAAGAAGAGCATATAAATAAGTGAATAAAAAATTAAATAAGTCCAAAATACACTATTCGGGTGGTACTTACATTTAACAATTAGACTTGCGGCACACTCCCCCGCTTGTGTGAAATAAATATGATATTGACTGGAATTCCCGAAATCTAATGATTCGGCATGTTTACAATTTCACAATTCTGCATGTTCAGCATTATTTCATTGACAGAAAAAATATTTTTAAATTTTATGAAATATTTTCAAAAAATCACAGAATCTTTTATTGCCCAGTTAATCCACAACTTGATTAATGCGACCCCGGATAATCAAGAGTCTACTGTACTCGCACATATCGTAAAGGTTTTTTCTGGCCACGCTAGCCTACCAGCTAGCAAATAATTACATTTTTCCTCCACATTTACACAACTGAAAACATTTATATCAATTATTTTATTAAATTTTTTGTAAATTTTTGGAAATCCTAAATCCAAGCTTCGATTCACAACGCATATAACTGACAAATTAGGAGGTCATTAGAAGAATTTTCATAAAAAAATTATCCAAAGTCCAAAAGACATACTAAAACTGGAAAATAAAATAAAAATGCTTTACAAAAGAAAGGTGAAGAAATTATGTTTGTGAAAAGTGTTTTTTTTTTTTTTATATTTTACAAGCATAAATGTTATCTCAAAAGGTTCTTCCTGAATTTAGCGATTCGCAGTACATTACTATTCCTTTTTTAAAGAATGATTTAGGAAAAGGACACACAATTCACGTAGCAGCATTCAAAAGGCGGCCCTCGTGGCCCGGTGGGTATGACACTGGCTTCTCACATCGAGGATTCCAAGTTCGATTCCCGCTTAGTTCACAATTAATCTATGTGATTTACTCAAACCTGGGTGTTTTTTAATGTGTTTTGCTTCTATAATTGGGCCACTTGGCCTGTCGAAGTGTAAAAAAAAAATATGTTGTAATGTTACTTCAATATATAAATTCTTGAGACAGCAGTTTTACAAATTTAGGTTTATAATTATCATGTAACTTTATGTATTTTTTTTTTCATGTAATATAATAAAATATAATTAAGTCTATGTAATATTGTAGGTTATAAGTTTGTAAACAAATTTTATATATTTTATTTACATTTTTTAATGAAAAGATAGTAATCTAAAGAATGGTTGTGGGAAATCTCCAGATTACCCACAATCACATTACATAATATTCCTAGTTTTCATTTTTTCACAAATTATTTTGGATAGTGAAATACTTACCCAGCACCGTACAATTAATTCAATACAATATTCTTCCCCCCCTCTCTTTCTTAAACACCTCTTAATTCCAATCACTTGCATACCCGCATCGATACAGAAAATTCACCCCTTTTTCACACACTCTTTCAATCCCTCCAATATTCCTTATACATATCCTACCAATCGTGCTTTATGTACTTCACAATAAATTGCAACAAATGCATGTTTTTTTGTAATCTCCATTACAGAAAAAAAATCCGTGACTCGACTGATGGATATTATCAGACTGATTGGCTCATTAACTATTTTATAGAGATAAATTATTGATTGGCACATTTATGGTTTAAAAATATCATTATATTTACAACTTAATAAAAACACTCAGAAAATTCAAGGGCAAAAATTACCTATAATTCTTTCATTAAATATCCTTCAACTTTTACTATAATCATAAACAGAAAACTCTGAATTTTGTTTGCTTTCAATTTCATTAAATGTAAATGCAAAATAAGAATACTGAAAAATAATTAGATAGATTATTTATTTATTTTTACTTTAAATAAAACTATATTACTTTTAAAAAATTATGCATTGTCTTTATTCAATCTACCTCCTTGTAAATGCGGATTTCCATTATGATAAAATTGCAAAATACATTAATAATAAATAAAAATATAACGAACCTCTCCAAAGATAAGACAGATTGGTAAGGAAGCCCTCTCGCAGGATTGCGTCCAGTCCCCAGAGGACAGTCATCAAGTGGAAAATCATCAACTGACCCGACTCATTTAGGGAACTGAGACGAGACTTCGACAGATGAAAACGTTTGGAAATTTTCTAAAAAAATGCAGTAAAATCTGGTTTAATGAATAGTGAGAATTAAGTTTTAGTTTTCCAACAAATCAAATAGAAAATATGAGGAAATAACACATAACATGCACAAAAACAGCTAGGTATGTGGAACGCCATATGCCTTACTCGTGTTTCTATCAGAAAAATATACAATCCACTCTCGTTACCGATATCTTTATATGGTAGATGGTTAACTTTTGGAAACATTGTTCATGGATCTATTGAATCAGTCCATTCACATTGTTGATTAAGGAAAGTATAATTTACTTTAATTATCTTTAAAATCAATAGAAAAACATTTTGCAGATACTATGTTTACAGAATTATAATGAAAAATGTTGTGTTTTATAAATATTGTAAACTAATACTCACATCCAAGACATACTCCTGCAGTATGCCGTGCATTACAATGCACACCAAGGAATAGAAGAAAACAGCGCATGCATCTTTCCACCCTGCTTCATACAAGTAACTTTCTCCCTGAGGATACTCTTTGCTGGGATCAGCTCCACTAACATTATGATGCAGAGAAATGAAAAGGCTGGCCACAGGATTTGTAATCTAAAAAATAGGACAATAATCATATTTGTAGTTAAATTATTATTTTCGCCGACGTAAAATTGAATAACGTAGAAGAGAAAGGGATTTCAAAAATAGACATATAGTAATCGAGCTATTTACTAATAAATATGAACAGAGACGTGGCTCACAATATGCTACCGTCGAATCTTACCTGCACCATAAGTGCTATCAAAAATAGCATGGCTATGCAAGAAACAATATCTGCATGATTCTGAATGACAAATTCATGACTTAATATAGGAGGGTTTTTCGTAGCTGCCTTTCGGCCAGGTTTCATCACCATTTTAGAGGAACTCGGACTATGTTACACCTTATTAAAAATCAAAGAGTCGATCAGTCAGACGGTAACTGAGCGACCAAAATACTGACACACATCAGCACAGAACAGAACCCGGCAAATTACGACAGGCGACGATTCTGACAAGGCGCCACGACTCAAATCTAGACAAACTTCAAATAAATTATATAAACGACGTACGTCTAACGTCAAGTTAGTGCAACGTTGACACTTTCACCGCCAAATGTTAAGAAAAGTATGTCGATTATCAACAATTATGTTGTGTTGGCACAACTTGAGTCAAAGTCAATACAATTTTTAAAATATTTTAAGATAGACATGTATTCAAAGATTATTTAAAACCAACATTGACATAAAACATATGTCTTTGATTTTTAATTGTAATTTTAATCACTCAAAACATTACACTTTTAATGATTTCAATCATACAAATTATTTTTGCCGGATTTTTTTATAGAGACATCTATGTAACCGAGCTTAACTATATACGTTGCTGGGAAATACAAATTTATTTTTGGTTATCAAATTGAAAAAGTATTGATTTAATTCGGAGTTTGAACTTTTAAATCTGTTAATTTTCCTGACCTTCAATATTAGTAAGTAAAACGGAATATTGATTAATATTATAAATATAAGAGTACGATTTACTAAGTGATTCTTATTTTTGTGATTGTGTGCATATTTAAGTTTTTACAAAGTGAATTGTCAGAGCTGTAAGATAAATTTAATTTACATGATTAGTATTGCTGGTGGATCGACTTGTTAATACCTAATAGTTCGGTTAAAGTATAGATTTTTACGAAAACGGATTATTTGGTTGGTGCAGAACGCAAAAAATATCTGCTTTAAATGAAAGATTAATATAAACCAAGTTGATACAAATGGTCCTTAGTCTAAAACATGCTCTGGCTCGCTTCCTAAATTTTAGAAAATCGTAATCTAAATTCTTAAGTTCTGGATATTATGGTGTTTGTCAAAGTAAATGTAATACAGAAAAATAAGTGTTAATGCACACATAACATTATTATTATTTAATACATGAGGAATTTTAGTGAGTTAGGCCCGGTTGTTTCAAGTTCGATCAAAGTAAGCAGTCGATCAAAGCATAGATTTTTACGAAAACGGATCGTCTGATTGGTGGAGAACGTAAAAATCTATGCTTTAAAAGAACACTTATTTTAATCCAACTTCAAACAACCGGCCCTTAGGGTGATAGACATGACAATATTTTCATAATAGTTTTCATAAGTGTTTTAGCCGCTCTCGCTCCTAATATACTCAATACAAGACTAAATCATTTTATTAAAAAAAAAATATGTTTACTTGTAAGTTGTATGAAAAAGTTAAAAAAGTATATTAGCAGAAGATTGAAAAATAATCACAGGACAAAAACATTTTTTCAAATTTTATTTACTTCTGGTATCAATTAATCTTTATTAAATATCTGGAAAGTTAATTTATTTTGGAACACTTGGGAAGGCCTGCATCAGTAGATAAAAAATTACCGAGAATGATAGTGAAATTATTTTATTCAAAATATGTGTGCGGTAATGTGTGTACCTATATGTGACCCTGATCATGTATTATACATATTACTTATTATAACTGTTTACTTCCTCCTTATTATCAGGCAGTCTTATCTGTGTCTGTTGAATTAATCTATTATTATTATAATAAATAATATCTTTTCTTTTAATACATACACGGTACAACGTACCATTAAAATAAACAATGTGCCTACCTATTTAAAAAATGTAAAAAGTGATATATAAAGATATATGATTAACAAAACATTAAGCAAATGAAATAAAATATTAAAAAATTACAAAAAATGAAAAAATAATAAACAAATCAAATATAAAACTCAAAAAGCAATAAAACTAAAAGCAAATAAAATAATTGTAGGCAAATCAAGTCTGAAATTACAGAGACTAACAAAAAATAAAATGAAATATGAAATTCAAAAAGCGAAAACAAAAGATAGACATGACATCAATAAATATAAATGACCGAATCGTCCAGAAGAGCTTTCTTGTAGGCGGCTAATGTTTCCGAAAAAACATCCGATAGGTAAAAAACATACACATATGGAGCCACATAGGTGAGCTATAAAGATAATTTACACTAACATTGTCACAATGAAATGGATATACTTTGTCTAGTGCTCCTGGAAGGGATGTGATAAAAAATTAGCTGCGTTAGTTATGAACTGTTGTAATAATTATTTACGATTTTATATAGCAACTAGCTGTTCGTACCCGGTGTTTCACGGGTTAAGGATTAAATTGAAAATAAATTTGTGGAAACAAAGATTTGATTCGAACGGTATAAATTTGCATCGAAACTATATCGGGGGGAGGAGAAATGATAAAAAGGGAGGGAGGAAATGTTACCCGCCGGGTCCTAAAGAATAAGTTTCCAAATTTTGAGTCCGATCGGTCAAACTGTACAGATTTGCAATGAAAAGGGAAGGGTTAAAAGAATAGGGGGGAAATGTCGCATACGTTACCCGCCGAGTCCTTAAGAATAAGTTTCCAAATTTTGAGCCTGATCGGTCAAACTGTACAGATTTGCATCGAAAATATATCAGCGGAAGGGAAGGATTTAAAGAATAGGAGGGGAATGTCGCATATGTTACCCGCCGGGTCCTAAAGAATAAGTTTCCAAATTTTGAGTCCGATCGGTCAAACTGTACAGATTTGCAATGAAAATATATCACCGGAGGGGAAGGGTTAAAAGAATAGGGGGGAAATGTCGCATATGTTACCTGCCGAGTCCTTAAGAATAAGTTTCCAAATTTTGAGCCTGATCGGTCAAACTATACAGATTTGCATCGAAAATATATCAGCGGAAGGGAAGGGTTAAAAGAATAGGGGGGAAATGTCGCATATGTTACCCGCCGAGTCCTTAAGAATAAGTTTCCAAATTTTGAGTCCGATCGGTCAAACTGTACAGATTTGCATCGAAAATATATCAGGGGAAGGGAAGGGTTAAAAGAATGGGAGGGAAATGTCACATATGTTACCCGCCGAGACCTTAAGGGGGGGGGGGGGGGGGGGGGGTGGGGGTGGGGGTGGGGGGGGGGGGGTGGGGGGGGGTGGGGGGGGGTGGGTTGGGGTGGGGGTGTGGGCGAGGGTCCGCGTGGGTGGTGGGGGGGGGGGTGGGGGGGGGCAACAACCTAACCAAAAAAACAAAAACAAACCAAACCTCCCCCTTCCTTTTCTATAACATTACAAAACAAACCCCCAAAAAACAAACACAACCCACACAAAACCCAATAAACACAACCAAACAAAAAAAAAAACAAAAACTACAACACCTCACAAAAAACAAAAAAAAAAATACAAAAAACTAAGTTACAAAAATTTGAGTCCGATTCGGTCAAATGGTCAGCATTTGCATCGAAAATATATCAGGGGAAGGGAAGGGTTAAAAGAATGGGAGGGAAATGTCACATATGTTACCCGCCGAGACCTTAAGAATAAGTTTCCAAATTTTGAGTCCGATCGGTCAAACTGTACAGATTTGCATCGAAAATATATCAGGGGAAGGGAAGGGTTAAAAGAATGGGAAGGAAATGTCACATATGTTACCCGCCGAGACCTTAAGAATAAGTTTCCAAATTTTGAGTCCGATCGGTCAAACGGTACAGATTTGCATCGAAAATATATCAGGGGAGGGGAAGGGGTAGAAGAATAGGGAGGAAATGTTGCCTATGTTACCCTCCGGGCCCTAAAGCATAAGTATGCAAAGTTTAAATCAAATCGAATGAACGGTATAGATTTGTATAGAGAACAGACAGGCAGCAGACAGACAGACATTGAATGTTATAGGTTTAGATATGAGGTCAGCAATTTTCCTTCTATCGGATAACCTATTAAGTTTAATTAGAGAGAATAGAAAATTATAATTTATGTCCACTAATGGATATATGTAATTTAAAATTAACAACTCTCAAAAATTTGTGCTGCACTCGTTCAATATTATTGGAGTGAACAGTATAATGTGGAGACCATACAGGAGAATTAAATTCTAATTGAGTTCGTACTAGAGACTTTTATAATAATTTAATGGTATTTATAGTGTTAAAGTCTTTTGTAAGCCTCAAAATAAATCCTAGCATCTTCAACGCATTATTAGTGATGTTGTCAATATGTGGAATAAAAATTAGTTTCTCATCAAATATCACACCTAGATCTCTTACAATTTTGACTCGTTCAAGAGGAATGTCATTTAATGTATACATATAATTGAGAGGATTTTTTATTTTAAAAAAGGTGATTACTTGACATTTTTGAAAATTCAAATAAAGTTTGTTAACATATCGCCAGTTGATAAATGCATTTAAATTATTCTGCAATACCAAACAATCATCTACACATTGTATTCTTTTAAACAGTTTTAAATCGTCAGCAAAAAGTAAGAGTTGAATACTAGTAAAAGATATCACTATATCATTAATGAAGAGAAGAAACAGAATAGGTCCCAGGTGGCTTCCTTGTGGTACGCCACTAGTAGCAATAAATCCATCCATTTTAATATCACCCACTCGTACTATCATTCTTCGCGAGCACAAGTAGCTAGTAAACCAATCGTGCAGAGTTCCCTTAATGCCTAAAGCCTTCAGCTTATAATGTAGTAAATCATGAGGTACTTTATCAAACGCCTTGCTGAAATCAATGAAATATACGGAGTCTACCTGATATTTCTCAGCAAGGGCTTTCGGCATCTGATCTTCATACATAATTAAATTCGTCAGGGTCGATCTACCGCTAACAAAGCCGTGCGACTTGGCTCAATGAGGCTCTCGAGGTGAGGAGAAAGGTCATCCAAGACGAGTGATTCATATTGATAGACTCCAAATAAATCAATGCTGGTAATTAAACAGTATAATGAAGAAACAAATGCGCAATACAGCAAGTAAATGAATGTGTATTCCTAGAAAGCAAGTTTGTTTTATTGACAGGAAAATTGAAATTATCTAACAAAAAGTAACTGCATGGAAATAAGGTAAATGGAAGGATAGTAAGAATATAATATAATTGTACTTTATCAAAAATATTAACTTCAAATGAACCCAATTTTAGTAAAAAAGTATAAATATTAATAATTAATGCATTGTTAGTATTAAGTAAGCCAGAAAAACTTTGAAAAGGAAGAATGAAATGAAAGGTGGGTACTTAAATTTTTTGAACGTCTGAAAATATAGAGAAAATTGGATGGTTTAAGGTAGTAAAGCGAAAATTGAATTTTTGCTAATTCAACTGTTTATGTAGGGATCGTCGTTACGGCACATTTAGTATTATTAATAACCAGCAGGAAATTAATAAGATTTTAGTGTCTTATTTTTTGAATTTTGGAAATATATTCTCAGCCTTAGAAGACCACCGAAATCGAATTGAATATTGATATCGATATTGAATCACCGAAACGGTTTCACTGTTTATGGCCAATATAAGATGCAGCAAAAAATTTGTGGGAGGAATGGTTATCTAGCATTTTAAAAAATTTTCAAGATAGGAAACTCGAATTGCAATTCAACATGTCATACTTCATGTCATAATTAAATTAAATAAGAAACATTGCATAAAAATTCAGCAAACTCTACATTTAGTTATTGTAACTACTTATTTAACCCGGCGTGAATGAGGTGAGAAATCAGCTATTTTTTTTTTTTTTTATGGGAAACTAAAAGTACATATAAAGAGATTATACATGATTAATGAACAGTATAGAGACCATCTTACAAGTTTCCACAGAATTAACCTGTTGTGTTTTAACATAAAGCAACAATAACTTGAGTTATAGAATAAAAAACAAAAAAAGTGAAAGTTTTAAGCTATGGACAAACTATGGGAGTCAAAGAATTACAAGTGAAACTATGAGGTGGGTATGAGATACCCGAAACTTTACTGCCGAATTTTTGATAATATAATTGTGTTTTAAGTATTTTTTTACTTGGGATATTAATATATAATAGTATCTATTTTATAAGATGAGTAAATGAAATACCTACTATGTTTAAGATTGAAAAGAGGTTTTTATTATTGACAAAAGTTTTCATATTTTATATTTATTTTATAAAAGTGTTCATATTTTCTTTGATAAAGTGCAAGTTTTGGTAGTTTAACAATCGCCTTATCAACATAACTATAGTAATCTTATAATTATAAAAGTAAACAAATTAAATAAAAAGTCTTATGAGATCAATTAGCACAGCACCAATATTACACCTACAAATAAGCACAATCTCCACACATAAAAATCGCTTGGCACGTTAAATCATAATGGCTTCTCACACTTCCAACAGCAATGTTTTGTTCTCCTTTCTTTTTTTCAATACAGTCACCATACCTGACATATCTACAAGCCATTTTTTTTGGAACTGATGATGAAGGTTCTCCCAGTTGATCAGCAATCCTCTTTCGATTTTCCCTTGGAAGACATACATTTTGTTGTCCAATGCGTAAATTATCATTTACCAGATTCAAAAAATACAAAATTTCGGCGCTTAATGCGTTTTATGTCACCCATGTTATTTTCTCTGTAGATTATGATACCATTTATGGCAGCCATATTGAGTAAACCATAAAAAATAGTCATAGGCGAAACATCATAAGTGGCACTCAATTCATCTGCGACACCAGCTTTAGTTGTTTTACAAACACTAAACTGCATGAAAGCAAGTCCAGATGGAATAACCATAAATGTTATAAAAGATTCATTGCCAATAACTGGAAATATAATACTGAATATCATAAACAAAAGCCTAAAAAATGTCTCTTCCCAGAAACCTGGAAAACAACAACAATAATACCCATTCCAAAAGTTAAAAATACAAAAAATGTGATGAATTCAGACCAATTAATACACTACCTAAATATGAACAAATATTAGAAGTGATAGTGAAAGAGCACTTAACAAATTTTATTGAGAAAAATAACATACTATGTGATCAGTAACCAGGATTCAGAAGCAAAAAATCTTGTGAAATGGCACTAATACGTATTGTAATTGATGACTGGAAAGAACATATAGATGAAAATAAACATGTTGTTGCAGTATTTTTAGATTTTCGAAACAATAGACCGAAATATAATTGTGAAAAAATTAGAAAAATATGGTATACAAGATAAAGCATTATTATGGTTTAGAAACTATTTGAGTGGCAGATATCAAATAACTAAAGTAAATGATCACACATCAGATCCAAAAGAAAATGAGCTTGGTGTACCACAGGGGTCCGTCTTGGGACCATTATTATTTATCATATACATAAATGACATTACATCAGTACTAATTAAATGTAAAATAAGATTATTTGCAGACGACGCTTTAATGTACATAGAGGATAGTGACCTGGAAACAACGATCTACATCATAAATAAAGAACTGGAGGAAATATCAAAATGGCTCCAATTCAACAAACTTAAATTAAATGAAGCAAAAAAGAACAACCAAATATAATGTGAAACTAGAAAATGAGATATTAGAAATCGTAGACAGTATAAAATACCTAGATGTAATTATAGATTCAAAACTAACATTTACAAAAAATACTGAATTTGTGGTGAAGAACATCGCAAAAAAATGTCCTTACTTGGAAGAATAAGAAGACATATATGTAAATAAAAATACAAGTTTATTAATATACAATACTATGATTCTCCCACACATTGATTATTGTTCCAGAATATTATTTATAAGCAACGAAGGAATGCTAAAGAAACTACAAATGCACATAATACTGATGTGTAATAGGAGAACTAAAATAACAAAAATGTTGAATGCCCTAGGACTGTAAACTGTAAATCAAAGAATAATATATAATGTAATGGTGCAAATATTTAAAATTAAACATGGATTAGTACCCAAATACTTTGATGACAGGATGAAGCTGAATTAGGATTTTCATTCCTACAATACAAGAGGAAGCGACAACATAAGACTACCAAAGAAAAAGAAAAACACCTCACAAAATTGTTGATGTATAAAGGTATAAAAATCTTCGATAGCCTGCCAAAGGAAATTCAAAACATGGAGAATATAAGGAGGTTTAAACTGAAGTGCAAAAATTTTATTATAAAAACTTTTAAATGATTAGATGGAATGCAATATGTCTAAGTGAAATCATATATTAGCCCACACAACATTATGTGTGGAACTAAATTATTAAGATAAATAAAATAAAATAATAAGTAATCATTTCCGGTTTTCTTTTATCACCTGCCGATTCGTCTATATTTTTATCATGATGTAAAGTTGACATAACCAGCACAACTTTATTTTTTAGGTACGTAAAACACCGAAGTAATGTCATTCTGGAACCCAAATCAAGAGCTATTTACTTCTTCTCCTTTTTTGAAAATCTCAGGTACACTTCTCTTGTTTTTATGGACTATGCCGACAAAATCAATTAATGTTCTTTCAACAGATGAATCATAAAAGGGTAAACCAATTATCGAACGTCAAATTCCTATTTATTTTTGTTATTGGTTCTACTAACCGGTTTACTATATCATACGTTTTATTATTCGGTTGGTAAGGTGGTTGTTTTCCCGCGTATACCTCCAATTTGAGGGTATAAAATGTCTTTGCATCTACAAAAGCTTGTATTTTTATGCCATATTTGGCTGGTTTGTTTGGAATGTATATGCGAAATTGACATAGCCCTCAGAAAGATAGTAAAATTTCATGAATTCATCTCTCAGAAGGCATATAATGTTTTTAAATATTTTGCTATTTTTTTAATTATATAACAAATAGTTAACAGATATTTAAATAAATCTTTGTATATGTAATAATTTCAAAGTACATACATGATTCAGTGCATCTTTTAACAATAGTGTCTTTTAACAATAGATTATGACACAATATGTATTCACAATAGACAATTGGAAAATAGAAACAGTTCACGAATGTATTACCTTGGTTATAAGATAAAGCCGGGAAAAGAAAACCAAACAGCAGAACTACCAAGAAGAATAGGTCTGGGCTGGGCAGCTTTCGGTAAATTGAAACACTTGTTTGAAAATAAAGAAATCTTGTCGAAAGATGATTAATAAAAAAATATGGCATCTCTTTGTAAAAATTCACCCGATTTCTTCCTAAATTTTATTAATCAATTGAATCAAACCTTGACGCGTCAAAAAATACTTTCAAATTCAAAATTTATTTTGAATATGAATGTAGGTACTTACTGCACATTTAAAATTAGTTTTACTATCATTGTTTACAGCAAACATTGGTTAATATTTTTCATTTATAAATTATTTTATAATTTCAAAATGGCGGAGTTATGTGATGTCCCACAAAGGAGTTATATGCTGTTCCCATGACATGCACAGCTGGTGGAGATAATCATATTGCCAGGGTTTGAGTGAAATGAAAGTTTATCATTTTCTTGTTAAAGAATGTAATTTTTATGATGTAGCATATCAAAAATAAAAATTTATGATAAGCAAATGGTAAATTCTTGTAAAGAGATATATCCTTTCAGCAAGTATTCAGAAAGAACTGCTCTACTACCAACGCTATTTTCACTCTTAGACAGATAAAAGGAAAAGCAATAGAATACAGTAAACCAGACTATCTCTGTTTCATCGATCTTAGAAAAGCTTTTGAGAACATTCGAGTGATCGACCTTCTGAATGCTTTGTCTGCAAAAATGGTACCCCCATCACTTATTGATGCCATAAGAGAGATTAACCTGGATAGCAACACAAAAATCAGACAAATGGGAAATATACCAAAGCCATAAAAACATCAGTTGGCATCAGGCAGGGTGATAGCCTAACGCCGGCCGCATACTGGATGCGTTTTCGTACGAAATTGAAAATTTTCGTACGAAATTCGTACGAAATAGTACATATACATACGAATAAGCAAGTACATTCCTGACCCTCGAAGTGGTATTGAACATCACACACTGTACACGATTTAATGTGTGTACGTACGTACAGATGCGACGTCCGACACGATCCGGATTTGTTCGGAAAATTTTGCGATTTCGTACGATGGATATTGAAAAATTTGTCAATTTGATACATGACCTCAAATGTTTACGATACCAAAGTGATTCAACTGCATGACCATCAGCGCAGATCATGGCAGAGAATCTCTGAAGAACTAAAAGTACTTGTAAGTTAAATAATTTTGTTTAATGAAAGTGAGATAGGTATAATTATGTACTTCGAACAAAAAAACTTTTAAATATTTCTCCGATTTAATGAGCTCTCGTTGCACTTCGATTCTCCCCAGCATTTGTAAATCTATTAGTCATGAAATTTGTCATAATTTAAGTCTGCCATAATATGATGGAATTCACCAAATTCATCCCTTCTAGTTTACATTTCATTCATTCATTCGGTTCTATGATGACGACGACGTAGCAGCCTACGAGTCAGAAGAGAGTTTTCCAGAAGATACAGACTATTCATTTGGCACAAACGTTATTGGAGAAATGCGAAAAGTAACTGATCGTGTCCAACGTAAGACGCAATCAATGTGCGCGCTCAATACGTACGAAAATAATCGTATGAATACGTACGATAATAATTTGTATCCAAAGTGCGATCGACCTATGCCCATTTCTCTTTAACTGCATAATGGACAACATTATTGCAGAGGTTGCATCTCTCAAATTGGAGTACACTCTTGGTAAGGAAGCAGTGGGGATTCTCTGCTAAGCTGACGAAGCTACAGTCATAGTGGAAAACAAAAATGACTTATAGAGAATGCTCACAAAGTTTGACGAATCCTGCTCAAAGTATAATATGATTATCTCCGTAGCGAAAACAAAATGTATGACATTCTCCAAAGACCGATTAGAGTTCAGAATCTCAGTATGTGATGAGCCCATTGAACAAGTAACCCAGTTCAGATACCTTGGCAGTGAAATGCTCAACTCTCATGACCTCCCAAAGAAGTTAGGCCTCAGGTGGATAAGGCTGCAGTTGTGGCAAGCTGCCTGAGAGATGTTGTATGGAGAAATAAAGATATGAGAACAGATAGCAAGGTACGCATTACGTGCTATTGCTGGAAAGACTGCATGATCGCATGAGGAATACAGTAATCCGGGAAGTCTGCGAGGTTCAATATGTGGTCAGATGGAGGTGACAGCGTCGACAATACTGGTACCAACACGTACAAAGAATGAGCACAACAAGATTACCACACATAGCTCTGCATGGTGTACCAGCTGGACATCGCCCACCAGGGAGACCTCCGAAGCGATGGAGAGATAGCTGGAATTCAGCATCACAAGGATGGAAACTCCTGCACAATCAGACTCTTGAGTCTAAACAAAGTTGAAGAAGATGTTAATAAGATGTGTGCAAAATTTTAATAACATTGGCCAAATAGTTTTTGAGATATCATCTCCAAAGTCCGTAAAAGGTAGTTTCGAGAAAAATGCAATTCCTTTTGAAAATCCACCCATCACGCTTGCTTTAAATTGCTATAACTCAGCTAATTTTTTAAATGAATGATGACTCAAATATTCATTCCAACATAATAAAAAACAAAAAAAACGATATTTCGAAAATGTCAAGGAGGTGAATGTACAACGAATGGGGACCCACCACTTTCCCAGGGCCGTTCTATGAGCCGACGGCTCCCATATCGGCCCTACTCTTGCGTCGCCAGGTTGACATTTTTCTTATTTAAAGCCATCCCCGTGCGGCGCCCGTGTATAGGGCGAACGCCGCAAGGTTCTGGCAGCAAAAAACCCATTCGTTGTCCCCTCCACCAAGAACTTTCTTTATTAAATCAAATACAAATACAAGAAAATTAAAAGCATATAAAAGAAATAGATTTGTGCAGCGGCATAAAAATCAGAAGTAGAAAAACAAAAGCAAAGAAAAATAGAAATAAAATCAGGTTAAATACAAAATCAAAATAAAAAGAAGATAGCAAAATAGTAACATAAAACAGTATAAGCGAGGAAGAAAACAGGTTAAATTCATAAGCAAAAATAGCAACAAAATAGTATCATAAATTATCCAAGAAAAGAAAATTAAGATATAAAAACAGGTTAGAAAAGAAGCAGAGTAGTGATACACAAAGCATACGACAGTGGAGCCGTCACACAAGAAGTTGGAGAGAAGGATCTGGTGGAAGGGACAGTGGATATGTGGGTTTTTTGGATTTAAACGACACTCCCAACAGGGAGGGACTGTGTGAATGTACAGTAGAGCGTCGATTATCCTAACTAATTGGGGGACGTGGGTGTTCGGAAAACTGGTATTTTCGGATAATCGAATTGTATTAATTCAGCCATACATATTTACGTACAGGTGAATGAAAATTATATTTACATTTATATCTTTAATGACAAAAAGGAATTAAACAAAAAAAAGTGCAGACAATCTTGTAATAAAACATGCATGTACATACTAGATCCAATTAACGCTTACAAAATCTTCAATCTTCGTCTGCCGAAGCAAGCCTACCTGCTTACGAGCGGCTAGGTCACGTACTTTTTTAAGGACAGATATTTGATACTGGTCGCTTTCAGCTTGTGTTTCTAACCAATGCAAGGCAATATCTAAGCAAGTAAACGCTTCAGAAGCACCAACTATGTTTTCATCTTCATTATCTGAACTTGTAGTTGATGAGGTGCTAGCGATGGCGTCAACCTTATTAGTTATGAGGTCTAAAATTTTGCTATCCTGCATAATTTGGTACCCGGGATCTTCAACGTCGATATCCATCCATTATTGAACCTCTTCTTCATCACATTCGAGGCAATCGATTTTTTTTGGCATACCTATCATTTCAGACATATCTTCCTGTTTCTTATTTAGACATACACTTTTTACTTTTACCAGGTTTCTTACTATTACCAATTACAAGCATAAGCAATCGGTGGCTGCCAGTAGCATTAGCATATGCTAAGGCAGTGATACGATCCTTGCTTATTTTAGGACCAGGTGCTTCATTCATTCACGACATGAAGCAAGAATTTTTCGTGGCAAAGCTTTCCAATTGAGCCCGGTTTTGTGTGTATTGTAAACGTTTTCGAGAGCGTAATTTTCTTCCTTTAGTATATCCCTTAGTTTGATTTTGAATGAATCAGCAGATAGTTTTTCTCCTTGTAATTGAAGCTCACTTTTTTTTTTTTTACCCATTTTTTATTTATTTTCGTTTTTTTACCCATGCTTGCTTGAAAATTTGACAGCCCTCTAAGTTTTTCGTTAAATTGAACTGCTTTTTCACACAGAATCGGGCCAGAAATTTGTTCTCCCTGGGATCTTTTTTGAGTAAACCACTTATATACAGCATCATCTAAATCCGTGTATGAGGCAAGTTTCGTCGTTTTACGACTCGTGGATCCGTCAGAAGAATCAAGCTGGGATATAAAGTTACTTATGCTCGTCTTTTGTTTTTTTATATTCGTAATGGTAGACTTACCATCTTGGTATTCATTGTATAACTTGGTTGCATATTCGCCTTCCTCTAACTGTTTATTAATCTCCTATTTATCTTTCATAGAAAGGACAACACGTTTACGTTTAGGCATTTTAAATCGAGAGTTTATTTCCTAGCGGCTACTTGGAAGTGACATACGAGTATATTTAACAAGTCACTGGCAACGGTGAAAAGCCAAGAAAAGATAAAGAAGAAGAACAAGTCTTGACAAGTGCACGAGCACTGTAGCGCAGGAGGCGGGAGGAGGCAGGCACGCGCAGGTCGGGCGGGCCTAGTAGTTCGGATAAGTGGTCGTTCGGTTGATCGACGTTCGGATAATCGACACTATACTGTAACTCCTTAATATAATTTTTATTTATATGTTTTACTGATAAATCACACAACTGGATTTTTCGAAAACTAAAATATCTTCTTCTTCTTCTGCTTCATCTAGGACTGGGTCCTGTCATTGCTCGGAGCCTGTTCCTGGGATACAGATGTCCAGCTATCTCGCCATCTTTTATGCAGTCTTCCTGGGAGTCTGGTACCAGACGGCATCTTGTTCGCTGCTATGCTCACTACTCTCTCAGTACAAGCTTTCTCCACATGATCTCTCCAGTAACGTCTTCTAGATCTTTTTTTTCGAAAACTAAAATATATATATTTCAATTTCCATATTACCAAAGAAAGCAATAATCAAAGTTTTTTTGTGATACTATTTATTCAAAAAAAAACAAGGTTACAATATATATTTACGTTTGATTGATATTTAAGTATACATTTACTTAAACACATCTACTTCAACATGATCTACATTACAATTTATTTATGTTATTGTATAAAGTACATACATATATGCAACATGTATACAAGCAAGTGGGATGAGGAAGTGACATGCAGCATTCTATCACAATTGCATGAAGATGGTTATCTTAATACCTGAGAAATATTTACTTTATCATTACTTATACATTACATAACAAAACTGGCAAAATTCAACAGTAAAATCATTTTAAAAAACATCAAAAATATATTATTTTAGAAAGTGATTTTATTACATAAGGTATTTAAAAAATAAAATAATTAAGACAAATTTTAATCACAATATTGAAAAATCACCTCAAAAAAGGAATCATAAAAAAATAGCACAGTAAAAATTCTGGCTTTTATAAAATAATGTATTTATTATAAAAATCTGGCAAAAGTAGTTTTTTTAAACTTGAATTTACAATACTAATAACCACATTATAAATATTAGTTTTTATCAAGACATTTGTGGTGGTGGCAGTACATACATGATCAACCGTGTTCTGAAAATAACAATATTGCTATTTCTATACCTTGACAGTTTACATTGTAAAGCCGTCAATCTTCTGTGTATAGTTTTCCCAGAAATATCCCAGAAAACTATACACAGAAGATTCTGAATGGCCGTGAAATCCTAAGGACATTTTTAAAGCCATCAATGTTGATGTTTTAAGTTTGACAGGTTTGAAATTAATGAATTCAATCAGAAAGCTCTAATATGTAAACAAACTTTAAGTTATTCACAATTTGGGATTAACTTAATGTTTATTTACGTTCTAGAGCCTTCTGATTGATTTAATTCGTTCATTTAAAAAGTGTCAAAATGTAAACGTCAACATTGACTGCATTACGATGTTATACAATAATTGTCAAGATGCCGAAATAGCAATATTGCTATTTTCAGAATGCAGCCGAATATGAATGAATCATATTTTAGACGTTAATTTGTTTTTTCGTACATATATGAAATCTGAATCGTATTTTAGACATTCATTTGTATTATTGTGATAATCAATGTTACATAATATAAAAAGATTTTTTTTTATGTCACATTGAAGTTTTTAAAAAGTGATGACAATATAAAAAGATTTTTTTTTATGTCACATTGAAGTTTTTAAAAAGTGATGACAGAACTAAAAAATCACAGCTGTCATTGAAAAAGCACATCCGGTAGATTTCTTTTTCTAACAACAAAATAAGTTAAAAATACTAAATTCGAGGTCAGTGTGTATTAAACTATTTATTAAATAATCTCTGGATATTTAAAAATATAATACTTCATATATTTATAACAACAATCACCAAATCAAAACGCTATATCGAAGAAATATAGTTTATTAGGTATACAGATTAATTAAAAAATTATACATGCGATAAACGGGCGACATGAAAATTAATCAAAATTTGGATATCAAACATAATAATTTTGTTGTCTGTGCGTCTGTCCGTCTGTCCGTATGTCCGTCCGTCCATCTGTCTGTCTGTCTGTCTGTCCCCGTAACTCCGCATAATGTCCGTAATTTCGAATGAATTCACGGCTAAAGAAAAACAAATAGAACGGGCCAGCAAACCCGAAGGCGGCAACGATAGCGATGTTGCTATCACGAGCCTGCATTACCCGTGAAAAATACAGTACATATAGGAATTAGCAAAGATGCGAAAGATTTCATGTTCTGCCCAATCGCCAGGGTTTAGAGTAGTACATTTAGTTGTCGGCAGGAGAAATATAAAAAAAATGTTCAAATATTTTGATAAAAGTCGTTATTACTATTTCATGGGTGTCGGCTACAAATAAGTAAATATGTACATACTTATTCTTTAGGAACCGGCATGTAAAATTATTATTTTTGACGGGTTACACATTACTAGTTACGGGTTACTAGTTAAAAATAAATATCACAAAAAAGTGCATTCTTTGGATATTTTGGGGTGACATTTCTTAAAATTATTTGGTTTCAATAGATGAGGCATAAGAATCCTGTAAGTACCGTTTTAAGCACCAAAGAATGTCATTTACAGAATTCAAGTTAATAAATTAAGTAAATATGTAAATAGTAAAGACATTTAATTTAGATCATAAATATTTATGAGCAAACTAGTAATACAAAGCAAGAATAATAAATAAATATTTATCATTGCGAGGCAATCAACCATCACAGACATCTGTATCAAGTACAGCACCTTTGCTGTGCCTCAGCTTCATCACAGCATATGAACTTGTCTTTCAGGCTTCTTTCAATAGTGTGACATTTAAACATTTCCAGAATGCTTTTAAACAAATCTCAAAATATAGCGTATACTTTTATAAGACTTAACCCCTATTTTTTTATAAGCAGGGAGAGCTTACAAACAAGATAGTCACAGACTACTGAATTAAAAATGTTGTTATCTGTTAACAAATACAATTTCTTATCACTTTTAGATATTGATCAGAAAGAGGGCGGACACAATGCGCACGCTCGGAAGTGGAAGTGCATGTTTATGCATGCGGTGTATATCCACACCACACCAAATTGTAAAATACATTAGATCCTCGATTAATTATAAGGGAGTGGATCATAACAATAAATGTATCTGTGTGACACTTAAATCATATTCTCCTGTCGGTGAATTTTTTATTTTCATTTGTTTTCTGAGAACATTTAAAAAATATTACGATATGTATAAGAAAATCATATCACGTCAGTATTCTTCCTATTTTCAAACAAAATTGGAAGTGCCTGAGCTATTAATATTAGAATAACTCGGATGGTCATTGATTGTGATTCATTCACAGATCTTCATGGACTGTAGATGAGTCAATTATTTTATATTTTTCTTAATTGTACTACACATAAAAAATGTCCAACCAGCTCAGACAATCAAGAGTCTAAAATTTGTGAGAAATAGCGAAAATCTCTTCTCAAAATAATTCAGTGGTATTGACCATTGATAGTAAATCCAAAGATTATTCCTAGTCTAGTAAGATAAATAGAAAATATAACACATATGTATATAATTTGATACAACAAAGGACTAGTTATCACTAACGAGAACAGTTTTATGTCATGATAAGAAGTATAAAAATATTTAAAACGTCTCATGGACTTTAGTTCATTAGCAAATTGTGATACAATGTTTTTAATACGCGACTCGAACAAGTACTCAATTAGTTCAAAACAAATTATTTAAATAAAATAATAATAAAAAAATAAGTTAATTTCAGCTTTACACACTAAAATGCAAATTTATATGATATACATATATAAGATTCCATAATTTCCATATTCTCATATAAGATTCCAAATATGTAAACATTTTATATATTCATTCACTATATTTGATTTAAACTAGTTCTCCACATTCAAATCCTTGTTCAACCGTCATGTACATCCCTTCTTCTTCATAGGTAGAATCGTGCTTGGCAAGGATACGCAGCAGCGGACGCAACTTCAGCCACCATTGCTGCTTGGGTATACGTTGCCTGTAACATAACACACAATTATTAGTTTCTTATGTATCATAGATCTTAACTAATTGAAGACATTTACTATTTTTATATAATAAAAAAACAGTTATATGTATAGGCAATAGAGGCAGTGAAAAATAAGTGAATGTATTAAGTAATAAGAAATTAATACAATACTGATTTTTAGAAATGAAGATTAAGAATATTGAAAAAATTTTAGGTGTTCATTTCATTCGGTCCCTGGTAAATTAGATATAGTGTACTGAGGGTAGGATGAAAACATGTATGCTGCATATCTTATGGAACAAAATTCAATAGGCCACGGAAAGATGGGTGTAATCTGTGAAATCAGATATTCAGCGCTTCAGCAATCAATTAATACGTAAGAGAATAATACGTAAAAGAACACCTATATAACACAAACCATAAACTATATACAGGCAGCTGGTTAAATTACAAGAGAGGGACGAAGAGGTAGATTAAATACTCTAAAATAATTAATCTATATATGTACAGTAAAAACCTGTTGATTCAAACCCTGATAACTCGAAATTCACCATAATTTGAAATTTTTAAAACCCACAAGTCCCAAAATGCTAATTTCATAGTAAATTAACCCCGATAATTTGAAAAACCCAGCAATTCTTAATTCTAAATAATTTTTAGCCCCTTGCGCCACAAATCAATACATCATAGGTTACATAATTCATTCATTTAATATTAATTTTTTTAGTAAGTTACAAAATACTAATAATGTTAGCTGCAGCAGATATGCGAGAAGGATTGGTTTGAGCTAATTCCTTGTACTTCAAGAGTTTCAAATAGTTTTTCACATTTAAAATTCTTAAATTCCTCCTTTGGTGTGTGTTTGTATTGTTTTATCATATCATTTTGTGTTGTGGACAGTTGTATGTATTTCTAATAACTGTGCTGTGTATTGGTCTGAGCCAGAAAAAGGCGGAATCGAAAATTAAAATCGAATGAAGATTGAAGAGCCTCCTATTAAATCAAAGACACCTAAACGTGAAGAAATGGAAAAAATATTTTGTTTTTTTTTCGCAAATGAGAAAAGTAAATATGTCAATATCTGGTACTTAAGTAATAGAAATGTCGCGATCTTTATATCAATAAGCAAAAATAAACATTTTTCACAAAATTAATAACTATTTTCCTGAGTTTAATGATTTATGGCGAATTTCACAATCGCATTGCGTTTTTTTTTGATAACAGCTAACTGGCTGGTAATATTCTTTCACTGACTTTACTGTGAGTAATTTATAGAATTATTTTGAGAACAAGAATGTAACTGCTTACAAGTCGATATCATTAATCCGTCAGGTGCCGGAGCGCAGATCTGCGCGAAAACTTTTGTACCCTCTATGTGCCGGAGCGCAGATCTGCACTCCTTAGACACGTATGTGAATTCGGCCTATTTTACCTGCGTTTATGGGTTCTTAAAGCTTATTCTATGTTGTATCTCAAGTTTTTGAATGAATGAACGAGTTCTATTTGTCAAGTAACCTCATTTGCTACGCAAACTGGACAAAAAATCATTCCAAATGTCGTCTTCGAACCACGCATTAATTGTGTTATTTATCTATTAAAAAAAGTGTTATATTTAAATAATAAAGTGTTAAAATTAAGTATTTTTATATTCTTTGATATATTTAGAATGAAAATATTGAAATACAATATCTTTAGTTTCATTGCTTCAATAAACATGTGCGTACATGTCTGACAGTAAATTTCGTTACTTATTTTCATAATTAATGAATAAGTAATTATTGTACAAGTAATTATTGAAGTTTATATATTGAGAAACCAGAAACTGCGACATCTTAGCGATTATTGTTGACTTTTACATGAATACAACCATCACAAAAAAGTGTCTAAAAAACAGCAATCGTGCGCGAAATTACGCGGCAGACAGGGTACATTCCGCGTTACGTATGGTCGGCATCCTACCGGTTAATTTCTCTTAAAGTGCATGTTTTATTCTGTATTTTACTTTTCACCTATTATTTTTTACTTTTACATGCTCTTATTTTATATTTTAATTTAATTTTATATTACATATATTTGCTTATACTACTAGCATGCTTTCTTGTAAACTTTGCCTGTCTCAACCAGGGTTCGAGGATATATATCATGATATATATCACAATATATATCACAATATATATCACAATATTTATGGCTTGATTTTTATTTTCGATATACATATATCCAAAAAAAAAATCTGCAGTTGTTAATAGATGGCGCTAGTTGTATTTTAAAAAGTGCTATAGGTTATTTTTTTATATCTGCAGTCGTTACCAGATAGCGCTAGTTGTATTTTTAAAAGTGTTACGGTTGTTTTTTTAGTTTAATTTGTTTCATATAATCTGTTTTTTATTTCATAGAAAGAAACACCCCTAACACTACATTAAAAAGAGCAACTTTTATAACTTATATATAATAATTGCATATATCAGCTTTTTTCAGTATGCAATTCATTTATTTAATAAATAATGATTCATGTACAAAATAGAAAAATAAATTTCTTAATTATTTCGAGTTTGTATCAATCGACGTGTGCAAAAAAGGAGAAAAAAGTTTGGATATATATTTTTGATATATGTACATATATCGGATATATATCAAAAAATCCGATTTTTTGTATAAAAATCTGATTTTTACGAACCCTGGTCTCAACACAGATTTATCCAGCGAGACAGGCATGGTACAGTAAATGTTATGTGTGTAATTATATAGTTATAAAAAATATATATCATCAGTGTAGTTATGTTCTAAACATACAAGAAAATTTTGTCAAAACTGAAGTCAAATTAATTGGGAATACAAGTTAAAAAATTATACTTTAAAAAGATAATCATATATAACATACATATTATCTCTCAGTTCAAACTCCGAATATCAAATCTGCCGTATATTTATAATTACCATACGCATAATGCTGCATTGTATGTATGTTGTTAATTAACATACTGCGGAACATAATGATAAAGTAGTTCTTAGCATTTCATGCGAAGTTGCGTTGCACAGTGTAAATATGTAGTTGTGTATTTGTGAGTAAGAAAATGGATTTCTCTAGTAGTATTAATGCCAGAGGATGAAAAAAAATAAGAGAATTTTCCTTTTCTGCATTATTTTGTTGTTAAATTTATTGATTTCAATATTTTCCCTATTTGTTTCCATGCATTCACTTTTGCAACAAGGTTTTTGTAAGTATTATCTAATGTTTTACAAAAGCACATTAATTACAATGTACAAACTTTTTATTTAAGTATTATAAAGGAAAATCATCTAATTATTGTCAAGTATTTGCAGATGATAATTCGTAGATGATGCTGCATCGGGAGCTATCCCATAACAGCGTGACATAATTTAGTCTTATAGAATAATGTTTGCGATTTTTGGTGTATAAATTATCAACTAAAGCATAAGCACTTGCTTGCCCGGTCCAAAATAGTGGACTTTCAAGGGAATCCCTCAAAGCAGTCCTGTCCAAAATCTATTACGTCCCCTCTTCTGTGCTTAGTAACCACACCCCTACACCCACCCGACTCTAATCTCCCCCCCACTCTTCACGTTGTCCTTTAGTCCTTAAGTTTAGTATTTATAATATTACTGATGATAAATCAACATCGAAAATGTTCTAATTGTTATAAATAACAAAAAGTGAAAGTAAACAGTGTTATATTATCATTTAGTAATAAAATCCAAAAATGTATTTAAATGTTTAAAAAAAAAACTGATGATGTTAAAAATAAACAAAAAAAATGTTCATATTGTTTTTTTTTTATCTATGACAAACAATTATTATCCTTGTATATATACATAGACTACACCTACAACATTTACATTTACTTTCATGGGACTATAAAAATTGGAAAAAAAATCCAATCCAAAATATTATGAAAACTTAAATAATAAAAAATAAAATAAAAATTTAATTACAGTAATGCGTTCATGCATTACACGGCCGGCCGTTTGTTCTGGGACAATCCTGACTATGTTTGATAAAATGCGGGGCAAGCGAGTGGTTAAGTAGTCTTTCATTCATCTCATTATGAACGATGCTCTTTTTCAAAATACGGATTATTAAACACAGAGTTTTGAGTATTTGTAATATTTTTAACACAGTAAACAATAAATGAAATATTACTAACTCGAAATTAGTTTGAGGTTTGAGATCCTCCATCGGAGTGAACATGTATTGACGACGAACAACTCCCAAGAGACAAGCTGTGTCGGCGCTCACAGCATTGATCTTTCCATTTTCATCTGTGCATCGTTCCAGAGTTTGGGTTAACCAAGTCACACACTTTGCGGCCATCTTGGTTGCCATGTTACGATCAAAGGGTGTGGGTGATCCTCCTTGCTGCATATGACCTGAAATATAATGTTTCATATTAATACTAAATTGAATATTGAGTTTTCCTTTAGTAAACTGATGTGTTTGTTCATGTATGTGTAACAGGAATGAATTTTATTTTGATTTCCTCACCCAATACATTCATCCTTGCAGAGAAAAGCCCTTTTCCTTCTTCAGAATACAAGCGATATATAAAGTCGGTGTTGTAATTATCTGAAGCTTTCTCATTTCTTAAAATAAGACCCCTCTGTACACCTTCAGCCATTTTGGCTGCCATATGGTACACATCTTGCTGCAAATCTTTAATTGACAACTTCTCCTCGTAAATATACGCAGCATCAGCTCCTCCCGCCAGCCCTGTAAAGCACATGGCACTTCTTAATAAAGGACTTTAAATAATTTAACAATTTAATGTAACTTTAGTTATTAATTTATTTATAAAATAAATATATTTATAAAATCTGATTTAGTAATTTGAAAGTTTTTATTAAATGAATCTAATAAAATACAAAGAAGAAAAAAAAATTGATATAATGTATTTAAAAAAATTAGGTATATTTTTTTAAATATATAATTGAAACGATACAAAGAGAAAGTGCAGATGCTCTGATAGAATATTGGAAAATATTTAAACAATTATTTTCACATACATACTTAATTCGCCCAGCTGTCAAAACGTTTCAGAGAAAAGAAAATTAGAAAATTTCTAAAAAAGATAAGATAAAACCAAAAAAGGAACCCACGAAAAAACTAACTGGCATAGAAAATATTATGAATGTATGTACCAGTCAATATTAATTTAATATACACATATTTTTTAAAGTAATATATTTTTATTATGGTGGCATTTTTAATCAACAAAATTAAACATTATGTTCCCAGAATTTCTATTCATTTACATTTTTTTGCTTGTATGTAGTGTACATCCTTGGTATAAACATTTAAAAAAAGTGTTTTCATATACATACATTGCAAATTTAATTCAAATCTTTTAGTATTGGAGGATGACCCTGTTAAAAGCCTCAACAACCAACCGTAGAACATGTATAAAAAGATGTATGAATGTAGCGAAAGCAAAAGTGGTGTGTCAAGATATAAGAATATGGTATCCTATCCTATATCAGTAAATGAAATTATTATTATAATAAAATCAAACAGAAAAAAAACATATTTTGTAAATTTCAGCATGTAATAAATTAATTATAGCAGTAAAAAAAGGGTGAAATAATTCCATTGATAAAACAGAAAATATAATTACAACAAATAAAATTCTACAACAAACGAACCCCCTTATTTCAGAATACTTTCTTCTCAACACCTCTTCTTCTTCCCAACAACAACAGGTAAGGTACATGCAACAGCATCCCCTTCTGAGTCATTAAGCCATTATGTATCTAAAATTATACCATCCAAAAAATGTCTGCATGCCATATTTTGATGTTGAAAATAATACTACATAATTATTTTCTTTCAAGGAAATTACAAAAATAAATCTCCTCCATTTCTCTAATAATTATTAAATACCATAAATATTTAAAATTTGTAAACTTATTACAGTAAAACCCCGTTAATTCAAACCCCGAAAATTCGAAATTTTTAAAATACACTAGTTCCACAATGTTACTTTCGTAGTAGATTAACCCTGATAATTCGATAACCCCGGTAATTCTTAATTCGAAATAACTTTTAGACCCTTGCGTCATAAATTAATACACATAAGTCACATATTTTGTATTTTTTACAGTTACAAAAACTAATAACAAGGGCGGCTTTTTGATCGCGTCCAGTAATGTTGGGTGCCCCTATGTTATGTTATTGCTTATATTAGATTGTATTTCTAATAATAAGAGACAGAAAAAAGGCAAAATCGAAAGTTATAATCGAGTAAAAATTTAAAAAGCCTTCCATAAATTCAAAGAAAACTAAACATTTTTGATTACGGTCATACTTACAAACATGACAAAATGAAAAAAAAAATTATCGCAAGTGAGAACAGCAAATATGTACTGTAGCAATAGAAATGTCGCGATCTTTGCATTAACATAATAATTATTGCGTTTTCAAAATGATTTTTAATGGTTTTTTCATAAGTTAGGATTTTTGGCCAATTTTCGTAATCAGATCGCGATTTTAATTTTTTTTTTTGTGTACCTTGAATTTGGAATTAACAAGGTTCTACTGCATATAATAAAACAATACATAAATAATTCATGCGGTGTGAATGACGGGAAGAATATAAAATCTAAATCAACATACATGCAAAACATGCTTGAAGTGTGAAGGTTTACATTTGCCATTCAATTCCAATTCAATATCATAAACAATTAATCAAATTTTATTAATAATCCAAGTATGAAAAAGCTTACCAGCCACGGTAGCCAAATAACCACAGTAGCCACCCATAGTTTCAATGACAAATACACGGCGTTTTGTGCCCTAAGAAAAACAAATTATGTGGTCTTTGTAATAGGAAGTATACATATGTAAAAAAAAAATTATATTTATTCATATAATTTGCTTACAAAAAATTAATTATAATGTGTATTCAAACATTTAAGATTTTGAAATATAAAATATTTTATTTTTTTGCAAAATATTATGCCTTAATAATCAAATCATGATAATATGAAGAGTGTATAAAAAAAACAGAAATTTCTTAGTCCAATTCCCAGTTGCCGTTTATTCCATTTTTGAAAAAAAAATGAAGTTTTGCATTATTTTAATTAGTTTGTTTTGAATTTAAATTTAACATGCAACATGAACCTGAGATCAGCTCTGCTGTGTATTAAAATAAGCCACCAGTAATCTCAAATCATTCCTCAAGGGGTCAATTTATTCGACTTCATTATAATTTTCATCAAAAGATGAAAATTATAAATACAACAAAATTACCTGTGCAGATTGCCTGATTCGGTCACAAATCTCAGTGATTTCATTAAGAGCTGTATCACTTCCGAGGGAGAATTCTGTTCCAGGAACATTGTTACTGATCGTTGATGGAATCATGACCATTGGAATACAGAACTCCGGGTACTTATCCCTCGCTTCGAACAACTGCAGAATGGATTGGTAGCCCTACAAGAAAAAAATTACATTGTTAATGATCAAATAAGGCCATACTGTTTATTGTACCCCTGTTATGTATTTGGAAATCCAAATGCTTCAATTATCTATGCTTCATCACACAACAGACATCACACAACTGTTGGGAAATGAGAAATACAATAAACAGAGATGCGAGCAATGTGAGAATACAAAATGGGAAGTGCTTAGTGCTAACTTTGTGTGAATTCCAGAGTTGTTTCAAAACAATGCAGAGTAGTATACTGATGAAATACATACATAAAAAATTATATTAAATACTGTCACGTGTCATGGCTGCAGGAGGAATTAATGAAAACGCTTGAATGTAATAACGGATTTATTGATTAATTAATTATTCAAACGTACAAGGTTACATATCACTATTAAATGTAACGCTAATATTGAATTAAACTGTTTCGCAAACTTATCACTCATAAATAGACACTTTATATTCACTTTAATACTTTATTCACTGTTCACTAGAATATTCCAACAATTTCCGCACTTATTAAACTCGCTTCAGTTTATTTCGCTACGTAAGAACTTTCTAGAATCGTTGTCGAATTGCTGCTCACTTGGCACCACTGGCCTCTTGCAACTCGCCGCTACCGCTCGCTTGGCCGGCCTAGACCACAGCTCGTGGCTGCCTTCACTTCCATTATCGCTGTCAACGCGCGCGGAAAAACAACCCGTCCTTACTCCCGTGTGCTGTATTTATATTTGCTAATGCTGACATCGAAATTCCAAGACTTTTCCCTCGTTTTCGAGAAGTTCCTCATGGTTTCCAGACTTTTGGAGATGTTTCTCGATGTTTATTGTTAGCCGTAAGCTAGGCCATTCTGGAATCTTCGATAGTATTGTAATCATTTCAAACAACTGTCACTTGATATGAGTGCGTGATTCTTTTTAGCCTCATTACAATACTAACATTTATATTAGGTCCTTACATATGAAATTGGCGTTTTGCCGTACTGGCAAATTTGATTTCAAATATCTTCTCTTTGGTTAGGAATTCCAAATCCAAATTTATACAGCTATTTACTCATGTATTTGTGTTTTGAAAATTATAATTCATTTGTTTTTTCCTCAATTGTTTTTTTCTTTGCGTCACTCAGTTTACAAAATGAAAAACTTGAAATATCGCGTTATTTACGAGTACGAGTTCCACCGTGGCACCAGTGCTGCAGAAACGGCTCGAAGGATTAATGATGTGTATGGCGACGGTGCCGCAAAAGAAAACACAGTGCGTTTTTGGTTCCAACGTTTTCGTTCTGGAAATTTCGACCTGCAGAACAAGCCCCGTGGACGGCCGGAGACCAAAGTTGATAATGAAGAATTGAAGGCTATTGTGGAAGCGGATCCATCGCAAACCACATCCGAGTTAGCTGCAGGCTGCGGTGTTAGTGATAAAACTGTTTTAATCCACTTGAAGCAAATTGGTAAGGTGAAAAAGCTTGAAAGGTGGGTACCTCACGAATTGAGTGAAGCAAATCAACAAACGCGCGTTGACTGCTGCGTTGCATTACTCAACCGGCACAATAATGAAGGGATTTTAAATCGAATCATTACCTGTGATGAAAAGTGGATCCTGTACGATAATCGGAAGCGCTCATCGCAATGGCTGAACCCTGCCGAACCAGCCAAACCATGCCCCAAGCGAAAATTGACTCCAAAAAAGTTACTTGTGAGCGTTTGGTGGACTAGTGCTGGTGTCGTTCACTACAGCTTTCTTAAATCTGGCCAGACGATTACGGCAGATGTCTATTGTCAGCAACTGCAAACCATGATGGAAAAGCTAGCTGCTAAACAACCGAGGCTGGTTAATCGCTCTAGGCCACTGCTGCTTCATGATAACGCTAGACCACACACTGCACAACAGACGGCTACCAAATTAGAAGAGCTTCAATTGGAATGTTTAAGACATCCACCGTACTCTCCGGACCTTGCCCCAACAGATTACCATTTTTTTAGAAATTTGGATAACTTCTTGCAAAGGAAAAATTCAACTCCGATGGGGCAGTCCAAACCGCCTTCAAAGATTTTATTGATTCCCGTCCGAATGGTTTTTTTAGTAAAGGGATCGATGAAATACCTATGAGATGGCAAAAGTGCATAGATAGCAATGGTACATACTTTGATTAAATAAATATATTATAATAAAAAAAAATCGGCTTTATGTTCCTCCCATACTAAACGTCAATTTCATATGTAAGGACCTAATATTTGTACATTTGCGTACATTTTTGACAAATAGATATTTAATAAAATTTCAAATATTTTTTTATTAATTATGCAAAATTTTCACCGAAAAAGTTTAGGAACTACGATGTGATATTTATGAGAAAAATAATTACATATTATGCGGCATTAAAAATACAAAAGAAGCTAATTAGATTCTAATTCATGATCACTAAATCTGTTGAGAATCTATCATTTCGTAAGAGGTATAATAACTCTTTATAATTCTTTATAATGTATGATAATTTAGCCATACACTTTCTTACAAGTAGAAAGCTTTTGAGAGCACATTGTTTGTGGGTACTTAATATGCTTATAATTAATATACAGGGACACATATATTTAAGTAACGCCTTGAGCATTCATAAGTCTTAAGACAATTAACAATTCATATGTCTACCTTAATACGACCGCTCGGAACACTGAAGAATACAATTGCCAGAAATTTATGGTCTTAACGGGTCGTATAAATCTTGATTTAATTGGAAAACACAAAGTGAAGTAGAAAAATTAACTAACTTATAATTAAAGCGGACGTGCATAAATTCCTTTATGGTTGGTACGAGCTTTAAGTTGCCCGCTAGAGATGTTCTAGCAAGAGGTTAGCCTGGTGGGAGAAAGGTCAAAATAAGAAATGTTTACGTGAGCAATTATACGCGAGCGATGAATTTACTTTCCTTAGCCAACCCACGCAGGTGCATAACGCCGGTGAATTAGCATCAATTTGTACAAATTATTATATTTTCCAGTAAATTATCATAAAAAATATTGGGATACATACGAAAAATAAAAATGTACTTCTTGAGGCGTGTTTAGAGTAAAATTTTAAGATGCTACCAAATGCGCGCACTTTTTGCAACAAAATTTTTAACAGTAACGATTTAACCAAAAGCAATTCTTATAATTGATTATATTGAATTGATTGAAAATGCATTTTTAAAAATTGAATATTCTCCGAGAGTTGTTATTGATGTTTATTTTCTGTTTGCTGAAATTAATGTAAAAACAGTAATGATTTAACCAATAGCAATTCTTATAAGTGATGGTACTGGGTTGTTTCAAAATGCAGTTATAAAAAATGAATATGCTCTAAGCGCTGTTATTGTTGTTTATTTTCTGTTTGCTGATGTTGTTTTCATGATATAATTGTGATCAAATTCATAATGTTGTTATTATGGCGATTGATTTATGTGTTCACTGCTTCATTATCTCTATTTTATGCAAGCATAATGCAGTTCGGTACCTAGGTACTAATATCGAATGTGTATTATAGATTTTTTAACCCGTCGGTGGAGAACTATAATAGAACATGGCTGGATAGATTGCATGTATGCAATCTGTCCATTCCAACACAGATACAACATAGGTGGATTTTTATGTATGCCAAAGAAGTATATTTTCCGACGCGGGCACATAATTTATTATATTTTTCAGCTTAAGCATTACTCTGTCACTCGTGATGAATAATCAAACATAATAATTTCGTCGTCTGTTCATCCGTCCGACTGTCTGTCTAACTTTCTGTCTGTCTGTCCGTCCGTAAATTTGAGTAACGTCCGTAATTTCTTTAGAATTCATGGCTAAAAAACCCCGGGCCCATCTCCGGTTATAAGTTAATCTGAAATTAGTTTTAAGCTTAAAGTGAATAAAGTCAATTTAAAAATACAAATTCTGCAATTATTATATCCTATTATTTTTCACAAATGTACGGTCAGTATACATACGCATATTTACATTGATTGAACTCGTGTAACATTTATTATCCTCAAGAACATCTTGATTGTTGTACTTTATTCTTCATATTAAAAACTCATTATTTCATTTCTTGCTTCTATTTTTTTATCGGTGTATCTTATATTTTAGAATGTTTTTAATAAACATTTTATATTACTCTAATAGAAAATTGGAACGTCACATACAAAGAAGTCTCGTTCGAAATACAAAGGATCCAAAAAAAAATTTCGAATAACCCGTTAATTCAAAATTAAAAGTACAAAAAAAAAATAATGATGCGATTGCAAGCCAAAAATTCTTAAAACACGTGAAAAAAGCCATTAATTTTGTGAAACACATATTTTTTTTGCATGGTTCAAGGTTTCGAAAATGTAATATTTATTATGCTAATACAAAGATCCCAACATTTAGATTACTAAACTATCTGATTATTGACATATTTGTCGTTCTCATTTGCCTAAAAATTTAAATTATTTGAACTAAAATGTATTGATTTATGGCGAAAGGGGCGAAAAATTATTTTACGTAACAAGTTACCGAAGTTTTCGAGTTATCAAGGTTCATCTACAATAATATTAAAATTATGGGACTTGTGGGTTTTAAAAATGTCGAATTATCGGGTTTCGTATTGATGGGGCTTTACCGTATAATGTTATTGGTTTATTTTAATAATTATACTAAAAAAATAGATCTCATATAAACAATAAATTGTTTTAATTATATATAAATACAGCACTTGTCTAAGACCACTTGTGAGTTTATGACTACACGACTAGTTTCGACAACTACAGTTGTTGTCATCAACGGGTGATTATATAAACTAAAGCATAAGAGTAAAATTAATTATCTAAGGTACCGATAGAGGTGGGTGGAGTTATGTTTGAGGGGAGGGGGTTAGCTGGGGGTGGGGTTTGAGTTAACGGGAACAAAGTGAGAAGCGGTGAAGAATTTTAAAATATTATGTTATCGATTAGACTTTTATTAGAATTAAAACATTTTCGAGATTGTTCATTATTTGGCCTTTTATATTTTTAACAGGTTGTAATTGTTTAAGTGTATGGGAATGAAAAGAGTGATGAGTGTTAGTAATATTAACTAACTCTTTCCATTCTCATACCTTAGACAATTAATTTTATTCTCATCCTTTAGTTTATATAATCACCCGTTGATGATAACAACTGTAGTTGTCGAAACTAGTCGTGTAATCATAAACTCACAAGTAGTCTTAGACAAGTGTTATATTGATATAGATATAATTATAATATGTCATTCTACAAAGTTAACGCCAATTAAATAAATAATAAAAAAAATATCAATAAAATACTAAATATTTAATATATAATTCTAAATATGAGGAATAAAAAATAGTGTGAATAAAATTTTACAGCAAATTATTACATCCAGGAACTTGGCGTGACAAAGACTGTAGGTGTGGGTCGCCAGTAGCGCTTTGTATCCCAGCCGCGAGCGTCGAAATGTCTGGGCAGCTTGCTTTGAAAATCGTCATATTATAGTAAGCCAGAGTTTCCAATCTCAGGCAGGGTGCAGATCAAAAGAAAAGAGAAACACAGAGGTGGTTTAAGTCAGGTTTGGGAGCCTTCCCGATGCACCTACTACAATATTTTATTCTTTAACTCGGCACCGGGGTGTGTGAGTCAACCAATGTTATAAAAAATCCTTACCCCACTCCCACGATTGACCGTGGCTCCGAACAGCCACAATAAGTCACTGACAGGTCATGTGTCGAAGCTTCTCTCAAAGCCATTCCTTCAGTTTATTTACACCAAAATATCCAAATTAATCAACTACAAAAAAAACATTATAAAACAATATGTGTAAAAAAACCACTTCCAAAAACAAATTTTATTCAAAAGAAACACGTAAGCGTTATAAAAGCAAAACAATTGTTAATGGTGAACTCACCTATATATGATCGAAAATCTATTCCACCATTTGTAGCCTGGAAGATAGTCGTCTCCTACATAGATATCTGGATGAACTATCAAATACTAGTGTAAAGAAGAAAAGATAGTAAAAAAAAATTTAATTCAATAATCACTTATATTTTATAATTTATCTGTTGCTTTCACTGATATAAATTATAATGAAAATGTCTCCTGAACTTGTTGTATTGACCTGGTATTCCCGTAATCAGCAATTTTGAGAATACCTTTGCTACCTGAAATCCATCCTTATAATGTTTAATTGCCCATATCTTAATAATTTAAAAAGGTAAACACCCAACTATTGTATGTATTTGTAAAGCTATTAACTGTACCCTCTGTATTATTATTAAGGTTTTTCCAAAATATTTGTATATAAACTCAAGAATAATAGCTATGTTTATCAGTTGATAATGGCCTAAACAGCCGAAACGATCGTCCTGTAAGAGACTAATAAAATATTGAACTCTCATAAAAAACATTGTGTTTTTTTAATTTTTATATTAAAAAAAAATTGTTTATAAACTGGACGATGTTACTTACACTCGTTTAAGTCAATTCAATAAGGGATCTGGTATCACTCTGGGTTCCAAGCTCATTTTTAGAAATCATATTAATAATATCATAAACGCAGCATAAACTATGTTCGGATTTATAACAAGAATTACTTACGACTTTAAAACTTTAAAGCCTAAAAATTCTCTATATTTGTAAGTAATTTGTAATACAACAATGTTGCAAGAATCGAGAGTGCAGAAAAATTTCTACGTAGGTATTTTGTCCTACAAAGCTGGTCAACACAGAATCCTTCACAACTACGACGCCCACCCACCGAAACAGCGACGAAAAGCCTTTTTCAGGGCCACCAACTTCCTCTCGCATGATCTCCCATCAATTACGAGTGACACATGCACGGAGCACAGATCCTGTACAGCATATAAATATTATGTGAAATATGGAAGATTTAATAATTTACATTTTAAAAACATCCCGTCATGAAACCTAAAATTAAACTATGTGGAGTGCATTTATTCAGGTCGAAATTTTTATTTCAACCTGGATAAAAGTAAACGTTACAATAATTAATAGGTTTTTTACAGCCAAAATCATATGAATAAAATATCACAAGAAAAAACTATTTATAAACATGCGAAACAGCTGAAATATGATGCCTTACCTTCTACCTATTGATATAAGATAATGATTCAATGCATAATATTATAAAATGTAATAAAAATCAGAATATTTAAAAAGTTCCAACGATATTCATTTAAAGTACTGAATACATTTTTATATTCGTCGTTAGGGATTAAAACAATGACTCATTGTTCGTTCACTCACACATTGTCATTATCTACGTGGGAGGCTTATTTTTATGGGATATTTGTATTGCGCTTTTTGTGGCGACGGAATGGTACATACCTCCTACTTACATACTTTGATAGGAAATGGTATTTTTTGTATTTCCATTTTAACCGTGAACATATTATTAATATAATATATGAAAATATATAGTGAGAAATCAGCTTCAAAGGAAGATTTTGGATATAAACAAAATAATTCAGAATATTTTGAGCATATTAAAATTTTCAAGAACAAACAGAAATAGGTTGTGCAAGATTGACATGTATACGCCTTCCGAAAATTTGATAGACGTGATAGTCTATCATGGAATTGGTGAACGTAACATTGTAATCACTTAAGCCAGCTGTACGACAGGTCGTAAACCTTAACACCTAAAAATAAACACCTAAAAAGACTTTCATGCCTACTTTTCTATATAAAAAGATAACTTCGTCTCTACGAGACACTCATAATACATCTTGAAAAATATAATTTATTAATAATAAGTTTTTTCAGTGTGATTATTTTAATCTCTGTTTATTCTTAGACGGGTAATTTTAAATAAGCCGTATAAATCCAAAATCTAATTTACGCACATTTTGTTATAAATTGATAACATTATTTGTTTAACTGTAATTTCGGATATTTTATACGCACCGTATGTATTACCGAGAAGCGAATCTCGACGTTTCGTTGGATACTTATCCAACGTCCTCTGATGACGTTAAATATGTCTAACGACCGTAATAACAACCTTAACTTTTTAACATTATTTGTTCTCAGATTTGACTGGGTAAAAATAGTTTTAAACTTTTACTTGGGGCTATATTGCTTTTAATTCAATATTTTATAAAAGTTCAGAAAAACCAATATAAATTATTAACTAACTGGTCATGGAATAATATTTTACAAAAAAATGTTTAAAACAACATCCGTTCCTGTCTATGGTGCATTGATGCCAATGATTAATTTCCTCGTCTATTAAGTGGAAACCGAAATATTTTTCGGGTTCGCAGCGGGGTTTTTTAAATTTTTAAAATTTGTTTAATTGAAGTTATAAATATTTTTTTGAGCCAGAAAAAATATTCTATTTGGGGGTGATACGATACATGTGTCTGACATATGTTACCCTTTTTTGCCTTGTCTTATACTCTCTTAAGTCCTACCTGCAATAACAAAAGGTTTTACTCGGTAATTTAATTTTATTAATTTAGTAATAACATTTTTTCCAGCCCTTTTTATAACCGTTTAAAAGTTGCGCAAGTTTTTGAAATAAAACGTGCGCCCCTAAAATTTTGATTAAGGGTTTGTGTTTTTTGTTTATCAAATATAAAGAAGCGATATATTTTTGATATAATGGAATTTACTTTATACTCTTAATACACTTTAGCAATATATCTATCAATATATCTACAGTATTTTGTAAGTAATTCAAATAAGAAACGTATGTAAGCAGAGTACAACTAAACCATTAAAGGGTAAATCAAAATAACCCCATGATTCTACGCGATTATGTCAAATCACTTCACCTTACTCCACTCGGAGTAAAAAGGAACGTGCTGGTAGATACTTGTGATAGAATTAATAGTGTGCGTTCGCTCTTGGCTACCGCAATTATGCTTGAGATAACTTTACGTATTCTGGTATGAAATACCTACAATCAGTATTTAATTTGGAGACTGCCGTTATTGGTTTGCTAGTTAATTGTCATTAGCTATTTCTTCATAGTACCCATTTATGGATTTCTAATATTATCATTCAATCCGAAAAATTAAAAAGAGTTAGGGCCGGTTGTTTCAAGTTGGATTAAAGTAAGCGTTCTTTTAAAGCATCGATTTTTACGTTCTCCACCAATCAGACGATCCGTTTTCATAAAAATCTATGCTTTAATCGACCGCTTACTTTGATCGAACTTGAAATAACCGGGCCTTAGTAAATCCACATTTCCTGCCATTATTTATTAAAATAAAAATCACTGTTATATAGTTATTATATTATTACAAAATTTTTCTGTAAACTAAGTTATATTGGGAACATTTTAAAGCAAAGGCAGCACTATCCAAAAAAATTTGCTTGCAGTCATCGAGTATTACTAGTTTATAATGCACTGAATTCGAGATTTTGTAAGAAACATCACCTATAAATTTAAAGAGAACATGATTTTGAAGGGCTTTCAAGGAATTTTGGAGGAATTCAATACATTTTAAATTAGTAATCCTTGGTGACTGCATTCACAATTTTTAATTTTTTTTTGGATATTGTTTGCTTTTATACCACACATTTAAAGATTATTTTTCGTTGTTTTCTCGCTATTATTAAACTGTAATAAAAATGTATTTTTTTTCGTTAATCCTTGTTAAATAATTAATAATTTTTGTCTGATTTATTTATTAAATTTGATTCCCTCATAATATTTAAATATATGTTTATTTGTATACCGTATTTCTTTAAAGGATAACTACTCCTAAATTGGAGAAGCCCATAATATTTTTTTTAGTTAAATTATTAAAAATGTAAGATTAAAATGATTTATGGTCATCTTTGTCGAAAAAATGCATCAATACAAGCATAAGTTTTGCCTTGGTAGGAAAGTTTTTCTGAGTTGCATTTTTGTATGTTCGATGTCTTTTGTCATTATTTTAAATTTATGATGAATTTTAAATGTGAATCCAGATTGATAAAAAAATATTATTATATTTTGAATCGATCTATTTGAATTCGAGTCCCCACATAATCAAATGAAGTTCGGCTAGTCACTGCACACTGAAGCGGACATCGGTACGGTCCATCGAACTCGACTTAATTATGATAGGATGACGTAGTTACTTCCTTAATTCTGTGACACACATGATATATACATACATATACAGTATAAATTTTTACGTATACAGTAGGTATACATTTAAATATACAGTAGTTAAAACTCGTTCTAGGATGGGCGTGAAAAAATTAAATTATTTAAATAATTTCCAAGCTTCAGTAATCAATCTTATAATTGTGTCAGTATTCAAATATCTGACGATTGTTACGATTATTTTTCAATAAAAAAATGTTTCAAATACACTTTTCAAAGAAAATCGACACATCACTGCAGTGAAATAATATATTGATTAATATTAAGAATATTTATTAATTTATGCAAATACTTTAAAATAAAAATATATATATTACATGGACACAATATTTTTTAAAATCAGGCTAATATTTAAATGTACTCAAAAGTAAAAAAATAATTTTCTGTCAAAAAATGTTTGTCTCACTCTCCAAATAAAAGGTGCGCGCTAACGATATTGATATAGATGGAGGGAAACCGTCCACGTTTTTATTTTCCGAGTGATACAAAAAAAAATTTGCTGTAATTTTATTTTTTACTTTTTAGTAGGTACATTTAAATATAAGCGTGGGTTTCAAAAAAAATATTTTTTCATATAATATAACTTTTAATTTTTAGCATAAATAAATCTTGTAATCGATTTTGTGCTCACAGCCTTTCGCATATGAACCCAAATATTAATATTGCACAATTCTATTGGTTCATTTTTAAAAATAGTGTAATTAATTTTGTGAATTCTTATCATATTTAGAATTCGTATAAGATTCCGAGACTCCATCAGAGTATTATTTTATTTTCTTCAATGAATTTGTTCTAAAATATCTTCAAAAATATTATAATATTCGTGATGAAAAACCGTCGCAGTGTGCGGTAAGGGGACGAAATTAAAGTGGTCACCGCGCACTCACCTAACAATAAATAAAATAAAAATGATCTCAGGGCTTGCTTCCAAACGGGTTACGGTCATGATGGATCTCCAGTCCCTAATCAAGGTCTACAATCTCAGATTTTTTTAAGTGACACAGATAATAAAGGAGCCCTTTTTTGTTAACTATAAATTCCAAGCGAGCTCTGACTTGGTTGATAATTCATATTTTTAATTGAGTTTTTTTTCCCTAGGTTCATCACTTGTTTGACAACACTGCAGGTCGTACTTTCTCAATCGCACTTTGGAAGCAGATTCACAGGTAAGCCTATTAAAAAATTTTAAGTTTGGGGAGTTCATTTATTAAAATTAATTAAAGTTATCCCGTGTCTGCTCTGCTATGTGAACATCTCTCTCAGAAGCAGACTTGTAGTAATAATATGCATAATAATATGCAAGACTGAATATATTAATTTATTTTTTTGAAGCATGCGATGATATACAAGTTTACCGAATATGAAAAATCGTTTGATTTAATTAACCCTAACATATATTATAGATGTCTCGTATATCTAACATATGTCTCGATTTATACTTTTATTGTCTACACCTACTTCAATTTATAATTTTTTATTTATTAGTATACATTGTATCCTAATGAAAGGACATGTTGATATTTTCAATATATAAGTGGTGAAAACAAAGATATTTTTTTAATTACTAGCTGTTCGTACCCGGCTTTGCCCGGGTTTAGGATTTAGCTAAAAATAAGTTTGTGGGTGGACACCAAGGTTTCATTGTTTCAAAGTCTCTAATAAAAACTATGTTTCCATTGATTTATGGCTAGGATGGAGAGGATGTCCAGGGGGAAATGTCGCCTATGTTACCCGTCGGGTACAAAAGAATAAGCATTCCAAATTTGGGTTAGATCAGTCAATCGGTGTAGAATTGTACAGAAAATAAAAAGAGGAAAGGTTAAATGTTGATTTTGTTACCCGCCGGGTCCTAAAGAATAAGTGTGCAAATAATGAATAAAATAAAATAAAAAGTAATAAATAATAATAAGTATGAATATCTGGGTCAGATCGGACAGACGGTGTAGATTTGTATAGAGAACAGAGACAGACATTGTTAAATATTTATAAATGTAAATGTACTCGTATTTGAATGCAATGTTGTGTCAACATTTCAACTCATTCGGCTGATTACTTTTCGAGTTTTCCAATCCCAAATGTAAGCTGGCTGAATTTTTATATATAAAGACATAATTATAATATACTCCCCTAAATTTCTTTAAATTCAACTTTAATATCACACAAAGACTATCAGGGTCATTAACAACTATTTATAAACTGTATGTTAAAAATCTAATAAAATTCTGATTGTAGATAGTGCGACGATTACGATTGCTTACCCATTCATTGAAATTCGCTTTGATAAAATTATCATTTTAAAAATTTATGAGATTCTGTCATATTAATATATAAAATAAATTAACTAACGATCTTTGTACCTACATCCAAGTATGTAGATTAAGAGCGTAGCAATTTCGATTTCAGGCATTTGCTCTGAGTTAAATAATTTTAAACATTTTTTATAACATTTAATTGCTTGCATACATACTTATGCATGTACCTGTAAAAACAAGTTACGTCGCCTATCAAATGTGTCATTCACTCAACGATTCTAAGTTTACATCAGTTACTTCGACCTACGTCTCCGTAAATGCCAGGAAATGTAATATACGTGCTTGTGAAAATGACACGTGTCAAAAGCCAAACGCTTTAGGTTAATATCAGAGTGAACGTTAATATCAATTTATATTAATATCAAAACGTTAATATGAAATATTCCATCCCTTTCACTATACTAATTTACCCAATAGAGATTTTAGTTTAAGCATTACAATTTATATTTAAAGATTAAAAAAATTATTTTAAAAAAGTATCTAAATTAATTTGAACTAATCATGGTAATATAATTTATTTATATCTTTACATTAATACTATTTACTTTATTTTGTTTATTTTGAAATATAACTTACATTTTATTACGTGTTATTTTATTCTGGTATTTGAAAATTATAATTAATACATAAATTTTATTCGCTGTGCCTCTGATATGTGGCATATAATTTTATATGGCGGACCAGGTCTTGCACATACAACTTGGTTACGCTGGAATAAACTTATTATTATTATTATATAATATTGAGCCATGCTTGTCTTGCTAGAAAAATCTCTGTTGGGACAGAAAAAATCCAAAAAGAAGGAAACAAGTAGTCATATATGTACAAGCAACTATGTATAATATGAAATTAAAATATAATATAAAATATCAAACAAGGCTACGTTAATGTTAAAAATAATAAATTTTGTTGTAATAGCGTTAAATTTTTGATTAGAGACAATTATTAATTAAAAAATTGTAACTTTGCATAAACCGTAATGATTGTTATTAATGTTTGTTTTAAACCGGTTTCAATACCACAGTATCTTCGTTAGGACGGATGCACACTAAAAGTTTATACATCAACAAGTAATACTTCATCACTCTTCAGACTCGTTAGAGCGACTTTCATCAAAGCTTTTAATATCTTTACTTTTAGTATATAATATTTGTATTTAGGATTTATATTATACTGCAGGTTTAAATCTGATAAATATTTCAATATTGACTTTTTTAACTCAAATAAATCTTTAAAGTGTGTGGCATATTTTGCCTCATATTGTTAGCGAACATATAATAAAAATATTTTTGTTAAATGCTGCATTTGAGATCCTGAGGATAATGAAACAACATTTTGAGACTTCAGACAAAATAGTAGACATGACGCAGGTATTTAACGAAAATATCTGAATCACTTTAATTTTTTTAAAATCTTTTTTTGATTTTATTTTTGATATATCATTATTCATTACAAATATAATATTATCATTTATTTGTATTCAACGTTCTTATATTCACTTATTATAATATCTATACCTGTTAAAATCATGTCTGTCTGTTGGTCTGTCTCTCTGTTCTCTATACAAATCTATACCGTTTATCCGATTCGATTCAAACTTTTCATACCGGACATACTCCGGAAATAAGAAATAGTGTAAATTTAGAGATTTTGGGATATAAATTTTGGGATATAAATTTTGGGATATAAATCATCCCCCCGAAAATTAAATGGTGTGAAGCGAGCTCTTACTACACCAAAACGCTCGTTGTAACTTTATCTATAGTTATTACTATTAAGCACAACTGCTACAATTATCGCCATTATAGTTATAGATATAAAGAACACATGTTCGAGATTTCTGTAAAAAAATTCGACTAAGTACTTTTATTGATTAATAATGTGATTCATTATTTAGCCCTAGATAAAATGAGTGCAAGAAGAAAGAGTTATTTAATTGAGTATAAAAAGAGAATTTTGGAGAACTCGTGGGGCTTTAATCTTGTGGCTCACCCCACCGTATAACATCCCTCGAGAATAAGCCGTAGCACATATTTTGGACCAAAAATAAAAGTAAAACAGTGTCTTTTTTACGAAAAAACAAAGTAGCTAGGCGCTAAAACTCTTGACTTCGTATTATCTAACAACAGAACACTTTATTACTATTTATCCGACTTCAAATAGCTGCTCCTTTCGACACCTTCATCCGCCTTACATCGGAGTAAACTTGTTTCCTAGATACACAAATTTCCGCACTAGCTCCGAGCTTTCGTTATTCACACGCGCAACACACTATTGCCACTCCACTTGCCTCATAAAAAGTAATGGCATTGGTGATATCGCCCAGTTGCTTAGCCATAGAAAGCGCAGCACCGTGTTGCGAAGATCCGCGCGGATATCTCCGGGAACCTACCGGATTTGTGGATGCAAAAAATATTAATATTTCGAAATTTTCGTGATTAACTTTGTGGAAGTTCATTGTAAATAATTATGAATTGAACACAACGTGGTTTACTTCACACAATGACAGTTTAATTAAACAAATTAATTAAAACGTTTTCGATGCTTACTGCATCATCTTCAGTAATATTACTGAAGATGATGCAGTAAGCATCGAAAACGTTTTAATTAATTTGTTTAATTAAACTGTCATTGTGTGAAGTAAACAACGTTGTGCAAAAAATATTGTTCACAGACGTAGATATTTATAATGACTGAAGGTACAGAAAAACTCATAAATCAATTTATTCAATTCAATTTCATATTAATTTTATGTAGAATCTAAAACTATAATTATTTTTAAATAATATTTATTGTGAAGTTGCAATTTTAGAAAGAAGTTCATGGCAATTTAGCCAAACCGCTCTTTTTCGTTTTTTTTTTGCGATACATGGTGCATGGGTAAACGAGAACTGGGATTCATCTCAAGAAGTAAAAGCTCGAATAGAGATAGCAAGAAGGCCGTTTCTCAGAATGAGATCATTATTTTCTAATCGTGACCTAAACCAAGAACAAGTCCGCAAAATCGAGGGTTTTGAATTGAAGCTTTAGATATAGTCATATTGAATGTTTTCTGGGTAGATAGAGTGATGAATGTTGAAGTCCTCCAGTGTATAGAAAAAGACAGATAAATGCTGCGGACCATCAAGACAAGAAAGCTTAAGTATCTCGGATATGTTATGAGAGGATAAAAATAAAGTCTAAACTAACTTATCATTCAGGGGAAAATAAGGGGTAAAAGAAGCGTAGGAAAACGCTCCATCGCATGGCTGCGTAACTTGATGGACTGGTATAGATGTAATTCGACTGAGTTATTCCGTGCAGCAGTAAATAAACTCCTAATCGCCAGAATGATCGCCGAACTCCGATAGGAGATGCCATAAAAGGAAGAATTCTGGTGATGATCACATATTTTTTGGATTGGTATAACTTATCTGTATGTATTTCTAATTGATTCGTTTAATTTTTTAAATCTTAAAGTATAATGTAGACATTGAGTTAAATTGATGTAAAATGAGTTTTTCTAAAAATATCATTTGTTTTGCATCCGCTAGCGGCAGCGAAAAGTATCCGGCGCTATTTACTGCGATCTACAGCGTTCCTGAAGGCTTCGGAAGTGAGTCGTTGCAGAGCAGATCAGTCTATCTAGGGACGGGTTCCCTCCACTCTTCATAGTAGCGTCTACATTGCTTCCATAAGTTTTGTGATCTGTCCGAAATTTGTGTTGTGGAAGATGAATGTTGGTTGTAAAATGTGTTGATTGACCTTTGAACTATTCGTGGGATTCGAAGCACACGCCACCAGCGTCACCTCTCTAATGTGAGACTCCTATAATTTATCTTTATAAATTAGTTATTCCTCTGGGGATTAATAAAACATAAAAGCATCTAGTAACTGTATTCTCAGATCACATCTACATATAAAATTATTGTTAAAATATATTCTGGTGTATGAAAGGAGTAACAAATTAAAAATTACTGATTTTTAGGCATATTCTAGTGTAGCACTTTAAAATATGGAGATATCGTTACCAACTGCAAAATGTATGTACATTAAAACGTGGTGGTGATAAGTATGTATTCTGACATGTGGAACTAGTGATGTTTTTGTCTGGTTGCCAATTTTTTTTCATTCGTCTTTCGCTGACGATTGACAATTAGTAGTACTGATCAAAACAAGAATAATATTGTTTCATACATTTCATAGATATATAGTTGATGGTGGGATATGTGAACGTCACATTGTGTAATGTGATCACTAAGCCAGCCTCAGGATAAGTCATAAGCTCCGTAGACGTCTACTAATAACGACTTCAATGCATATTTTTCCATAAAATTGCTTCGTCTCTGTGAGACATCTATAATTAATGTTTATTAACTATTATCCCTCTTTGGATAATAATTGGGTTCTTAGAACATACTGAAAAATATTTTTTTTATATTAATCATTAACGATCATGTAAGATCGTTCAATTATGTGTAAACTTCCTTTATCTTACAATCTGGTCCCTTAAAAGACAGAGATTAGCCATTTATATACATTCCTTCACGCGACATCCGACCCCCCCACCCTTCCGAAAAGGACCTCGGCCATCTTAACTCTGGCGGCACCACTCTTCAGATGAATAAAACATTACAAAAAATAACCATCCAGAACATAGGTCACGGACGGGCCGGGAATATTAAAGTGTCTTTAGTTTCATCTGTATTAACTACCGAGAACCTATTTGTAAACATTTCCCCGTTTGCCGTATAAATTTCACGGTAACATTGGCATTCCTCTTGCGGCCGACCGATATTAACATCTCAATCGGGCTCTGCGTCCCGCGCCGCGCGTGGACCTCCGGTAATTGTCGCCGGTCGGAATGTGTGAACGCGTTGGACTTGTTGAATGCTGTTCATTAAACGAAATGGAAGAGTGTAATGAGACGGTTTTTAAATTAATTTGAATGGCTAATGTCCGCTGTGAGACGCGCACTTTATTGTGACAGCTAATTATCCAAACGAGTGACTCGAAACTCTAAACATGATTAGTTACAATGTTACAAAATATTTTAAATAGATCATAAGTCATAATTAAAATTTAAGTAAAACGAAAATATAAAAGAGAAGTAAATTTTTTTAAGAATAGGAACACATTTTATTATGATGTAATTTTTCGCAAGTAAATAAGATTGTCATTTATGAGGCCGTACATGAACGATCTAATTATAAAAAATCATTTTAAATTTATGCTTCCCTTCCTTTTATATTCTTCTTCTCTTTTATATTCCCTTTAGGGTTGGTCATCCAAGCACATATTCTATGGTTAACTATAAATTTTACGATAACATTCGCACCGTTATTATTATTTATTCTAGCTATAACCCATCAAGCTAGCTATAAGTCAATATCCCATCATATGTTCGCTGTGAGAACAGCGCTATCCAGCGTAATGACTTGGTGGCGTTAGTGAGGAACATTTTTACGTAGAGATTTGTGCAATTCTCTTTTTATATCTCATTATTATTTCATACCTCATCATTATTTGTACCATGTGCTATCGTTAGCGATGGATATTGTTACGTAGAGAATTATGTATTTTAATTATTATTTATTTTATAATTTTAATGAAATTATTATTACATTGTGGTGTTGCACAATAATCGAATTATTACTATAAAGTTCGTTGGCAATGTAAGGGTATACTTTTTTAATTGGTGAACATTTAATGACTAACATCGTTTTAATGTGAAATTAAATAATCTTAATTTTTATCCAAAGTACGATAATTTTCCATTAAATTATGACTATAACATTTCTGAAATAAAAAATGGTAACATATAAAACTTAATAATTATAAACAATAATAATCATAAATTTAAAACAAATTGGGTGAATCAAGAAAGGCACACAGCAAAATCCATCTTTGAAAAATATTTGGTTACCACCGGAATACGAACCCGGAATTTTTCCTGGAATGTTGCTGCAATAAATTTAAGTTTACGAAAATTTTAAGACTTATGAATTACATAGTTAATGATACATCCATTTTTCATTTTCAATAGATACTTTGCAATGCATCCAAAAAAAACTTTAAGTAATATGTACATAAAATGTGACGCCAGGTTAAATTCATTCATTTTTAAATATTTTGTCTTAGTTTCTCAGCAAAGAGAAGTTCCAGGTTTTTGTTATGGTAGATTTTTTTCTGTTTTATCTTTCTTATTGAATTAAATAATTTATTTTATAAATATTACTTCACGTATCTACATGGATAAACTCGTTATTTCGATTTTTTTATAGAATTTGTGGCAAAAAATGTGTATTGGTTAGCCATCGACATAAAATATAAGATCATTGAATTCAGTTCAGGGAAGTTAAGATGAATGATTTCTTTCCGCTAAATGATTACTGGTTATTCAGCGGAAGTTAGAAGAAATATTTCTGACACTTTATAATAAATGGATTATTTTCTCACGCAGGTGGATTGTTGCGAGAAGTGTGTATTTATGTACGTAATTGATTCTACGTGACTCCGAGTGAGCTAAAAAAATGTACCGACATCGTAAAAAAATATCAAACGGTAGATTTCTGCAATTAATCAAACCCAATAAAAACGGATTTCTTTTATGTGTTTGTTTGTACGGATCAAATAAAAAACGATTATAGCTACATACTTTTTACACTTCTTTTTGTTTTAATGTAAGATGTAAAGTAATATTAATGTTTATATTGGTTAAATTTTTTATGATATGAAAATAAATATACAACATCATATTAAGGTTTTAATTTTATTAATATGAAAAAAATTATCTTTGAAGCCAACTATTTATTAAATTACATAGGTACACCAAGATACAACATAGATACCAACACTAAAAATTAAAATTGGGACTATTTAGATTAACAGAAAAAAATATACATGAGAGTCAAATAATTAATTAGGAACAAATGTGAAATTTAGTTTAAAAGGTCGCCATTTGCTAAATGGGTTCGTTTATACAAAATATTTCATTTGATATTAAAACATTCTTATTTCTAAAATTTCTATTTCATCTAAATGTAATCAACTATCCCAATTTCGAATGTCCGTCGGTCTGTCCGTAACTCCCTGGAATAAGGTTGGAATTAGAATAATAACATTAATAATAATTAGCCGCTAATGAGTCGCGTGCGCCCGGGTGTGACACGTCAATCGGCGCGCGGCTCAGATTACACGCAAGGGTCATTATTAATTATTATGTCTCATGATTTTTCACGGGTATATGGCCGGTCCTACATTATTTCTATGTCAAATTTCTAAACCCTTGTTTATATATATTGGAAGGTGAGAAGATGGGCGAGGCATGCTTCTCGCTTCTCGCGCCACACAACTTATGGAGATCCATGTTGGACGACGATGGGAGGTGTGGGGTCACATTGCGACTACCGATCTTAAGGATCTTAGCATTTCACGGCTCATAAGGAGTCTGCGGAGGTGCCCGTCACGCTTCCCACCGACCGCCAGCGACAGAGCAGAGACTGGGGTTCGTAAGTTCGACTCGACTCGTAAGTGTTTTGAAGGAAGCTATACGAGGATGTTATGAAAATGACTGGTTTAGGTGGACTTTACATGTTTTACTGAAACAGATTGAGTATTTTAACATGGTTTATTCGATAAATTATATTTACAAAAGTTATGATTTCTAAGTTCATCCTATCCGCTATCTAGCCTGCGTTATTTAATTGGTTTTTAAAAATAAATTGGCCACTATCCCTGCGCTGAGTTATCTAGCAAATTATTCCTAAATTAAGGTTAGTATCATTAAGATTAGGTTGACGAATTCTGCGAGTTGAAGTTCAAGATGCACTGCCGGGAAGGCACCGTCCTCTCAGTTCGAGTCGTCAGGAAGCTTCGCAAGGTGTTCGCGCATCTCACGAGCCGCCTGGCTGCAACCTCAGCGTCCGTCATCCATCAGGTCCTGGGCTCAGACTATTCAGCGCCTCGCTCTCATATTTAGAATCCGCAATGACCGCGATATATTTCCAGTGAGGGAGTCACTGGCAATAGATTTAACGCGATCTGATTATTATTGGTAGGTATGTGAGATTGTCACATTGAGATGATGAAATTTTTTATTTATATGGAGTTGCAATGCTCATATCAGAATGGAGATGACAAATACACGCGTGCTATTGCATTGTGCTTCTTATAAGTTACTCAGATTAATTTAAAATTATGGCTTGAATTTATATTTCGTGACCTACATCAGTAGATTACGCTTACTTGCTATCTAGGACAAGGATTACCTTCGCGATTCATGCGGTACAATTTCATTATTTTAGATTATTATCCTAGGTTTTTATGTAAAATAAATGGATTATGAAGATGTTCTAGTTTAAAATGGTATTAGAGCTACTCGCGTCATGAGGGTTTCGACGTTACGAGGTACGAGTATGAGGGTTCTGCAAAATGAGAATAAGTACAATAATTAGAATTATACCTTATGACATAGCTGAGGTCAGATGAAGCGGAATTATGATGTTTGTTACCGGGAAAAACAGAATATCTGATACCCCGAACCCTCGTCTAAAGGATGTTACCACCAGTACCGTATGTTGAATAATGAGAGCGATTATCGCTGCACGGAGCATTATATAAACTTGTGCCACAAAATTTCGCACCATAGTGTTGTGCAACTGATAAAATTTTAGTTCTTGACTTAAAAATTATTTAAATTTTTAAATATTTTTTCCTAGCGATATCTACTTCGTTACAATATATAATATGTTTCCAAAAGATTGCACCTCTATTCTATACTACCTGGTCGTACCCGGCGTTGCACGGGTTGAGGATAAAGTAAAAAATAAATTTGTGGGGAAACAATGGTTCCATTGTTTTGCAAAGTCTTTAAAAAAAACAATGTTTGGCAAACAAAAACAGCGTGGCATGGATGAGATATACAGGAGGGAAATGGACACTTTGTTTACCGCCAGGTCCTAAATAATATATATGCGAAATTTTTCATTTCATTTCTTCATTTATTTCATTGTTTTACTTATATACAATTGGTAAGGTTTGCCTTTACTATGCCTCTCTCACTAGAGAGCTCTGTGTTGAGACAGGCAAAGTTAACAATTTATTATAACTCACTTATATGCAAGTAAATTTTATACAAAATACATTTTTCATTTTATTCAAAATAGGTTAAAAAAAAGTACATTTTATACAAATAGGTTAAAAAAATTAATCATCGTCTACACTCAGCCATATGTAAATATACCCTTATATGTTCCCTGCATGAAGTTTGAGTTCTCAATTTGTTTGTATGAATTTCCCAATAACTGGTCGACCTATCTCTCTTATCCAAATTTTATTTAATTTTTTTACATTTTTCGGATTATTCAATTGTGATACCCTTTCCAGCATTGTATTGTACAGTTTCGGGCCTATATGTTTAAAGTTTCTTTGTCCATAAGTGGTTCGCGCTCTTGGGACTTTAATATAATCTTTGTTTCTGCGTGTGTTTTGGGTGTGTGTAAAATGTGTTTGTTTGTATTTGTACATGTAAACTAGGACAGTTTTGGCATATATTTGTCTAACATCAAAAACGTCTAATTTATTAAATATTTCGTATGTACTTGTAGTAATCGGTGTTCTTAAGATTGTTTTTAAAATTGTTTTCTGGACAATAATTAATGGATTAATTGCAGTCAATGTCGCTCCTCCCCGCGCAATTACACCGTGATTAATGATCGTCTGACATATAGCGTAATACACTGTTTTCTAAAGTTTAATGTCGAGAAAATTTCTTATATTTCTGAGAAAGTACAGATTTGCATTAAAATTATATCAGGGGGAGGAGAAGGGGTAAAGGAGGAGAGTGGAATTATCGCCTATGTTACCCTCCGGGTCTTATACAAAATCAGATCGGTCGAACGGTACATATTTGCGTGCAAAATATGTTAGGGGAGGAGGAAATGTCATCTTTGTTAGCCGCCGGGTCCTAAAGATTAAGTATGCAAAATTAATGATCAGATTGGTCAAACGGTACAAAGTTACATGGAAAATATATCAGGGGAGAGGTAAAGCGGGAGAAGGGAAATTTACTTATGTTATCAATTGGGTCCTAAAGGATAAGTACAAAATTTGGATCAAATCGGTCGAACGGTACAGGGTTGCATGGAAAATATTTTAGGGGATGGGGAGGGGAAAAGGGGAGGAAAGAAATGTTATTTATTTTATCCGCTCTGTCCTAAAGAATAAGTGCGCAAAATTTGAATCACATCGGTCTAACGGTACAGATTTGCGTGGAACAATATATATCAGGGTAGTGGGAGGGGGAAATCTTACCTATGTTACCTGCAGAGTCCTAAAGAATATGTATGCAAAATTTGGGTCAGATCTGATAAACGGTGTAGATTTGTATAGAGAACAGATAGACAGATATTGAGTTTTAAAGGTATAGATAGCGTGTGTTGCTTTTACGTCCAACAGCTGTTTTACAAAAAAACGCTAATTATTATTTTCATCGTTCGAATGGAAAGTTGTGTCAAAATTTCAAAGTAGGTAATACTTGAAGAACTTTAGGAAACTTAAGATTTTTGACAATCGAAAATTTACAATTTTAGTTATATAAATAAATAGTAAGTAGGATAAAAACAAAGTAGGTATACAAAAACATCTTCGTATTCGAAGGCAACGTTATGCCAAAATTTCAAAGCAATCAGAGATTAGAGGTTTCGTACAAACGAACGTTTACATTTTTATTTACATAGATACACATAAATTCTGGTAAATAATATTTAATGCACGAATAGCTGTAATCATTTTTATTTAATTAGTGTAATACTATAAAGGACATTGGTAACATAAATTAATTATAAAATGTGTTGAATTTTATAATATAATTTCAACCGTCCCGTAAACACACACATGCATATAATATATAACGTACGATTATTTACCAAAGAAAATCTAAAATATTATCAGTTACGATTTAAAGGTTCTAGGTTGCTTACTTACCTACTCTATACGGCCGTAAATAAAATTATCTTCCCTTTCTAAGAGACAGAATACTGTCCCGCCAGAAAACTTATAATATACGGACATATTCACAAAACAAAACGCATCGATTTTCAATATCTATCAATGAGAAAAGATATCTATTTATAACACAAAAGAATTGTTGCAATTGTTTTGGGCCCTTTCTACTTGTAACAAATGAACTAGAATCCTTTGCCCTTGTGCGACCCGTGTTTATAGCGGTGTTTACACAAGAGTGGCATCCAGCTGTGAGCAGCTTTAACTAGCACTAGTCCGAGGTGTGACTTGAACCTACCAATAAATTCAGCGCACAGTTATACTTCCCAATCATAATGAATAATAAAGAAAGCGAGTTTTAATTTGGAATGTGTTTTAGTTTATTTATGAGCCCAGTTTGCTGTTAACTGATCATCCGGAAGGCTATTAAAAAGTGCTATTAGATTATTTAGAAAATGTGTTTAGATTGATGGAAAAATTTACCTAGGTAGCTATTTATTTAAATTTCTTAGATAAAAAATAATAATTTTTTTCAATTGTTACATTTAGACACAGTGTTACTCAGTTAAGAGTCTTTTAGAGATTTTCCAATAATGTTGTTATTCAAAATTTATGCGAGAGAGTGACGGGTTTCGCCTAAGTCTATACAAGTCAGATAAAAAGGACATTAAAGGAAAAGTATCAGTTTTTCAATAAGAACGATATGATTTTTAAATAATAAAAAAAATATATATATAACCATTTTTTTTATTATTTATTTAAAGCACAAGCAATAACATTATGTTTTGAATAAAACGTTGCTAAAATAGCCACCGGATTCATTTTTACTTCCTTTCTTTTAACTCGTGGCGTCTGCTTGTTTGCTTGACGCAAAAAATTAGATTAGATTTTTAACCCTTTTCCCGTGATCCAATCGAGCTGAAACTTTGCAAGTAGACTCGTGGCGACGATCAAGAAGATTTATCAATTTTTCGATAAAAAAATAATTATAGTATAATTTTAAATTTTTCAAATTTTTAATGTTTTTTTCTTACAATTCAGTAAGTTGTATGGACATTCCGACGCATATAGTAGACACGAAACCCGAAAATGAGAAAGGGAGTATTGTAAAAACTTGGTTTTTATGGGTTACTTTTTATTAGTAGTGAATTTATTGGAACATAATTTTCGATGAGTTTATCAAATAAATTAGGCTTAAGCTCGTCTTAAACGAGCGCTTATTTTCAAACATTTTTTGAATACTTACCTAGCATTATGCAAGCGTTTACTTCATCATGATAGAATCTCTGTGTATGTTTAAATAAATATGAAATATCAGAAAAAAATATGGCTGCCGTGACATTTAAATTATATCGTTCCTTTTAAAAAACCCTTTACTAGCTTATCATTGATTGTCTGTCTATTTATGATGGCTGTATCTGGTGGCTTGGAATTATGTCATCCAGGACTCTACTAGATAATACTGTCAGAAGAACTAATTCACTGATCAGATTAGCGTTGGCCATTCCGGTTAGCCAGGATCAGTCAAAATATTATGTGATATGTCTTAATATATATTGGCAATGTTCTGACGCTTTTTCGACCTATATAAAAAAATATAAACTTTGTTATATTAATTTTTTTCACAACAATCGTAACTTTTTCAGCTATATACGCATACACACCAAAATAAGTCTTGATTGTAAATATATCAGGGGGAGGGGAAGGGTAAGAATGGGAGGGGTATAATGTCCCAAAGCATAAGTAAGCAAAATTTCAGTCGAATCGGACAAACGGTGCAGATTTGTATAGAGAACAGACAGATAGAACGACAGACAGATATTGAGTTTTATAGGTGTAGATATCGCGATACGATTGGCTGCACTTTCTCATTGCTTCAAACGTTTTATTGAAGCAAAGACAACCGAATGTTATCAAAAAATTTGAATTTGAAAAATGTTATATCTAAATATTTATCAATATTGAAAGGGTAGGTACCTGCGCTTTTTTTTCAAATAATTTGTGCGAATTCGAATGCAACGTTGTGTCAAAAAGAAAAGATTGATGGTTTTTTTACAATCGAAAATTTACATTTTTATTAATATAAATAAATAGTTGGTATATTTTTTTGTTTATTTTGTTTATTTATCTTCATCTTGTGACATTACATAGGAGATGGAGCCGCTCATCTCACTAGGAAGAACCTGTGCCGAGATGAGCAGCTGAACAATATAGTGAGAACAAAAAATAATAAAGATATACAACAAAATACTAGATAGATAGAAAAAAGATGAGGTATATAAAAAAAAATCTTTGATATCGAATGCAACGTTGTGCCAAAATTTTAAAGCAATCTGTAAAGAACTTTCAGAGATTATCGATTTTGTACAAACGAACACTTAACTACATTTTTATTTATATAAATAATTGAAGAAAGTATGCATAGTCATCTATGGTCGAAAATTTGTATTAGACAAGATGTAAGCCGCTGGTACGTACGTCTGTATTTAAAAAAAAAAACTTCCATGCATGTTTCCCATACAATAGCTTCGTCTCTGTGAGAATTCTGCAATTCATCTTAATTAATGATTATCCACCCGTTGACAAAATCAAGTAATTCTGTTCTCAGCAATAACATTCTTATAAATATATTTAAAAAAAAAAAATTATTTAATGTACATGTATGTTTGTACAGGTACCGGGCCCATAATGAGCACTCTCAAAGTTAGGACAATAAAACTGTCCTCAGCTGCCCCAAATGCCTCATTAACTGTCGAAGAATTTTGTACCGCTCTTAATTACAGGGTTGGCTCACCAACACCAGATTTATGTGCGCGGCCTTTACGGCTAAACTTTTAATTATCATGCCAACAATTACGCATTAAAAGTGCTGGTTTGGCTTTCGTTTCAATGAAAAAGTTCTCTTTACTGCCGTTTTTTGCGATTATTTAGAACATCGGTTGTCACCAAATTGCTATGCCCTCCAGTTCTAATTTGAAATGGCACCGTCACGGCTATTGAAAAACATTCCTGCTGATGAACTTTGATATAATATATTAAAGGTTGTGTGATCTTAAGATCATACCACGTTCACATATATGCAAAAATAAGATTACATACACTAAAATGTTTTCAACAAATTTTCAATTCAAATTTTATATATAAATAGCTATACCCCGTCAAAAATGATGACATGTAAAATGATACTTTTACATGTCGGTTCAAAACAAAAGAATAAAGATATTTTTTTACTGTAAAGAAGTTACGGACGTTACAAGACGTTATGGCGGACGTACGGGCGGACGGATGGACAAAAGGACGGACGGACAACGAAATTATTATAATTGGGATTAAAGTGGAAAAGGGATGGTTAATACAAAAGTTATTTATTAATCGAAATATCACCGAATATTAAACCTCTTGAAATCTCATATTTTTTGGATTTGCTGCCTTGGCTATTATAACCCGCATATAGGGTGTCTCATAGCTAATAGGAAAAACTTTACAGGTGGATTCCTGCCTTGATAACAAGTCGAAAATATTCAAGCAACCGTGACCTTATATGAATAATTATGGAGATGTTCAATATAAAATTTTGATTTTTTTTTTCAATATTTCTGATCTATTTTTTGCAAAAAGTTTAACTATCATTACAATAACTTATACTGATTATGAAAAATTCTTTAGCCTTAATACAAGTCAAATTAAATGAAAAATATTGCAAAAATTGAAAACATATTATTTTATAAGTTTTCTATTTTTTTACAAGTTTTTATTATTGAGTTGTATTGAAGCGAATTGATTTTTTATAATCGATATAAGTCACTGTAATGATAGTTAATTTTTTTTTAAATATCGTCGCTGTATATAAAATAAATCCTATGTGCCGTTTAGTAGGTACATTCTGAGATGAAAGAATCAATTTATCAATTTTTCATATGAATAATGGAGATATACTTAAAAAAACATTGCCGTTCATCCGGAAAGTCTGCCTAGTAATTATTTAAAATATTTTTTATAAATCTAGTGTGTGCAATTATTTTTTTAAACAGTTTTATTCGTTTATCTCAGAATGTACTCAAACGTCACATAGGATTAATTATATATACAGTGACGATATGTAAGTCATAAATATTGAAAAAATGCAATCTTTGATATTGCATATCTATATTTAAAAACTTTACACCTGTAAAGTTTTTGCTACTAGCTGTGAGACACTCTGTATAATGTATACTTACGTTTAATTGTTTTACGCCAAATACACGTGTTTAATGTTTGATTTTACGCTCGTGAAAGCCGTCGATATACATATAAACATTAGTCAGTGTTGGTCCTCATAGTCTAATGGGAACAAGACTGGCTCCTCATCATGGGGGTTCCAGGATCGATTTCAGGTTGTGATGATCCATAGGTAGATAGAGGGTATCCTACGTACTAACGATGAATTTTGTATTAATAATTTATTTAAAAGGCCGTTGCTTAATCGCCGCGAGTTGATATTTAATTTTAGCTATTATATGTTCAATTGATTTGCCAACTCCTGGCCGCGGCTAAGCAATGTGATGAATCCTATGGGGTGACCCGTCAAAAATACGTCGTAGAAAATAATATTAAATAATATAAATTTCATTGCAATGAATAAAGTCATTTGCCGTATGATGTTAGCGAAAATAGTTGTATGGCGCGGGTGGCAACGGCTGAGGTCGACAGATACGCTGTAACTATAAAAGGATCGCGGAATAAAATATTATACCTTCTATGAAATATTAAAAATAATGTATTCTATACAATATTAATGCTCTGCCAGTGCTAACTATACATTTACTGAAAATAATTATTAACTGAAAATTGCGCTTTTGAATGCAATATTAACTAAAAATACTAACTAACATCTTGGATTCGCATACGAAATTGACAATACCTAATGCCCTTTGCATTTACTAAGTGTATTACCTAAATAACCACAGCTATACCATCCTGTCCATCAGGGACGAAACATAAAACACAGTTATATTTCTAAAAGTGCTACCTCTTACGCGACAAAAATACCTACTACAGTCGGGCTATGAATATGAACTATTTCCGCCTCATAATGGCGCCTGGCACCAATACTAAAAACCTTACTAGAAATAATAAATGCGACTAAATCTCGATAAATACGATATATACTATTCGTAATACGTCGTTGAATTGGCACATGATTCGTCTAATGGATGAAGGACCCCGTTGTGTATCGTAATAACTTCAAATTCTTTTATAGGAGCAGTGTGGAAACAATTGCATAATATTACGTAATAAAAACATCTAACGAACCTAATAATCTATACATTTATGTTACAATAAAATACGTTCACCAGAAGAATTCGTGTATTAGAAATAAAACATTTTCGATTTGAGACAAACCAGTAAAATCGTTCGAACGGCGCAAAGGGAAAAATTCACACATATTAAATAACACTGAAATTAATAATTATAAACACTTTGTATTAGCAAATTCTTACCTTGAATGGTTTCGTTATAGACGTGCATGAACCTGTTCATATTAATTCCATGGGAAAATAATACATATATTTTCTATCTACGAAATAAGACATTTTTGAAGCAAAACTTCTTTATAAATAAGTAGATAAGGTCTCGGGGATGGTTTGTTCGAAAGGATTCTACAACAGCCCGTGAGTTTATATGAAATAATAGTTTCTTTGAATGCTAAATTTTGGTTTTTTAAACCCTCAGCATCTCTGCTGAGAGGGGTTGAGGCTCCGCGCCCGCCTAAACCCGGTGACCAACTTCCTAAGTGACTAAATGGCCCCCTTGTTCCTCCGGAACTTACTGCATCCCGAGACTCTATCTCTTCTTTACGAGATGTGATCCTGTGACGCCTCTCTTTTAGGCTTATAATTGAGATGTACGTACTCTTTTGGTACGAGTTTCTGATGATGGGTGTTGTCTTGAGGCGCCTTTCTTTTAGGCCGGTGTTTGAAGAATCACGTACTCTTTTGGTACAAATTGATGACGACATTAGCCTCCTTTGCGGGCATAGTCAGCGATGTTACAAATTATTGTGCAATCTCATTATGCCCTTTCAGAGCGGCGTCCCACGATTCTGCATCTTGCAACATTTACTTTGGACAAATGTTAGAGTGTTAGTAACATATTTATAATATCCCAGCTATTCCATAGGAGTGAATGATTTTTATATTTATTCTGGCCCTGTCTTTCTTACAGAGAACGAAATAGAAGTTAACGTTTTCTATCAAGGTTTTACAGCATTCAGGCATGAAAATCCTTCCAAAGACAAAGGGAACCTTTTGTGGGTTATGTGGCCCTGCGCCTGGTGAGGAAAGAGGTCGGTTTATTGACGACCCCGAGCAACAAGGAGGGCCCCGCCCCTGCAGGGGCTTGTGCGGGTTCCACGCCCAAGTGCCGGCAAGCATCTACGCCCCAACCAGCTAGGCCATCACAAACCAGATATCCCCAATCTTTAGTTAGATCTCCCCATTCTGTCCTTTACTCGTCGTTCTGAAGCTACTTGTTAAGCCAGATGTACCGAGGTACTCAAATCATAAAGAGTTAGCTGAAGACCGGATTGCGCAATACTTATGCAATACAATTTTTATAAGGCTACTAAGCGTTTCTTATAGAATTATGTGTATTCAATTGTTAGTAAAAATAGTATGAAAATCCCCATACTTTAAAATATATTCGTTCGGAAGAATTTCTCGTACGATTTGGATTGATATCTGGTTATGCAATACATAACGCGTCGACAATATTATGAATCTATTAAGCTTATAGAGCTCCGTAAAATCAATTGTTAATACAAATGGTATGAAAATCCCCATGCATCAAAATATATTCGTTTGGGAGATATTCCCGTACGAATTGAGCCAAGATCACACAAGAAATCGTGATATTAATTATACATTATTGCTCCGATTTTAAATCTTCCCAAAATAAATACATTTCAACAGTGAAAATAATTAATCGATAGATAATATAAATGTGTTCCTTAGCTGTTACACAGTGGCGGTATGATCCTCTCTGGTACTGATGAATGGTAGATTCCTCCATACGTCCGGGCAGCAACTCCGTCCGCAAACGCTGTTCTGGAACTCAGGGCTCCGTCGGTAGTCTGTCGGGCAGCGCTCCCGCTCGCAAGTCTGGTCTCGAACTGAAGGGCCCGAGTATATCGTGTTCGCTCCTTTTATAGTAACGATTTCACCATACCTCTGAAATCCACGCTAGTGCAGTGACTCATCCTATGCACGATGACCTCACCGCCGGCGCTCGCCATTGGCCGGATTCAGTCATCAGGACGGTCGCCTCCGGCTCAACCCGTCGAAGGCAAAGCGCGCCTGTGATTGGTCCGTTTCGTTAAAATAACAGTAAAGCACCCGCTACACGCGAGACTTGCTGTTCCGATTCATAATAATATAGGCATAATAAAGGCTCGTTCGCACCTACTCACAAGGTCGAGTCTATTAGGATTGTCATAAACAATTTTAGTTTGACACAGAATTATATCTAAGGTATAATAAAGACCTATGAAATATTACTTGTATAGCTGAATATTCAATATTTTGTTAGCCTCTTGTAATACATGGAATCTTGAGAAGAAATATATCAGGCTTTTACTTTTAAACGATTCAAACCGGAAGAAATATATTTTTGATGTCCATACTTGGCTTTTTTGAATATTATTATTTTAAGATTTTCTAAATTTATTAAATCTATCTCTATGTCGACCATCACAAGGTGAGGTCTCAATAATAAATATGTATGATTTTCTCAAGCCTCAAGACGTGGCTTATTGTAGTCAAGTAGTTTCGCCATATAAGACAATATATTTATATTTTAAGTATTAACTTATTAAATCATTTTTTTAAATTAATAAAAAGTTTATTTTTGTTAATTATACCTCTATTTATTTATCAATCAATAAAACAAAATAAATAAATTTGGGAGTTGAACAAACAAATGAACTAAAATGAAAACATATTTGAAAGTTAAATGTTGGCAAAAATGATTTTGTTATTTATTTAACACTATCTAATTTTAAAAATTTCTTACTTACTTACTTACCATCATACCGTTTCTCCGCGGGGGTAGGCAGATAGGATAGAGCACCACAGTCTTCTGTCCTGATACACAACTCTCGCCTCATCCACATTCATACATCTTCACATACAAGCTCGACGATTTTTGAGACTCCTAACAGGACCATCCTCCAGTATATAATCTGGTCATGCCACGTCTTCCGCGGTCGTCTTCTCTTTCTGGTGCGATAAACACTCTTGTCATATATTTTTCTTACCATTATTTCTTCGTTTATTCGCTCAAAATGCCCAAACTATCTGAGCGACTTTTTTCTTTCTATCGACTATGTTAAAATCAGCTTTATATTCTTTCCTTACATCTTCATTCTTTATTCTTCTTTAAATGGATTTGCCATACATACGTCCAAATGACCTCATCTCTACCGCATTCAGTCTACTTTCGTTCCTCTTCTGCCAGCTTCATGCTTCACTTCCGAACATGAGTGTTGGTACCAGAATCATATTATGTACAGCTAGTCTTGCCTCAGTAAACATATTTCCGTTATAAATTATTGCATTCAAAGCACCGTTCACCTTATTCCCTGAAGTCACCCTCCTCTCTATATCTTCCTCATTCTCCCCTTTTCTGTCGAGCATACTTCCCAAATACACAAACTCATTTACTTGCTCCAAATATTAATTGCCTACTAGTATTTCACACGTGGTTTTACTTTCCTCCCTCTCGAATACCTTAACTTTTGATTTGTTAACATTCATAATAAGGTTCCTTTTCTTGCATACATCATACATCCTGCTTACTAGACTATGTATGTCTTGTTCACTATTTGTGAGTAATACTGCATTATCCGCGTACAGTATACAATCATACATACATAGAATACAATCAAATTGTTGATCGTGTGCTGTTGATTGTGCACTTATTCTCTCTCCTATATTAATAAATTCTAGTTCTTTCACACAATTATCCATATTATACAAGTTGAACTGTCATGGAGACATTACACACCCCTGTTTGACACATTTTGTATTATCAAACCATGATGTGAATGATCCATTGATTCTTACACACGCAGTGCTTCCATCGTATAAGGATGCAATTGCGTATATAAGTTTACTGTTCACCTACATCTGTAACCCAAGAGTACTTCCCATAACATTTATCTTTTAACCTTATCTCATGCCTTTGCAGATCTAAAAATTCAGCGAAAAATTTGATTTTTCGCTAAAAACTTCTCCGTTAACACTACTAGAGAAAAAATCTGTATCCTCTTCCACAAAAGCCCCTTGCACGTCCCATACCTTTTTTTCGTCAACGCCATTATTTTTTCTATCAAAATTCTTCCACACAGTTGGCTTTTTATTCTCATTTATCTAATTGTTATTCTATTTTATCTGTATGTACATTTTCTAACCCCTTATTAATATCAAAATAATGATATGTTTACAGAAGATGATTGGCAAATTCAGTATAGTTATTGCTAATTAAACATCTTAAGTGCTCCGAAACAAACAAAGCGTGTTAATTTAATCTATATTATTATATTATGTTACCACAATGCTATTTTGCTTAATAGCAATGAATAATAATAACTTCTTTAATAATTTGAAGAAGTCATTTATTATTCTCTTACCCAATTTAAAATACGCGAAATACGTATATTTTCTAGTTAAAATAATGGATGACACGGTTAAGGTCAATTTAATAACCGATGGGATCCCGAGCACAATGCCGTGAGATGCATTTAATACAGGTTACAATACTTTGAATATAATTCTATGAAGAGAGAGTTTTTAAAGTGCATGCATTACGGAACAATGCTGCTCAGTGATGACCTTAAAATCTCTTCACTTATACTCCCAGGGTCGAGGATTTAACTACTTTTAATTCCCTTTAATTTGTACACACAATCCCAAAGGTGTGGCCTGTCATTTATGTCTACAGGCAGGTGGCTTTTGTCATGGACGAACAAAGATCAATTATGTTGAAAGATTATCGTTGACAACCTATTGATCTGTTAGTATTATAATGCTACCACTGCCAAAACTTTTTAATTTATATGCTATGATGTTATGTAAATAATTGCATTGAATGAGTGTTTTATATATCAAATATATTTTAAAATTTTTAAAGTATATTTAATAAAGAGAAAGCTACCAGATATATTTTATATAGATTTTTAAAGTAAAAAAAAATAGTGAAAACAAAAAGTTTATTTACTTATTATATTATAATGTGCATGTTTGGTCTAGTGGTAAAACATTTAACTTGTTATCAAGTGGTCAGGGTTCTAAATATGTACCAGGAGGCTACTGAGTCACTTAGGATAGTTTTAAATATAGTACGAACGTAGCCTAGATTCGCTCAGAAAATGGTTTGTAGTAGAGAAGTTTGTTTAGAAAATATTGGTGTGTAATGAATTCCATGTAGGTGCACCTCTCAATTTTAAAAAAATAAGTAATCAAATGAAATAAATATTGTAATACATAATATATGCAGTGATGTACACATTAAATTAGTTTATGGGTAAGAATATATTTAGCTACATTATATATATATGAGGGCGGACCCACCGCTTACCCAGGATCGTTTTATAAACAAAAGCCTCTATATCGGTCCTTTTCGTTCGCCGCCTGGTTGGCATTTTTTTATGCTAAAAGCTACCGTGCGAACCGTTGTACAAAAAAGTGGGCCAAATGGCTGCGATCCAAAATTTTCCCCCAATGTCCCGGCTATTCATTTCATTACTTAACACAAATTTCAAAAACGTACGTAGAGAAAGAAAAAATAAAACACATTATGTATATAATTCACGTGTGAGGAGCAAAGCAACATGTAAGTATAGCTACTGACATCACCATCATCGTTGGTACTGTGTGCCGCCTCCAGAAAACGTCTCTACGTCCATATGTCTGCTGTAGCTTATCTCCAGTTGCTTTAGATCAAGGATGCGTATTTGCTTCTATTCTGTACCTTCTACTATTCTACCACACCACATTAAGTCTCATGATAATCCTTCGTACACATGTTTGTTTCTTAGGTGGTCTGTTATCACCGTTTCTCAGTGCGTGGCCTAACTGAAATGTTCTTAACTAACTAACTAACTAACCATCACGCCGTTTCCCCGCTGGAAACGATTGAACGCCACACTCTTCTATCCTGGCACACCACTTTTGCATCGGCCACATTCATACATCTTCTCATACAAGTTCTACGGTTATTGCGGCTTTTAACAGGGCCATCCTCAAACACTTGTTGTATCTGATCGTGCCAGGTCTTTCGCGGACGCCTTCTATTTTTGTTGCTTTCAACACTCGCCTCATATATTTTCTTAATCATCCTTTCCTCGTTCATACGTTCCACATGACCAAACCATCTCAGCACTCCTTTCTTTATTCTATCTACCACACTACAGCCAGCATTGCACTCACGTCTAATTTGTTCATTCCTTACTCTATTGAAATGTTCTTAAACATTTTATATAGCTCATGGTTATGTCTCGTTTGTCATGCACTTCACCTGCATATTGATAGATGAAAAGATTATTTTTTAATGTTTGGTTATATAAAATTGAACCCAATAACAGTATTACATGATGTCCAAATGGAGGATGCTATGACTAATTGCTTGTAATTATGCAAAATGTATCTTCGTTGCGTTGCTTAAAACATATGGATAAATAATGTATTCAGAAAAAACATTTTCACATCTCTTTCCGCACTTTGCACTCGGGAGAGTAACGCCTAAATGATAAAAAGTTTTCGGTGGCTAAAAGGAACGATAAATCAATGTTGTGACACTCTAAAAGTTTGAGAAGTCTGTGAGGATAGATTTATGGTGTTAATGTTCTCCCGAGGTCATGATTTAATCGATTTATAGAATTCTTTTGGGAATCTCCGGTAGTTTTTGATACTTTGGGGGTACGATAGATAGAGTTGAAATATGAAATACTAAATTCCTGATCGATTTGAGAAAAATTCTTTGAGACTTTTAGTTTAGTTTCAGCTTCAAAATTAATTTTATGTACGGTAGATATTACCTCGGCTTACGCAAACTTAGAGTTACGCGGTTTTAAAACTATGAAACAATGCTAGAAAACAGATCAATTCCATGTGACAGAAGGTGTCAATATTTTTTCGGAATTAGATTTGAAAGTCGATTTTGATGACGTCAATAAACTATTGGATTCACATAGCCAGGTGCTGACAATCAAAGAGTTCATAGAGGTGCGTGAGAAAAAGTTTCTGAAGAAAAATACCCTTAAGAATACCCCAAAATTACAAGGAAATTGCGAACTTAACAGAAGAAAGAAATAGACCTACATATTTCAGAAAACATAGACTTCAACGAAGAACGCGTTATGGTTTCAAACCAATAAATTAAAAATATAAGCTTGCTACGATGAAATACTCCGTGAAAAAAGAAGAGATTGTATAATATTTTGCATTAACTGTTTTTAAAAACCAGAATATTTTTTATGAAATATTTTTCTCCTAAATTTTGATTTTAGTTCCTAGTTTCAATCAAGCACGTACAATTTAAATGTATTTATGAGTAAGTTAAAAGTTTTATCCCGTCTTTCGAGAATTTGACGTATAGTAAATTTCATTTAAGAAAGACAATAGAATTAGTATGTGTAATCCGTGCGTATGACACTCATTGTCTCGTTGTATTTCTGTTTACAGATATAAACACCAAATAACGATGTTGTGTTGGTGTTTATACCGTATACGCATTTATGTTTATGCCTTATACGCATGACTTATAAATACTACCTAATTCGATTGTCATTCCTAAATGGAAAGAGGTCTAAGTAATTATCATGCGACTCACCTCCTTAGGTGTACTGCTTTTTTCATAGGAAGGTGTACAAGATGCCAGGTGATTTCTTAACAATAATTTATTTATATGTTTTGCTGAAACATATTTTATTATTAATCTGCAATTTTAGTACAATGTTCTATGATACTTAAAACAATTAGATGAATTAATTATAAAATTTTTTGATTGTTACAAAACACCAAGTTTACTGGAGTATTCCAGCACTGAGGGCAATTTCGGTATTACAGACACACGAACGAACGTTTTTGTGACGTACGATTTGGTGACAAAGGATTTTGCGGATGCAGACATATTACAGTGACATGTTTTATTCTGACACAGCATTTCCGTTGATGCTCTTGTGCGGCGAAACATTAAATCAGGTATTCAGGTTTTCATGTGGGTTTTACAATCATGCATATTTAAATTAACATAAACCAACAGTTGTTATTGACATAACAATATCGGTCACGGGCGCGTTTATAACCTCGAAAGTTCAACAAAGATCTTTGTTCCTGAAATATATTATAAAAGGAATAAAAACGTACGTATTCAGGCATATCCTCGGATTGTATTTGGAAAGAGCACCCAATATACCATATGAAAAATGAAAAACAACCAGGAAATTGTATTATTTTTATTGAAATTTGATGCTAAATTTAGTACAGTTAGTCAATACCGTGAGTTACCTCTAAAAGACATTAACCAAATTTGTGCATACTTTGTAAATTACAATAAAACCTCATTTACCGCCATTTTGATTTACGCGAAAATCAATTAACGCGGCCAAGCAAAATGATTATATTTCCCGCTTTAAGCGACTGATTGATCAGTTAACGTTTGTCTTCCTTTTAATCTTATAATAATTTAATTTAAGCTAATCGAAGGTTATATCATTCAAATATAATGTATATGAAAAAGATAAAGATATGCACATCTGATATGGATAGAAAGAACTGACATTTACAGTCATGAAAGAAAATTGTACGACGAAATGAAAAATGAATTTATTCATACCTAAGTATTTGCTAAAAATTAATTAATGATTAAATTATTTATTTATTCAGTTAATAAAAATTCAAGCATCGATTATTGTCCACTAATTTAACATACTTTTGATTATATTTTATTCATACTATTCAAACTATAATAAATAACGAATAATAACATATTTCACGGTGTGCTAATAAGAATTATCCTTTTGTTTATTGTATTTAATGGCGTTTAATGAGGTTTTACTGTTTTAAAATTATTGACAGTTTTGGACTTTAAGAAATTTATTTAATTATTACAATTACAATTTTAATGTACAAAAAAATATTTATCATGCAATAAAATATGTAATTGCCCAACTATGCAGGCCCGTTTCATTATGCAACACAAAATTTCACTAATTTTGTTAAACAGTTTTATTTTATAATTTCCATCAATTTCTTTTGAGCGTTTTCTCTACCCATTTTGAATAGAACATTTAAAAGGTTAACTTTAAAATTTTTGATATCACTGCTGGTTAGAATATTTTTACTAACTATATATTCTAGGAGCTTGAAAAATGAATAGTCTGGCCAATTATTTTAATTTTTTAGGACCGTCTTATTTTATTTTGCGCTGGTCAGATGCAGTCTTTCTGAGCTATATTTACCTGATGCAAGTGTATAATCGATGTACTCTCCCAACTTTCAATACCATAACTTAAGATAAATTGACACAAGGCAAAGTAAACAGATTTCAGCTATTCTATATTTAAAATATTTCTAAGTAGATACATAAAAGATATAGATAGATCTGCTCTCTTAGTCTTTTTGCCAATCCCTCTATTTATTCCTCTCTCATTAATAACTTTTCCTAAATACTTGATAGACTTATAATTTCATTTACTGGGACAATTACAACCATCATTATTTTCGCAATTACTAATATAAAGTTTAACGTTTTTTATGTTTTTGGGCTGTCCTGCCTCTGTAATTGAAAATATCAAAAATGATGTTTTGGTTCCTTTGAGGGTAAAGGAGTTTTAATCCATCCAGCTATTGATAATAGATTAATATTTTTTTGCAGTACCAGTTACTTACCTGTTCCCATGTTTTTTCTTTAATGTTATATATAGTAAAGGTCTTCACGGGTGTTAGAAATTTGGGGCAACCCGCGTCAAAATCTGATCCTCAGATGGATCATTCGCCAACCGACGTTTCGCCTGAATCACAACAGGCATCTTCAGGGTGCATTGTTAATAAATTTCCGTCACGACTCAAATTTTGCACTCTTATGCATTAGGACATTTCCCCCTTCCATTATATCCCTTCTCCTCCCCCTGCAAATCTGTACCGTTTGACCGATCTGACTCAAAATTTGGAAAGATAATCTTTAGAACCCTGCGGGAACATAGGTGACATTTACCCCCACCACTTTTACCCCTTCCCCTCCCCCTGATATATTTTCAATACAAAACTGTACTGTTCGACCGATCGTACTCAAATTTTGCACACTTATGCTTTAGGACCCGGCGGGTAACATAGAAGACATTTACCCCTTTTCCTTCCCCTGATTTATTTTCAATGTAAATCTGTACCGTTCAACCGATCAGACTCAAAATTTGGAAACTTATTCTTTAGAAACTCCCCTTTACCGCATCCCCTCCCCTGCTATATTTTATGTACAAATCTACACCGTATGACCGATCTGACCCAGATTTTGCATTCTTATTCTTCAAGACCCGGCGGGTAATAAAGACAACTTTCCCCCCTACGTTCTTACCCCACCCCCACACCCAAAATATTTTTTGTACAAATCTACAACGTTTGCCTATCTGATTTTGCAATTTTATTCTTTAGGTCACGTCGGAATACATAGGTCACAATTCTTTCCTGGACATTCCAGCCATCCCAGCCTAGATTAAATGGATCCTTTTTATTTTATTAGAGTCAGAAAAAAAATGAAATTTTGTGTCCCCGCACAAACTTATGTATGTTTAACTAAATCCTTAACCCGAGAAAAGCCGGGTATGAACAGCTATCAATATATAAAAATGTAAATATTAGTTTGTTCAAAATTTTAAATCTCAGAAAGTTTTTCACGGATTGACTTTGACACAATGCTGTATTCGAATACGCGGATGTTTTACTATAACACGTTTTTATAAACCTAATTTTATATAGGTGTCACCACATCTGTGACAGGTAAAAAAAAATCCTTTTTTTGAAAAGCAGCAAAATTGAATACCCACAAACAAGCATTGTAAAATTAAACATATTAAAAACGTGTGCTTTCTCTTATCTTTCTTTTCTATTTAACAAGTCTGAGCCACAGCAACGCGTGGCCGGGTACAGCCAATACATAATATAATAATAGGTAATCCTAAAACGGAATGTGTAAAATATAAAATAAAATATAAAATAAAATTTTATAAAGGTTTAAATATTTATAAATATTTTCTCAAATAAGCATACATACGCAAATTATTCTTAAAATAAGTATTTTTGTATTGTAAAGCATTATCCGATTTAAATATGTATTTATAATACTTAAACACCCGCGAATTTGCGTGAGAGCTTATTTAACTTTATGCTTACGGTTATTGCGACTCTTCTCTCGGCTTTGAAGATAAATTGAATAAAGCTTGAAATATTAAGAATTATTTATGGCCCGAAGCTCTTAAACCATAGACTATAAAATGACCCTCAATATTTCAATATACAGGCGGTGCAGTTTAAAGGATGGCCTGTATAAATGGCGGGGTGACATAACTCGGGTTTGACCTCCGCCTTTACAGTGGAGTAACCATCCACAGTATGTACAGGGTTATTTGGAAAACATTAATAACCTCGCAGGACTATATTCCTTCCTTGATTACGAGTCAAAAATGTTCAACCTATCATGACCTAATATCAATAGTTATGGAGATATGAGACCTCAAAGTTAGCATTTTTTAGCAAGGTTGGGCTATCATTACAGTAACTTATATTGATTCCGAAAAATTCATTCATCTCAATACAAGTTAAATAAAATGATAAAAACCCTGCATTACAAATGGAAGGTTTTTATGAATTTATTGGACTTGTATTAAAGAGAATGAATTTTTCGTATTCGATATAAGTTATTGAAATGATAGTCTAACATTATAAAAAGAAGTCAGAAATATTTAAAAAAATGAAAACTTTGATGTCATACATCTCCGTAACTATTGATATTAGATGATGGTTGCTTGAACGTTTTTGACTCATAATTAAAGCAGAAATTTACCTGTAAAGTACTGTGGACTAGTTCTGTTACATCTTGAATACCTATTTGCGAAGGCGGGTTTTTTACCCACTCCCAGAGAACGTCGATTGCTGGCAATTAGCATCCGAGTGAAGAAGTGTAGTTGGTTCCAGTTGAATTGTCAATTGTTGTGATATGACAGCTTGATCAGCGTTATTGCGATAATTTTTTCCAAAACTTCGCGATCCGAAATAGAAATCATCCCAAGTAGAAATCATCATAATCAAGGTCTAACGATCTAAGATATACGAAAACTCACTGGACACGAATTAAATCGGAACACTGTTCTTAAATTTATGGTTACAAAATGTTTCAAGAATATATTTTATTATTAAAGTGTTTTTTAATTTGCACTAATTTAAGCTGCTCTTATTACTTCAATCGCTTTCGAGAAAATTCTGTTCTACTTCATATGTAGGTAATTTCTTGATTTATTATCGCTGGTATTACTCACCCTCTAGCAATACATGCTGCACGATACGCTTCAATGGCGTTAGTCCGCTGTTTAAAAGGTAAAAAATATAGATCGCAATGCGACCGCCTCGTTTTTATAGGTAAATGTATTTCTCGTGGATTTGATAATAGCCCAGTTATTATGACATTCATTTGGATCATCCTAGAATCTTCAAGTATCTTCCAATTTTAGTGTAAAAGTTGTAAAGTGGATAACGTAATTCTTTCCGATCACTATCTCGTTACAATATGTAATCACAAACAAACAAATTTGAAGAATTATGTTTCTAAACGCCAATGCCAAAGTTTATTTATTTGAACAATTTATTCATATGTTTCTCTACGTGTAATAATTGTGTATAACTTTACGTAAATTATTATTTTGAAATACAATAAAGTGTCAATTCTTTTGATAAAATATCAAATTTTTGTGTTGGTAAAATTTTATTGTATTACAAAATTATTTATTCGAAATCAAATATAAAATGATAGAACAGTGTTAATATTTTGATTCCACATTGCCATTGAATGAATTCAAGCGGAAACATTGTAATGAGTAAAATACGATTTCATAAAAAGATATTTTATCAAATCAAAAATTTTTGAAAAAAATCTAAGGAATTTTTCGTTAGAGTAGTTTAAGGAGGAATATTTCGAATATCTGAATGTTGAGCTTTATTTAATATATAAATAAGGACATCACAAAATGCCTTACATTCTTCCGTTTGAAAAAATTCAAATTCTCGAATTAGTAAATTATTATCATGAGAATTGGTTAAGTTGAGGGTTATAATAAAAATAATTATTTAAGAACAATAATAATGTTAAAAAGTGATTACAAAGATATCAGAGAACGGCTATAAAATAATACTTTTATTTAGTTTCCCATTTGAAAATGGTAAACCGTAAATTTATTTTTTCGATCAAATTTTATTGCTCCCATGTTGGATTGAAATTTTGCGAACCCTGATTACGTAGGCATCGAGTGGAATCAAGTTAGTGAAGCCGTGACTGATTGATCCCTGGAATTACCCGGGATCCAATCTCTGTCCGGATTGTCGGTTTGGGATTTTTTCGTTTTTTTTCAACGTCCCGGGATAATTATTTTCACAAGATAGTAAAGGGACACCGCCATTGTAGCAATAATAATTGCTCTTTTCTCTCTTTGATATGGATACGGGTCCCTCAAAAAGTTATCTCTTTAAGTTAACATGTTTAAATAATTAAAGCATTTTAGAGTTTTAGAATCACGCGTGTGGTGAAATGTTGGAAGAAAAATGTTTTTTTTTATGTTTTGTAATATTTAATATGAAATCATTTTTAAAATGTCTCCTCTTTCCGTCCACTCTTTCAAAGCAAACTCTAAGAACATTAATTAGTCAAACCATTAGACAGAAAGACATTTATATAAAAAATAATATTCAATCGTTGATAGCGAAATAAAGATACGAACTTATATAGTACAGTCTATAAATGTATGTAATTTTTTTTATCTAATTTTTATTTTATCGTTAATATAAGAATTTATTTTATGTTTATATAACTGGAAAAAATCTTAAAACGGTAGCTAATAAAAAAGCGACAATATCAGAAAATTTTAATGGGTAGGTAGTAAGTCTACGATTCAACGCATTATTATTTCATATTTTTATCGAAAATATATATCTGCGATTCAGCATCTATAAATAACCAGCCGTAAATCCGTGAAAAATCACAAAATATAATAATGATTAATAACAATCCTTGCGTGTAACCTGAAACGCCCGTTGATTACACTCGGGCCTTATAGTCATCATCAGTGTCGTTGTTGTAATTCTACCCTAATTCTAGCGAGTTACGACCGACAGACGTTCGAAATAAAGATAGTTAATTACACAAACTAATCCTAAAAATAACTAAAGTGCGAAGGTATTTTTTATTCATGTATGCTAAATGATATATTAAAGATGACATAAATAGTTATTTTTTTATAAAGGAAAAGCGTTTAAGAAGCTCTCCACTAAAGATTTCAGAACATACTTAGATGCTATAAGAAACATACTCATTCTTCATTGTATGTTGTCTATTGAACGAAATAATAAAAACTATAATTGTAATGTAGTAATGAGTCCTATTTAACGTAGCGTATCATAATAGCGTTTACCATACTATGAAAAGTGCATTATATATTTCATGTAAGCAACTCTATCTACAAAAAAATAACGGTAAAATTTGGTTTGGTTTAAAAATAATGAAGACGCTTTCTTTCGGCACCGACAAACGAAATCATATTGATATTATAATGAACCATTTGGAATAGAACAGGTTTTCATATGAGAAAGCCCCAACAATTGTTTGAGGACGTGTGTCCAACCATGTATAATAAAATCATCAAAAAATTCATTTTTACGTCATAATATTACGGTAAAACTGTGTCCAGACATAAACATATCCTTTCCAAATGCCTTTAAGGCAAAAACAAAATCCGTTTCATCAAAAGAGTGATTTTTCGTGCCTAAAGAAATAATTTAGATTCAACGTCATTCAATAACTTTTGACAACGGATATTGATTTTGATTTCTCTCTGTATGCTTTACTTTGTGGGGATGGACATCTGAAGCCCTAGGCAAGTATGGTATGAAAGAGATTCATGAATAATTCATCGGTTCAACTGAACCCGAACCAGAAGAGACTTTGAGGAAAATAGGTTTATATTTATAAGTACGTATGTCGCGCACCCTAAAATGAAAATTGCAATGCTTATTTCCGCGATGTTAGCTCGAAGTAAATATTCCCCGAATGATAATTTTTACTTACTTTTTCAACTGCAATGGAATGTTACATTTTTACGAGGTAGGTTTTACGTTAACAATATTTATATAAAGTTAAATCACATAGCGTTACCTACTATAATCATTCTCTATCAATTTTGTACTGTTTGTCTCAAGCACATCATTCTTCCAAATAAATATTATGAAATACTTACACAGTTTATGAACACAGTTAGTAGCTGTTTCTTAAGTTAAAATTTCAAATAAAAAATAATAATTAGTTACACGACCAGCTGCATTTGATTAATGGTTGGATATTATTCTCCTTACGTAGTACCTATGAATTTCAAAACAATTATTATACCTACACTTTGTATTGTTAGATATTTTTTAATCAGTCATGCTAGTTTACATTTTATTTGGTACAGAAAAAGGAAAAAAGGAGTGTCTTGATATATTGTTGTGCTCATCCCTGGAATAATTCTGTATTCGAAGATGTATGAAGATTTGTTTGAATGCACGTATAAAGATATGACTGTAAAATAATATATTTATTATTATTATTAATTCAAACACGTAAATAAATCTCCTATAAAATAAACATACTTGTTATATTCCATATATTTGTTTGCATATACATGTACGTAGATACATAAATATTTAATATATTAAATTATATTGAACATAATTTTGGTTAAAAAAAGATTAGTAAAAAATTATTTAGCCTGAATTCTGCAATATCTAACATCCAAAATAATGTTTTAATTTTATATCAGAGAAAGTTTCATACTAAAATCTTAAACAGTAAGTATATCACATTTTATGTTTTTTGTTACTATTTTCACTAAACGCGGCGGTGGAAAACAAAATGAAACACTCAAAAACAATTTATTAATATAGCATATAATACAGAAAGTCACTGGACTTGAATAATACTGTAGCTTTATTTTATAATGCGCTAGAATATTTTTCGAGAATATTCCACTCGTTTCTGGTCTAATGATGCATAACATTATTTCGTACTAGAAACTTTCACATGGAGGTATCCCACTTGTGCCGTTAGCTTGCGGTATCAAACGCTGTCTGTTTCGCATCCTGTGATTTCGCTTCTGTCAAAACAACAAGTCACTAGCGAATGAAATTTATCGAGTATTCTTTTATAATCTCGTGTGTTCTATAGCTTTCTAATTCTTTCCAAATTATTCCAATAAAATTATTTGCGCAACCGCACAATTACTCGATTATGTATAGTTATTATCGATTACACCAATGATTTTGAGATATTTTTTCGGTTCCTCAGTTCCAATTCCAAAGCACAAGCGATTTTTTTAGCAGTCAATACAATAAAATACTTTTCGAATTAACTCTTTTTCAGTCATTTTTATAAAACGTTTGCACTACCAAGATACATAAATAAATAATTAATTAGGTCGTCTAAAATCAATTTTTGTAAATATGAACCTCTTTACAGGGATGTGTATTTAATATTTTTGAATTTCAATAGCTTCAATTTTGTAATTTTAAAAAGTGTATTCATATATTTTATTGGAGCATTGATTGATATTTCCCGTTGAATGAATAAACAGAACGGTACATTTATTTAGTTGAGTAATTTTTCAGAACGCACGCACCGAATTATGATAATTGAAAAGACCAGCGGAAAGATTTATTACAGCAGTGACACGGAGAATACTTCTCAACCACGACACCTGGTTTGAATCTCCAGACGGCCAATCTCGGAGCTCGGCGGTCGGACTCTTAGAAATGAAATTTAAGTGTATCGTTCACCTGTTACAAATGGTGGAGGCAAATATCACAGAATAATAATAAACAAATTTTAATTTAACTTATTTGCAAAAAATATTGACATTAAATGAAAGTGCTACTTTATAAAATGGAAATTGATGTCATATTCGCAAACCAACGAATTAAAATCACGAGGAGGTAAAGAGCTTTAAATCTATTTTTTAAAATACACGTGTAAATTTTACGCTTGATATTGAAAAATTAAATCATACTTCATAAACAATATATCCATCCGAATAGTTTTTTAATGCCTCTTATGTAAAATTTTGATAACAAGGATTATATTTTTTGGTTCAAGCACAAACATTACTATGTTTGCTTAGAAAATATATTAGGTGTAGGTATGCATTAAGCTCTAATGAATTAGAATAACGTTTGGTTTTATTTAATTTCTTTGTTACGGCTATTTTTTATTTATTTAAATAATTAATTATTAACAGTATAATTTTTTACAAAAAAAAGTAATCCGCGAGACCTGCTTGTTAGTAGCTTTTTCATTTATAAAATAAAAGTGTGGTAATAAGTTTAACAGAAATTAACTAATTAATTAAGAATAAAACATAACCAAGATAAAACCTGCCGTATTCAGTATAAATCATTCTTATTTATATCGGTTAATTTTTCATTAAGGCCTTTCTTAATGTTTTATTAAATTGCGTTAAAGTTTTTTTTGAGTATTTTCGATATTACATATTTTAATATCATTTAACCACAATTATTACCTTCTGCGCGAGCAGTGCTGTAAATCCATACATGTTTATATAGTTAGTAATCGATGTTTATACGTTTTGTCTTTAAGGTACCTTCTAAATAATTTAACCATATATTTATTTTTATAAATTTATACCATATAATAATATATCAATGGTCCCTACATATACCGTCGAATCTGCAAAAAATGATTTTCGTTTTAAATTAACCAATTTACTGTTTATTTTCGGACAATGTTTTAAATAGTTTAATTTTAGTTTCAAACAAAGTAAATAATTTTTTTTACCCTTATTTTAACACTCTCCAAAAAGTAGAGTTAATTAGATCGAGGTCCATCGATGATTTTTTTGGTTTCCGCCTTATTTGAATTCTTAATTCACAATTACTTTTATAATTATCTAAATGTTAGTTGATTATTTATATGAACAATAAACCTTACATAAAATAAAAATATTTTAAATTGCAGGAAACACAGCAAATATATACACAATAAATAACTATACAAACACGGATACCAAAAGAATCGAAAACAATTTACTTGACTTTTTTGTTGGGTTCGTGTTTACTAAAAGTCGAAATACTAATCGCCGTAATCTCAAGGGAGTCCAGTCCACTCGGTGAGCCAGAGGATGTGGTGCCCCTGAAGGGCTATATACAAGCAAGGTACCTACCTGTGTACTCGCATGTACACTGATTAATTTATGCATTACAAGCTGTAGCAGCTTTAGAGCCTGGCAGGGCTAACAAATGGAACATTTAATCATTTTATTAACGCAAAAGCGTCGCCCCATTCATACTGGGATGGAACGGTAGATTCTATATATTAAACAAGAATTTATCATTTTTATGAAATATTGAAATTATTTTTTCTCTTTCTATGTCATCAAAAATTTATACAGATTCTGTGTGTTAACTTCATAATACATGATTTATTTTTTATTTCAAATATATTTTTTATTTGCAATTTTTTATTTAATATATATATAATACATATATATATATAATAAATATATATATATATATATATATATATATATATATATATATTATAATATATATATATATATGAGCTAATGAGTTTTGCTCGACTTCTAATAATCAATATATTTACTCTACTATCGTCATTATACAATGTTGAAAAGGTTGGATTTTCTAATTGCTATACATATATATATATATATATTTGCAGTGCAAAAAATGGAAAATATGCCGGACATTCCAGTAATTTCTAACAACTTGCATATCCTTATATAAGGATATGCAAGTTATATATAAGCCTATATAATTTATTTTAAATTATTTACTGTAAATTTATTTGTAAAAAAAAATTACTGTGCCGACCCTAACCGAGCTCGTCTGAGCTGAGTCACGATGCGCCGAAGATTATTCTCATATTTTGTACCAAAATATCCCAGCAATTGGATTTCACGCGACGCCGTGAATAGGTAATTGAATAAACTGGAAGAATATTAAATTCCACGGATATTGTGCTTCGGACAAAGTACAATGACTTAACTGTTACCGAATTTCATGATTGATCATTTTGAGATTAATATCTTAAATATATAATTGAACATCATGGCCATCATTTGTGCTTATACTTTTGCAAAAACATTTTTGGTATTTGTTGATTGATTTTGTAAACATAAAAATATAAATTGACAGGCTTGTTGAATGTAAATTGAAACGATTCAAAAATATCTATAGCACCTAGTTTTATTAACATTTCATGGAGAGTTATCCTGGAGTAATCGAGAAATAAAATACATAATGTTCTTTCTAAATTTAAGAAAATTTTAGATGATATAGTATATTTATAAACGAATAAAATTATATTTAAACTCGTTGAAATATTATTTTATTTCTGGTCATCTTTTATTAAGTAGACATGGCCACGTAAGTAATTAAAACAAAAAATGTATAAATACATGTTTTAAATATATGCAAAATATTTTTCTTTGAATATTTATTTGGTCCGTTCTTATTGAGAATTATTAAACTTACATCAGTTAATAAGTTAACAGTCCATAAAGCATTCAAAAATATTAAATATATTATAAAGTATTCGAAGGTATGTGTAGGGACCGTCGATTTTAACGGTTCAGATATGTGGATGGTATTTTTGTGAAGATATCTACGAAAACAATAGAATTTACAAAAATATGGCGTCCATGGCTTATAGTACAGTAACGAAAATAATTTAAGCTGCTTCCTCGTAGATGCTGCAAGTACACATTTTAACTGAAATACTTTTCTATCTACGTTCGGATGAGTTTTGAAATAATGTCGCTTTGAAGGCATTGTTTCGAAAATTTAATATACCCAGTGTTTAAACCTTGTACGGGCCCCAAAGCAGTACCCAGGAAAACTTTAATAATTAAAAAATGTCATGCAATAAATATTTTAACAAATATGTGCATCAATCGATACACCAATTTTATCGATATGTGGACTTTGGGATATGTGCCATGTGCCAATTTGATATAATACTTGTACAGTAATAATGGCGAAGCAACTTATTTTTAAGTTGTTAATTCGAAGTCGATCGTTGAAATGAACAGAAAAGTTATATAGACAAATAAAATCATTAAATATTTTTTAATCAGTAATTTAAAAATTGTCACAGGACGTGGATTTGGGAGACAAATGAAAACATTGGAAATTAATTAACGATCTTTTAGTTAGTGATTTAATTATTATAATATATGGAAAAAGTCACTGAACACCAAAAAAATTTAAACTCTAGTCTCGAATCACACGAGTATCTAGTATCTACAAGCTTTAGTAGCAGTGATCTCTGCGATTTGTCGCTAACATCGTACGGTCGAAACGTTTATTGAAATACCGTGGCATTGGTTTGGTTTTTTTATACGAAACACGTTGGTTTTTCGAATCATCTAGATTATTCTATACCTTTCTATTGTTTGCGACTTGCTTCCAGACTGTTCCAGACGTCTCCCGAATGTGTTAGATAATTCTAAAGGTGACATATTACAAGGGATTCGGACAGCGAGCAATTCATTTCGTTACAATATTGTTATTTACATCAATTTTGAAATATTTATTTTGACTTTGATATTTTTTCAAACAACCGTGGAACAACAAAATATGAATAAATTGTAGAAAGGATTATTCATTCAACGGAATTATAATAAGAACACACGAGAAACTATCGTTTTCCTTGCAGTATCTTCTAGTCCGTCTACCTCAATTTAAATATATAATTAAGTGTTGCGATAAAGATCTGTCATCCCAATATTGCTATTTTCAGAATAGCACAGAATCTGTGGCCGAAAGGAACAATCGAATCTTTAGCTATAAGACTAAATGTCTGTTTGTCTGTCAGTTCTCTATACAAATTACACTTTAAAGCTGTACATTTATACCTATAAAACTCAAAGTCTGTCTGTTCTCTGTACAAATCTACACCGTTTGTCCGATTCGACTTAAATTTTGCATACTTATGCTTTAGAACCTGGCGGGTAACATAGGCAACATTTACCCCCTACCATTCTACCCCATTCTCTTCCGCCTATTAGATTTTCAATGCAAATTTGTACCTTTCGACCGATCGGACTCAAAATTTGAAAACTTATTCTTTAAGACCCGGTGGGTGACATTAGTCCCTTCCACTTTTACGTCTTCCCCTCCCCCTGATATATTTACAATACAAATCTGTACGACCGACCGGACTCAAGATTCTCAAACTTATTATTTAGGACCCGGCGAGTACCATAATCGACATCATACTCCACCCCTTTTACCCTTTCCCCTCCCCAGATATATTTTCTTTAGAAATGTACACCGCTTGACCGATTGGACCCGTGGCGGAAAAAATAGGTTACAGTTTTTCCCTAAACATCTTCTTCATCCCAACCTTGATTTTATGGAAACATTGTTTTAATTACAGGCTTTCCAATACAATGGAACCTTTGTTTCCCCCCACAAAATTTACTTTCAACTTAATCCTTAACCCGGGCAATGCCGGATACAAACAACTAGTAAGTCAATAAAATCGAGTTTGGAGTTACGTATGCAGAGTCGTTCTTTAGATACATATATCTAGCAAAGAAAAATTAATATAAAAGACGACAATTTTTTAATTAAAAAACTAAGACAAACGATAAATGATTGATTATTTGAAAAATTTGGCAAGAAACAAAAAACACCTCGGTTTAACGTTCTTGTGCAAAATAAAACTATTGATCCAAAAATTATATAAAAATAACAAAGGCTTTAAGAGATATTTCGTAAACAAACGAAGTACCAAAATTTTGTTTAGTCTCTCCTGAAAACTTTTTACTTATACTTTTGCCCACAGATATTTGATTTAATTTTTGGTACAATTTGGTACGTCCTGCACAGCGTTTAGACGTGTGCAATGCAAATGACGAATAAGGAAATAAAATAAAATTAAGAAAAACAAAAAGAGAATTACCATAATTAAATAAGTTATTATGTCGAATAGGGGTACAGATTATTGTCTAGAAAATGTATGTCGTGTATAAGTAACTTTCAAAATAATGTTGGGGTATCAATATTAGAGTTAGCACCACACATATTATATGTACGACACATTGTTGTAATGGAAGAAAAATAACCAACATTACTAGGATGCTATTATAAAATTATAAAAAATAATAAAATTTTGCTATTATAAAAACCCCGGGTTTTTTATTCTTATCCGGGTAACTCCAGGGTGCAAATTTATGACAGATAAAGAAAATAAATCAATGATTGATCTAATAACTTATGTTTTAATAAATCCGTTTGCAGTTTCATTATTTTTAATTAAATATGTAACTTAAATATGTAAATATGTACTTACGTACGAGTAGACAAATCATAAATCAAAGAAATTTTAGTGATAATGATTACGCGATATAAATGATATTAAATGCCATGAATATGTGAGAGACTACACTCACTTTTCGACCTTCCAGTGATAGAATTATGATTTTCAGTACATTTTAAATCATTGTATTAATGATAGTTCCGATCCTTTTATAAATCATTAAACCTCATAGAAGTACTGAAACCTGTCATTAATATTTTTTAAATACCTGGAATATTAAAGGTTAATGATTAAATGATGATACTAAGAATGGCATGGCTGTGGGTTATGCCAATGTTGCTGCCGAGTACATTAAGAGTGGTGGTCCAGTAATACGTGGCTTCAACCAATGTTTAGAGGGCAGCTACACTCCTAAGGATTGGAAAAGAGCTGTTATCATGCCTCTATACAAAGGAAAAGGGTCGCGAATGGACTGCGCAAGCTATCGGGCCAATAGCCTATTGAGCTTTGTTGGCAAACTCTATGCGAGAATTTTGATAGAAAGAGTGAGGTTGACAACGAAAGAAAAAGTGTGGGATGTACAAGGAGTGTTCATGAGTGGAAGAGGATGCATGGACCAGGAATGCATGGATTTTCTGACTGCGCCAGATGACGGAAAAGTTTTGGCAAAGAACCAAAAACTTTTTTGTGCCTTTGTGGATCTCCAAAACGCGTACGACAGAGTGATAAGACGAAAGTCATGGAAGGTTTTGTCTGAATACGGGGTGAAGAGTAAACTCATACAGGCAATTGCATCCCTGTACGAAGGAAGTAGTGCTTGCGTGAGAATTAATGGGGCATTCACATCATGGTTTGATATTACAAAAGTTGTCAAACAGGGATGCGTAATAGTGTGATGTAATTGTAAACAATGAATGTTTAGAACAAGTGAACGAGTTTGTGTATTTGGGAAGTATGTTTAGTAGAGACGGCAAGGCTGAGAATGATATCGAAAGGAGAGTGACTGCGGGAAACAAAGTTAATGGTGCTCTAAATGCAATTATGGCCAATAAGAATCTGTCAAAGGAAGCAAGACTAGTGGTACAAAATGGCGTTTTAGTGCCAACCCTAATTTATGGAAGTGAAGCCTGGAACTGGCAAAAGGGGAATGAAACTAGACTGAATGCGGTAGAAATGCGGTCACTAAGACGTTTGTGGGGAAAATCTTTGGTCGATAGAGTAAGGAATGAACAAATTAGACGTGAATGCAATGGTGGCTGTAGTGTGGTAGATAGAATAAAGAAAAGAGTGCTGAGATGGTTTGGTCATGTGGAACGTATGAACGAGGAAAGGATGGTTAAGAAAATATATGAGGCGAGTGTTGAAAGCAACAGGAATAGAGGGGGGCGTCCGCGAAAGACCTGGCATGACCAGATATATAAGTGTTTGAGGATGGCCCCGTTAAAAGCCGCAACAACCGTAGAACTTGTATGAGAAGATGTATGAATGTGGCCGAAGCAAAAGTGGTGTGCCAGGAGAGAAGAGTGTGGCGTTCAATCCTCTCTGCCTAGTTAGTTAAGAATGATATTAATATCATTTCAGTGGGATGGTAGAGCAATGATTTTACATATTATAAATTATTGTTTTATTTCAACGTAAAAATCATCATTTAATGATAATATTAATTCTTTATTCCTTTCTGATCTTCAGAAATCTATAAATTATTTATCTGTGCTAATTTATTTCATTTTGATATTTTATCATTTATATAAGATAATCAATTTTATTTAAATTGTTATCTGTGTAGTGTACATACATAAATTTTTCAAAATATTTAGCATTATAACCATCGAAAATAACTTTTCTACAGTGTAGATTTCTTGAATATAGATTCCAGCTTATTTTTAAATTTAATATTAAATTTATATTTTGAAAAATTCTCAAGTTGCCGCTCATTTTATATTCTGGAGCAGTTTCCATAATGTCAGTTGCTAGGTAATGTTCCTTCGTTCGATTTGTGCGATCGTAGTTTCAGCGTAAGCCGCTAGATGGTACTAGTATATCCTCCGCTGCTCGAAATCTAAACTGTTGCATTCTTTCATGTAAGAATGAAATAATTTTGAGGAAAAATGGAGGCGTGGTTTGCAAATATTTGTATATTTTTAATAAATTACTTATTTTAACCCGTCAACAATCAGAGGCTTTTTATTTTTGAATTTCAATTTAAGTATATTAAGTAATTACTAATTATTAGTTTTATATTAATTAGTCAAAATAAATGAAAATTGTATTGGGAAATCAATCTAAAATGTAAACATTTGTATGTACCTAGGTACTATTTGAAATTATACTAATTTTTCAAAAAATATTTATATTTTATTTACTTACGAAGGCGGAATAAAATCAGCTACTTACTAATTCTGAAAACGCAATGAGATCTGCTATTGGATTCTAGTTACGGTTACGGATGGACATTCGAAATTAGTATCATTGGGGATTGTTATGGCATTTTTAAAACAAATTTTATAAAATGCGCCTATATTAGGTTTTGTTGAATTTTATACGGGGTTATTTGTAAAACATTAATAACCTCGCAGGAATATATTCCTGCCTTGATTATGAGTCGAAAATGTTCAAGCTATTATGACCTAATATCAATAGTTAAGGAGATATGCGAAATCAAAGTTTGCATTTATTTTCAATATTTCTGACTTAGTTTTTGTAATACGTTGGACTATCATTACAGTAACTCATATCGAATATGAAAAATTCATTCCCTTTAATACAAGTCAAATAAAAAAATAATAATCTTCGAATTCCAAATGGAAAACATTCCAATTGGAATTTTTCAGGGTTTTTATCATTTTATTGTTTTACAAATAACCCTGTATACAAAAAAATGACTGCATTGATTTTCGACACCCTAAATTTGAAACGTTAATAGTAAGTTATATTATAATTTCTAAAATCTTTTTCAATGAAAATATAAAAAATTTCCGCTTTTGTTATTCAATGTCGAAACTTGGAATAATCTTAAAAATTATCGACTGAAAATATCTTATATCATCGAATATGCAAAATAATTAAACTACTACTATTTAATAAATTAATGGTAGGTAATTATTTTATTAATCTATTCAATTTAATAAATTAAATTTAGAATTCTTTCTGATAAGGTTCAAAGCTTAATATTTTTAATCTTGAATGCAAATTAATTGTAATGAAGTTTATTTATATGTATAATCACTTGCATTTATTTTTTTAGACGATCGTTATCGGAAACTATGGTTAAATACTTACATGAAAGTAATTAAAGTTTATCATAAATTTGATGAAAACGTTTAATTTTGGTACCTTTATTCACAAGTGCTAAAGTGAACACTGTAGGTTTCAAGTATACTATATTACATATTTGTTTATATATGTGCTTTTAAAAACATTATGGCCGCGTATTACTCAAATAAATGTCGAAATAAAAAACTATAAAAAGATTTGTTTTTCAACCACAAGACAAAAACTAAGTATTTTTTAATAACTTTTGGAGTTGGAATCGCATCTTCAAATTCCGGTATTCTTTTTGGATCGCAGCGTAAATGCCAAGTACCAACGGAAGGCATGTGACAGAATTTCCTCTCGATTTCGAGTGGTCGATTTTCTTCCAATATTGCGAAAGTTGCATTCAATCGGAAATACTTTTACAAGCGTTTTAGAATCGGAGAACACGTCTTGAATGCTGTACTTGCAATATCACCGCGCGCGTGCGGGGAGGGATATTACGGGCGGATCGTGTGTCGCAGTGTCGCGGCGGCGTACGGGCACTGCCAAAACAGGTAGATTTATTCATCTACACGGGAAGGATCGCGTATAATGATCGCAAACTTTGTCTTCATGAATGGACCCGGTGTCTCGAAAAATTTACACTCACTTTAAATGGTAAATAATTCCAAGTTTACCTTGTCCAATTTAAAGTTATAATTCAAATCAAGAGAGATAGATGTTTGTATATATGTGGGTATAAAAGCAAAAGCAGCAATATAAAAAAAAATGTTTTGAATGCAGTCACCAAGGATTACTAATGTAAAATGTATTGAATTATATATTTTTTGTATCTATCCCTTCTAAATCGTGTTTCCTATAAATTTATAGGCTATGTTACCTATAAAATCTCGAATTCAGTAGGTATATTACACATTAGAAGGTGCATTCAATTTTGTTAGATATGTCAACCTTTGTTTTTATACCCCACACATGAAATCATTCTTAATTGTATTTATTGATTTGTGTTAGTCTTTATGTTTTGAATATTATTACGTATCGTGGCTCGGTCGAAGTGAAATGAAAAACGTATTTCGTAATTTATCACTCATAAGTGACCTTACAGTATTTGAGTTATTTACTCGTAAATAACTCAATACTGTTTTTTACGCCAAACGAATCGCTTCGCTTTTGTCTCGCTATTCCGGTAAGAACTCTTTTAAAATATTCGCTTTCGATTTACCTGTTACTTCGTTATCTGATGACTGGGCACACCGGCCCGTCATTCTGCGCGCATGCGCATTCGCTTGTTTTCGGCCGTCAAACGTCAAGGGACAACTCGTTACAATATTATTTACAATTTATTTTATCATTAAGTCATTATTTATTATTAATTTATCACAAAGAGTGTATTATGTAATTATACCATATTAAAAATGCTCATAAAATATTTATGCTTTGTACTCTAATGTCATTATAGGATCATGTATTAGGGTCAATAATGATCTGTTGACTGTCTGTTTGTTAAAAAATTAAATAAAATGAAGCTAATAGAAAATTATAAATTTATATTTTCACGACAGAGATTTTTATCTTAATATTTCACTTAACTCCTGAAATATTTTATGGCGAACGAAATTAAGTGAACTATTCTGTAACACTGCTCTTTTATTCCTGACCTACGTGCAGCCCCACAATTTGCTTAAGTATAGTTCTTTTCAACTTTGGTTCGCGTGATAATATTTTCAGAGAATTTTTTGTAATTAATAAAAAAATTTTTTACATAAAGTAACAATATTTTTAAAACATAAGTGTTAAGAAACCATTAAAAATATCACAAAGTAATGATATATTATACCTACACATTAATTTTAAAAAAAGAAGATATTTTGTCAGTAGAATGCTCATTTTCTTCTCACTTTACTTCATTCAACTAAGTATTTATAATTTTTGTAATTTAAAGTTGGCCACAGTATTTTTTTAAAGTAAAATAGTTAAAACTGTAGAACAGAAATTCATGAATCAAGCAAATTAGTCGTTTACTCAATCGGTTAAAGTGGACTTTTGGCTTTTTTTTTGAAAATTGGGTATCCAAATGTAGAGTTTAGTTCAACCAGTTGGCTATTTTGGTTCGGGAAATGTTCATTACGAAAATCAATGGAATCGCTAATATTATTAATTTCGACTTGTATTTGATCGCATAATACTTCAATAACTAGCGCCTATATAAAAGATGCGAGGTTTGAAAATCTCGGATATTATACTTCTTGTACACCTTATCTATATGTTCGACGTATTTCAATTTAAATGTGCTCTCACAACACGATGGCAGCGGGGAGGTTCCAGAGGCTGGAAGTAAAGAGCTGCCAATGGAATTTGAACTTTGAACCTTTCTATTGTCGGTAGACTTCTCCCGGCTGAGTTATATTGGCCTGTTCATCTAGTCACATTTGTTTTGTATCTCGTTTAAGTGAAACTTCTACTTTTCCAATTGAAAGTAAAAATCTTTTTAAAATATAATGTTTTTTCGGTAAAATTTTGAACAAAACTAAACCGAAGAAATCAGCACATTTTCACAAACAATCTATATCTATAACTCAATGTCTGTTCTCTATACAAATCCACACCGTTTGTTCGATTCGATTCAAAATTTGCATACTTATGATTTGGGACTAGGCGGGTAACATAGGCAACATTTTACCCCAATTATTTTACCAATTCCCCTCTCCTGACATATTTTAGATGCAAATCTGTACCGTTTGACCGATCGGACTCAAAATTTGGAAACTTATTCATTAGGACTCGGCGGGTAACTAAGGCGATATTCCTCCCTATTCTCTTACCGCTTCCCCTCCCCCTGGCATATTTTCTATGAACATCTGTACCGTTTGACCGATCGGACTCAAAATTTGAAAAACTTATTCTTTAGAACTCGGCGGCTAACATAGGCGATATTTCCCCCTATTTCCTTCCCCCTTCCCCTTCCCCTGATATATTTTCGATGTAAATCTGTACCGTTCGACCGATCGTACTCAACATTTCCTCCCTCACCTTTTATCCTTTCCCCCTCCCCTGATATATTTTCGATGCAAATCTATACCGTTCGAATCGAACCTTTGTTTTCCCGCAACAAATTTATTTTCAACTTAATTATATATTTTTACACAACTAATTTTACAATTCATGGTTTGTTAACAATGTCGTGATTTTTAAAATTATAGCAATTCTTCAAAATACAATTAAAGTAATAATACGTCGCTGGAAAGTTTAACACACATATTATAAAATACATTACATAGCACTATGTGCTATATAAATAAAATAGTGGGAAAAAACAAAGTTTGCGTTTTATTCATATAATTAGAAAAAATCTATTTTACATTTTTTGTATAAAATTTTTTTTTGCATATAAAACATGAATTTTAGTGCTGAGGTACTAAAGCCATATTTTATGTCCACGACCCTTACTTAAACTTTTTAATCTAATCAGCATACGTTTCCGTCCATCGCTAGCGGACTTCCGTTTTAAAAGGGTGCCTGGAGAGTCGCTCATTATTTCTGTACACAATCAATTAATCCAAACACCAAAATACAGTGTACATATACACATAACTAATACAATATTATCTATACACTATTAAAGTTCCGCATGACTTTCCTATGTACCATTTTGTAAAGCATTTCACACGAGGGTATGAATATCAAAGAGCAATTTTTAAATTAATTAAGAAAATGATTATGTTTCATTGTAATTTTAATTTAACGTTTTTAAATATGATTTATTTTTTTGTGTTAATATCGGAAGGCCTTTTTTAATATATTATAAGACATTGAATTATATAAAACATTTAATAAAGCATTGAATTATAATAATATTTTTATATGAAAGTATGTTGGATTTGGTCCCCAGAGAGATGATTAATAATTAAGAATAAATTATAGAAGTCTCACAGAGATGTTCTTACGATGGAATCGGTGAATGTTGCATTGTATATAGTGATAACTTTAGCGAGCTCATACAGGTTGTAAGCCTTGACAAACGTATAAGAGACTTCTATCCACTTTTCTCATATATAAATAGATTCGTATCTGTGAGATTTCTATAATTTATTATTAATTCATTAAATTATAAAAAATCTTTTCTCATATTTTGGTCAACTTATTTACTAAAAATATGAGTATGTATTGTGTACATTGAGAACAGACTACGATGAAATAAAATTTGTTTTAAATTTAATAATTTTGTATATGATATCTACACAATATCCTAATACAGTACATACCTACTACAGAAAAATACTACTTACTTGCTTACTCACTCATCATCACGCCGTTCCTCCGTGGGGTAGGCAGAGAGGATAGAGCGCCATACTCTTCAGACATACAGACTTGTATGTCCTGATATACAAGTCTCCCCTCATCCACATTCATACATCTTCGCATGTAAGCTCGACGGTTGTTGAGGCTTCTAACGGGACCATCCTCCAGTATCTGGTTAATCTGGTCATGTCACGTCTTCCGCGGTCGCCCTCTCTTTCTGGCGCCGTCAACACTTGCATTATATATCTTTCTTACAATTCTTTCCTCATTCATTCGGTTAACAAGCCCAAACCACCTGTTTTAATTGTATGAATTATGCTAAGATCAGCTTTACATTCATTCCTAATATCTTCATTCTTTACTCTATCATAAATGGATTTTGTAAATGGAAAAATACTAAAAGTAAGTATTTAAATAGTAAAATAGAGTAGCTTGTTGGTGTAGTAGTAGCTTGGTGATCCGGTGGTCGGTAATTTGAGCCACTTTTCAGATCTCTACCAAGTTATTCCTTTTGACATAGCATAGTGCGTAAGCTTAGTTTGAAAATAGTAAGAATATTTATTTATTTAATAAATACGGTTAAGTACCCTTCTACCTACAATGCATTTATACATAATATTAACACAACAACAAATGTATGTAAATTATAGAAATAGAATTATATATCAGTGTAGAAATAGATAAAGAATAAGATATAAAAGAGATATAATACAATATAATACACATTAATAATAGAAAAATTTAAAAACGTAGAACATAAAATAGTAGAAATATAATACAATAAAACGTGTGAATAATAGAAGCATTTGAAAACATAACATATAGAAGAGTAGAGATATAATTTAATACAACACATAAATGATGGAAAGATTTGAAAACATAAAAGAGTAAAAATATAATACAATAAAACACATGAATAATATAAAAATTGAAAACACGAGTAAGTATACGTGGACTTAACATGAAAGTAGCATTATACTAAATACATAAAATTGACATATTGCGGTTGGATTAGACATAATTTATATAAATAAATAGGTATAATAATTTGTTTGTGAGTGCATTAAGAATTCAGGATGGCAGGATGTAGAGCTTTTATTAGCGAATCTTTATATTGTGCTAACCTGTAATTAAAAATATCCGAGTATACGCATAGGTGTTACCTAGCCTATGCAGTCTGGGTACAAGAGAGTTAAATAATTATGAATTGTTTCTAGTATTGTTGCGATAGAATAGTGTAGGTATTCGTGTAGCTCTTTCAGGCGCATGAAACATAATCAAACACAAAATTCAGGGGTGTCAAAATGCGAGTTAATAATTTTGTAGAGTATAATCAAATCCGATAAAACTTTCGTGCTGGATAGTGGCAATTACCCAGTAAAAATTTTGTAACCTTGTGTAGTTGATATTTTCAATTGGGATGTGAAGTCGATAGTAATGTAATGTAGAAATTTGTGTTGGATGCGTTCAAGTGTGTGTATGGGCATTGTAATGGGGACTCCAGACAGATTAGTTGTATTTAATCTGACTCCTGACCAGGGAACAGTACAATAGTTTTAGAACAGTACAAATATTTGAAAAAGAATTGCACGAACAGTACAAATGTTTGAAAAGGAATTGCATGAACATAATACAAAACCAAGAGTCTTCATTGCCTTATTAGTTTTGTTGTTGATAAGTTGTGCAAATGACAGTTTTGTTACTTACACTTATCGATGTTACACTTATTCTGTGTGCGCAGCTCTATTTTAAAAACATAATGAGTATTATTTTATTAGTCCCACTATTTACGATATTTTTGTAATACGAATTTCTCCTAGTTTCTATTACCTTGAAGAAAGCGTTTTTTAAATAAATATAAAAATACACGAAATTTTTAATAATAAAAAATGGAAACAAATTAGGTGAATCGAATGAAAAGATGTACAAAATATTTTTATATATTATTGATGCAATCGACCTAAATTCTAGAGTTTCATAATGAATCTGGTTAAGGATGATTTGTAAATCAAACTCTGTTATAACTTCTACTTGATTTTATTAGCATTACTGAGTTTTGATAACTTTCACCGTTAGGTGAAGATATAAAATGTATATAGTCACCAGTCAGTGAGAGTAACCGATTCTCTCGAAATTCAAATAGTGCTAATTAACTCAAGAAAAGTTATAACAGTATTTTATTTAAAAATTATTCTTAATGAAGAAAAAATGTTGGTCGCCACCAGGATACGATCCCGGAACGAATTTCACTAATTTATTTAATAAAGTGAAATTATTTTGTTTTATTATATTAAAATAATTTATTTTAAATGTCTTAGAACTATGTTTGAAAGTAAACTTCGGAATAAAATATGTTCATATTTAAAATAATAAATTATAACTATGAAAAACTTGTGCAAAAGTGATCACTATTTATTTATTTATTGTTTATTTACATTTACATTAGTTAATACAAGATACTAATAACTGCTACACTAGGTAAAAACCTGTTCTGTGGCAGTTATTCTCATATGGTATTTATGTTGTAGAAAAAAATGACAATTAAAGTAGTAAAAAGTAGTAAAAAATGACAATTAAAGAATCTAAATCTAAAAGAAAATAAAAAGAAAATAAAATATACATACAAAATCAAGATAAGAATTTAAAGTAAATCATAGGAATATCTAAATCTAAGAGAAAAGAAAAGAAAATACACATACAAAATTAAGATAAAAATTTAAGTACTTACAAAAATAAATATTATATTATAGTAACTTTAAATTATATAAATAGTTTTTGCCAATTCAGAGGTCAGGGCGGATCACTTCTTCAGCATACCTTCTACCTGATATTTTTATAAACTTATTAATATGATGTTTAAAAGGTTTGTGTAGAGTTATTTCTTTAGTTTCATTAGGTAACTTGTTAAAAACAGGCGTGGCAGTGAAATTAAATTGTCTTTGCCCAAAAAACTATATAAGAATTGTCTATGCTTAGTTACAAATAAACTGAACCAATTATTTCTATGTTTCATAGAAATTGAGTGATTATTTTTGCAGCACGTTGTAGTTACTTAAACATAATATGAGTTATGTTATCATCAGAAATTGAAGTAAATTATAATATTATGACGGACAAGAATTACTAGGAAAGCGGAATGTTTGCACAACTGCGGCGGTCAGTGATGCCTGTACCGAAAGCTCCCATCCAGGCTGGCCCAGCCAATGTTTGTGGATTTTGGCCTAACTAAACATGTTGATGTTTGCGCAGGCGCAATAATTCACCGACAGGATCCCGGCAAAACACCCGTTCAAATAAATGGTTTCATTCAGCAACTGAAATTGATTTTCGATTGTTTCTAAATCCCAATACCGACGGCTAGAGTTATCTGCCGGCCATTAGCACTTGTTTTAAAAAATAGATGATTTCTAATTAAAATTCATTGAATGAGAAAAATATTTTTTTTTAATATTCAAAGCAAAACAAGAATCCGAATCTCGGGCAAAAACTGAGGTAATAAATGATCGAAGTGAATAAGCATAATCTTGGGAATCTATAGGATTATTTGTACCTTTAACTGTATTATTATTTTATCTGTCGTATGTTATTTTTTAAATGTATATTCTGTATATTTGTAAAAGCCCATAAGGGCGTTAAATAAATAAATTAATAAAAATAAATAAATGAATGTTTAAAAAAATCTCTTATTATTTATTTACAAAACTTAATAATTATTCTTGTTAATTATAATGCTTTGTATTTTGATGAAGTTCATAATTTACACGTAATTTAACTAATTACATTTATTTTGCTTCTAGTATCTATAATTATATTTTTCAACGGCATTTTATTTTAAGTTCTAATGAACATGAGGAAACTTTATATATATATATATATATATTATTATATATATATATATATATATATAGTTTGCCGACAGACGGCAAGGCTGAGAATGATATCAAAAGGAGAGTAACTGCTGGGAGCAAAGTTAATGGCGGCAATTATGGCCAATAAGAATCTGTTAAAGAATTCAAGACTAGCGGAACATAATAAGCGCGAGGGCTTCCGTGAAAGATCTGGCATGAGGTATTACAAATTTTGGAGGATGGCCCTGTTTAAAGCCTTAACAATCGTAGAATATGCCTGAAAAGATATATAATGTATATGTAATACTGTGGGGAAACGGGGTAATTGTTAGTTAGTTACTACTAGCGTTGTCTAATTGCTTCCTTGATAACAGATAATTATAAAATTACTATAAAACTTTAATTTTTAAAGTAAAATTAGGATTTACCATCGCTTCGCACTCCGTATCTAAAAATGCCAAATCACCAGATAATTAATTGAATGGATAGCGATTAATTCGGTTTTAAATATCTTATTCATATTAAAATATAAATAACATGGCCCCTTTAATAGAGATCATCTCTTTATTTGTGGAGAAAATATTTGTTTATAATATTTACAGATATTTGATTGTTCTTTGGAAATTTTTTAATAATGATACTATATAGTCAATTTTATATAGACAATCATAGTATTACATAGTATCATTTGTATAATAATTTATCCTCTAGGATGCACAATAAATAAAAGTAAAGCAAAGTAATTTTTGTTTAATTTATCCACCTAAAAAAGATTTAAAACCCAGTAAAATAAATACGCGTAGTTCAACGATATATTTTTGAACCAACCACTAACAGAACACTGAAAGAATAATTTTTACCAAAGCTTTCCAGGTCTAATTAATATGTCGATGCCATCACTTGAATCATATTAATTGTACAGGCGACACATTCGAAATTGTGTAGTTGACAATGCAATGGAATTTATTTATGACTAATTAATTATACGGGGATGTTTCCCATTGTGATAATTCATTTTTTATAACGATAATGCATTGTGACCATAACGTGAATGATGATTTTATGATAATGGAATCATGTAAGGGAATAATTAATTTATATATAAAGTACAAGCATTTTTACATACTTAACATATAACACGTTTTATAATAATGAACCAACAAATTTGATAGAAATAAAATATATTTAAAAGGGAAATGAACAATCACTAAAACACATTAAAATAAATAAATATATTATATTCAAGAACACATTCTTATTGTGAAGTTGCAATTTTTTCAGAACAAAGTTCTGTGAAATTTAAAATCAAATTAATTAATCAAATAGAAAGACATACAGAAAAATCAAATCAACGAAAAAATATTTGGCTGCTACCGGGATTCGAACCACGGATCTCCTCCTTTCCGGGGCAGGCGCGTTATCCAATTACGCTATAGCGGCCTGTTATATTTCCGTGAATATATCGACCTTATATGTAAGTCAAAAGTAAAAAAAAGTAAAATGTATGGCAGCGAAACATGGACCATCGGCCAGAGCATACGGGAGGCTAGCGGCCTTTGAGATGTGGTGCTACAGGTGCATGGCGAGGATCCGTTGGTCAGAACATATCCGAAATGACGAGGTGTTGAGCAGAGTGGGCAAAAAGAGGCGGCTCCTTAACAGATCGCCCAACAACAAGCAATTTGGATAGGCCATAATATAAGACACCCGGGCCTGCTTTTTACCATCGTCGAGGGAAATATTGAAGGCAACAATAGTAGAGGCCGCCCGATATTAAGCTACGTAGACCAGATTATCGGAGATGTGCGCTGTAAGTGAAGAAAGCGAGTGCTTGTTGCATACCAATCCTAGTATTCCGACCGAAAAAAAATCTTTATGTCTCATTTATTAATTGATTAACATATATTATCCATTTTTAGAGCAATCCACTTTTCTGGTATGGTAGGCACAAATTACTTTGTATTCCTGCCACTAGAGGACGCCAGAATTAATCGTTTAATTCATTTATGAAATTGATCATGAAATTCCGTTAACTTCGCATTTTTTAAAATTATCTATTTTTGATTTTAGAAGTAACGCACCTGAGTTATTATTCGTGTAATTCGCGGGTCTAATATAATTTTTTTTTTTTTATTATTGTGACTTGTACCTACTTTTCACGAAGGAAGTCGTATGAATCGCGCAAGTTTTCTAGGCAACATGACATATTTTTTTTGGTAAAATGATCGTGAATAAACTGTCTATATGAATATCTGAATATAGTGTCTACATCGTTTAGTATTGTAGCTAATAAATAAATATTTTTTATACTGAAATCAGAAATTTTTATTAATTATTCAAGTTCCATCGCCAGTAACTATATGAATTGTGTTCTTGTACGAATTAATACTTGTGAATTAGTCAATTGAATCATTGATTTGAGTCACTTATGCTAAGAAATAGTCCTCCAAGCCAACTTAATTGGCGTTGGGTCCGTAGCAAATTTGATTGGCTCAAACCCATTATTTGGACAGTGGTTTAAAACCAGTGTAAACATTCGGTGTTAACAAGTTGACCTACAATTGTCTTCATTTGGGTGTCTAACCGCATTCGATCTGTCCGGTACAGTCAGAGTAATGCTGCATAGAATGTCCCAGATAACTAATTATATATATATATATATATATATATATATATATATATATAATATATATAAATTAATTAGAGATACATTTTTTTCCACTTAGGGATAATTATAAATTAAGATAAATTATAGGAGTCTCACAGAGACAGAGCTATTTATATGGTAAAAAAGTATGGAAGTCTTATATAGGATGGCCCAGGATTTATGTTGTGTACGAGCTGGCTTGAGAGATCATTTTACACAATGCAATGTTCACAATTCTACCGTAAGAACATCCACATATTTTAAAATTCTTGAATGTTGTATGTACTTTTTATATGTATTTGTTGAATGTATGTATATGTATTGTATATTTATTTTGTTGAAAGTTGTAATTATATTTTATGTATATAAATTAGTCATCTATGTGCCTTCCTATGACAACTTGTCTAGGAAAAACCATAGAGGTATCTTTTTTGCTTCTATAATTAAATTTGTAAAAGTAAAAAAGGGCAAAACTTAAATAAATAATATGTTTATAGATGCTTATATAACATACGAGTAAAATGTTAAGATTACAACATGTCAAAACATGCAGATATATAAATGTAATATATCTCGATGTGATGGATGCCTGAGTATGCGCAAGCGGGATGGAAGACGCGAGAATGTGACCGAAGGAATTTATAGGGTGACGGGCATTCCAGATTGTACGCAAAATGAAAATACGTACAGTACGAAAGAAAAAAACGCAATTACCTAGTTTTACGATATAACTGTATATTATTTTGAGTTCTGAATAGACGTGTGAATTGATTCCAGCGTTTGAATTGCAACACCCGGAAATCCATATAAAAAAGAGAAAGTTGCGACTGGCATAGCTGGTTAATAACATTACATTGTATTGTCACGTATCGTGGCTAGGGAGGAATTAATGAAAACACTGGATATTAACTAGCATTTATACTGTTCAATACTGTTCAACCTTTATATGGACGAACTCACTCAAAGGCTAAACAACGCGGGGGTAGGCTGTCACATCGGAGGACAGTGTCTTAACAACATCAGTTATGCTGACGATATGGTACTGATGGCACCGTCTATAAGAGGACTACGCATTCTTCTAAAGGTCTGTGAAGTGTTTGCTGAAGAAACAAACATGCTCTATAACCCTAATAAAATAGCACTGTTGGTTATAAAGTATGGTCAGGGCCCAACAAGTATTCCTCCAGTTACTCTGAACGGTGTGGTCCTGAAGGTGACCGAAAGAACAAAATATCTAGGACACATAATTACAAATAATCTAATGGACGACGACGATATTGACAGGCAAAGACGAGCTCTCAGTGTGAAAGCGAATATGCTGTGTAGAAGGTTTCGTCTTTGTAGCACCGCTGTAAAAAGAACGCTCTTCCTTGTCTTCTGCGCAACGTTATATACATGTGAACTCTGGACAAATTATAAAAAGAGCAGCATAGAAAGACTTCGCATACAATATAACAACGCCTTTCGTATGATGTTTGGCCTTCCCAGATATTGCAGCGCTTCCGGTATGTTCACTGAGGGGCGTGTTCCCAACTTTGCAGCCCTCATAAGATCCAGGGTGGCAGGGATGAGGGAAAGGATATACAGCTCCGGAAATATCCTTATCCTGGAAGCCCGTCTTACTCCAGCATCCAGCATCGATGCACACTGGAGAAAGATACTGGCCCCGCATAATTGACTTGCCATCGCTCGCTAAAGCCGATATTTTACCATATATTTCTTTTGATTACTTTTAATACTTCTCTTCTATTTTATATGATTTTACTATTTCTCTTTTGTTTTATATAATATTTTTAATGTGTGTATTTTCTTTTATATGGAATGTGTGGGATTGCACGAACCTCCCCACATTCTGGAATAAAGCTATATTTATTTATTTATTTATTTAATTAAGGATTAATTTAATGTACAAAGTCACTTAACATGAAATTCACTAAACGCTATACTTTAATCTACACTATTTTGCAATATATCACTCATATATGAACACTTAATTGTAATTGAGTAACACATATCTATTACTTGTAGAATATTCAATCCTCGCACATTTTATTTATCGCTTATTTTCCACGCCAGTGAGTAATTCGCTAGATTATTTCGCTCGATATGCTTCGCAATTCACGACTGGCCATCCTGGGCGTCGTCTCGCGGTTCGCGGCCAATTTCCCATTGAATCGAACAGTCAAACACGAGAAGAATTTATTTACGAAAATTCTGGTATTTTCGTACTTTATAGATTTTTCTAGTTTTTAGGAGAAGGTTTTCGTTGCTTGTAGTAGGCCGTTCTCAATACTCCGATAGTGTTGTGACATATTATAAGGAATTCAGACGGCGCACTTTTGCTTGCCATTCCGTGACAGTATGACCATAAAATGAAAAAATAATTTATTATATCAATATGAAATTGTTTGCACACAAAATGTCTAATTTGATTTGTTAATAAATTGTATCGCCATCGACATTTTCTCAATCTGCTTCATTATTATGAACGGGCTAACAGTATTATTACCACCATAAACAATTTAAACTCTTGATGCGATGGGCCATGTTTATGAATAATGAATGTGTTCCAAACAGCCCCCCTACAAGTCCTCCGGGAAATTTCCGGTGGTTTGACTTCCTGGAATGAGCGGATACAAAAATTTTCCCTGTATTTTTCCTGCGTAGTGAAGATGCCGTGGTATTCAGAAAATATGATGTATTTATGAAATAACATCTCCATGGATCAGGATTTGAGAATTTTTAATTGGTTTTAACATGATTCTATATTTTTTCTGAATTTTTATCAGAATAATAGCGTAAATATTATACGATAAGTACGTAGGATTAATACAAAGAATTTAATTAAAATGAATAAGTATTTTTTTAATAAATTTCTATCTTATGATAATTTTTTCTAGATAAACTAATATTAATCTAATAATTTCTAAAATTAAAACTTATTACAACTCTGATTATAAAAAAATAACCTTTTATTAAAATTTCATCCATCAATCTTGTTAAAAACTTATATATATATATCTATATATAATATATATATATATATATATATATCTCTTACATTAAATTAATGTGATTAGAAATACCGCAACTTTAATAATGAAATAACTTTGATCCATGCCCATAATAGAGATACAATGAGATATAGATATAGAGATTGAGTTGAGAGAAATCTCGGAACTTTGTACACTTATTAAGATCGTGATGTATGCACCAAATTAAAACATTTACTCCTTTCGCCCTATCGTTGGTGAGATCCAAATTCATTCAACGAAACACACACAGGTAAAATCATTGACGTACTATAATATAGACACGTTATTCCCATACTAGCCGACTTTCATATGTAGCAAATTTTGCATTGAAAGAGAAACAAATCGCGGCACACAAACGCTCTGCGTATAGACAGAAAAATCAGGTAACTTGAAGTCACAGTGACTAAAATAACATACTCATTCTTACAATAGTGTACGATACTCTGTTGCTTTTTCCGCGTAGCGTCGCGACTGATCACAACGAAGGTCCGTTCGATAACGAATGCAAGTAAGGAAATTACCTTACTTTTGAATTGCCAAGATTTCACGCTTGTAGCGTATCTACAGTTTATTATATCATTGGGTAAAATGGTGTATGGACTGAAATCTGATGTTCAATAACCGTGGATAGGCGGAGAATCTCTGAGACATGGTGTGTACATGGAGATGAGAAAATCTTAAAATTGAATCAGTGGTCGATATTGAAATTATAACAGTCTAGAAAATCGATCAATTTCAAGTATCTAATTGTAATAATTGTTTAATTAATAATTTTATTTATTCAATATCAATATTTTTTTGTTTGTATTTTATGCGCTACCGAATGCGATAAAACTTTGTTGACTTACTGCTTGCACTTCCGCAAAGATTATAGGCATATTACAATTAACTTAAAGTAGGTCTTATACATCTTATATATAAAAATCAATAATATTTGTATTTTTGTTTATATTTTATGCGCTGCCATACCTGATATATTTTCCATGCAAATCGTTACCTACCGTTCGACCGATCTGTACCAAATTTGGCATGCTTACTTTTTAAGACCCGGCGGGTAACAATCGCGAAATTTCCTCCTTCCCTCTTTACCTCTTAACCATATGAACCAAATTTTGCATACTTATTCTTTAAGGCCCGGCGGGTGACATAGGCGACGTTCCCCCCTCCCCCCTTTACCACACTCCTTCCCGTGATATATTTTCTATAAAAATCGATACTGTTCGACCAATCTGACTTAAATTTGGCATACTTATTATTTATGACCCGGTCGGTAACATAGGTAACATTTACTCCTTCCTACTTTATCACACCCCCCCCCCGATATATTTTCTATGCAAGTCTGTACTGTTCGACCGATCTGAACCAAATTCTACATGCTATTCTTTCCCTATTCTAAGACCCGGCAGGTGAAATAGGTGACATTTTCCCTCTTCCCCTCTATCACATCTCTTCCCCAAGATATAGTTTCTATACAAATCTGTACTGTTTGATCGATCTAAAATTTGGTATATGTGGGGTAACTACAGCGTACAAAGTGCGCATGTTTTCATTTTAAGTATCATAACCTCACACCAAAATGTAAACTTTTACATACGTAAGTTTATCATTACGTGAGAGAGCTATTAATTCCTTATCCAGAACAATTAACATGAACGTCTAGCAATAATGCCTCCAATGTCTATAGATTAATCATTTGGCGAGATCTCAAGAAGGCATGACGTAACAGAGGGTAAATCAAGGTGCTTTTTTAAATTTATTTCCAAAATGTATGTTGGACCTTACTCAACTTCTACTTCGTACGTCACACAATAAGATCAGAGATATTATTTAAAAAAAATATCTTAAAATTATAACAATGGGCATGATAACAATTGCATTTTTTACGAGATGATAACAACTCTGATAGATAGTTCCAGTACAATTCGTATATTATTGAAAATTATTATCATAGGGTTGAATATAATTAAGATGAGGTGATAAATGAACATATTTTAAATATCGCATGGATTATTGTATTCTAGTATTTTATTAGTTATGGAATTAGAATGAGAAGGTCAAGTATGTTATTAGTTATGGCATTAGAAAAAGAAGAAGACAAGGTGGAATTTAATTTATACCCTGAATTTTGAAAACGGAAAACGTTTCATCTAAAAGCTACCCTAAAAACCGCTAAAACCCTTTAAAGACTCCAGCGCCATCCGACGGCCACAAAGATACCTGTGCTTTTATTAATTTGATTACAGAAGATAGTAAATTACCAATTACAACGTTTACATTTTTTTTTATCATGAAATCATAATTCCATTTTGTCAATTATTTTTTTAAAAGTTTTCTGGGTTTTTCAGCAATGTGTATTGTAAGCTTTGCCTACTAAAGCAAGTCAAAATTCTTAATTATTCGATTTATTAATGAAATGATCAAGATCCCTTTAAAACACTTCTTTTGTTACTTTTGATAAAATCATCAAAAAAATTTTTTTGGAGGATTGTGCTCAGCGTAACATGACAGAAATGGGCTTTATTGATACTGAATATATTAAAATTAACATACTTATTAATTCAAAAGTTTTCTTTTTAACAACTTTATTTAAAAAATAATAATTTTTTATAGGTTTTAAGATTTTTTTATTTTACGCAATGATTTGTGCGTTTTATTCTTCTTGTGAAAAAAGTAAAACTAGCTAGCCGGCGCCACACTACGCGGATATTCCGTCGCGTCTCTTCGGTCGCGGAACGCCGCTACATTTCTTTCCATACAATATGCGCTTATCAAAAATTCCACGCGGATGATCGGTCGGTCTATTTGCTTTGCCAATTTGACGCGACAGAAAAGAAGCGGCGGAAGATATGCGCAGTGTGGCGCCGGTCTAAGACGGTCTAGATTTATCGTGAAATTCAGTAGCGGTCGAAAATTGATTAAAAACGTGAAAATATATTAAACAATTGGATATCACAGGTTTGTTCTTCTATCGTGCTGCTGGAATATCGGGTAGGGTGATAACAGATGTTTTGCAATTTGTTGTACTATCCATCGGAAAGATTAAAGTGATATGTCAGAGATCCAACGACCCATAATGATTTAGGTCGTTTGTTTTATAATTTGAAAAATAAAATGGACATTTCTATCTCTTGTGTGCGAATAAAGTAATCAAATAATCAAATAATATTGACATAATCATTTAAAAATATCTTGAGTCTTATGGTTGCTAGTATACCCCGCTTTACCCTATCTTGGCGTAGCTATCAAGATGTGAAGTCATCTTGGAACATAATTAATTGACCAATAGGGGGTCATTAATGCATCAATAGGAACATCACAGTGTGTATAGGCTATCCCGTAGAAAGGAAGAATGAAATATTACATACATTTGAAGAAGTTTATAAGCTTTTTAAATATAATTTAATAATCTGTTCATCAAGTTATTAAAAAAATATTGATATAAGCTATTTTTCATTTTAAAAAACTGAGCTTGGTAGGTAATTTTGAATATTTTTAGTATGTCCAAATTTTTAAAGAACGCAATACTGAATTTTATATTTCATATTAACATATAAAGAATGTTGCTTTAAGAACTCCAATCTAAATATAGATATCACATTATCAATGGCGAAATTTGTACTGGTATATGGGAATGACTGCAGGTGGCGGTAGCAAAAATACAACTCACATACGAAATAAGGTGTGCAAGTTAAAAAAATATACAAATTCCAAAAAAAATTATAGGTAGGGTGGAAATGGTGAACGTTACAATATGTAAAGTGATCACTGAAGCCAGCCTTACGATAGGTTGTAAGGCCTATGAAGACCAAAAAAATGACTTTATACATATTTTCCCATATAAAAAATATTTTCGCCTCCATGGGGCATTTATAATCTATCTTCACTATAATTTTACTAGTGATTTCTGCTTCGATTGTGTGTGTGTATGTGTGTGTGTGTGTGTCAATGCTTGTATACGGAGGTATTGCTAGAGATGAATGACACATGTTTGTACGTTTTGGTCTAAAATAAGCTATTTTTTATGTAATTCAACCCATAATCAGATAATTATGCCAAATTTGTGAGTAAAAAGTCCAAAGTTTGCCATGCGTGATACAGCAAAAACACTATGCATTCGAATTAGTGAAAAATGATGGAATACATTTATACATTTACTTTTCTGTATTAATTATATTGTATCAAAAATTGACTTTGTTAGTTAGTCAGTAATTAATAGTTCTGAGTAAATGATAATTAGTAAATAATTGCAGAGAACAAAAGGAAGAAACTTCAGAAGTTGGTATAGTTTAAGTATTTATAGTGACGAAAAAACTCTTTATTCTGAAAGAATAAGTTTTTCTTCTTATAAAATTTACTTTTACTTCTTATAAAAATATACACTTCACAAAGAATATTCACAAACATCATTTTCTCATACATACTTAAAAACATTATTTTTTGAGCAAATAAATAAATATTTGATTCACCCAAATCAAATATTTATACGTTTTTCATAATTAAACTGCAAACTCGTAAATTTCGTGTAACGTGCCTGCAACATAAAAAATCAACCATTTTCAACCGAGATTCGAAAATTTGTTTTGACTTTAATCGCGATTTTACTGTGGATACCATTATGTTTACAAAAAATACATTTAAAGTGAGATAAATTAATATAAACTTACGGTGGAAATAATTTTAAAAACTTTTTAGTTAACTAAAAAAGAATATTTATTGCAATTTAATTATTAGCTTTGTAATATAAAGTAATATTATAGTGCTGTAGGCTAAGTGTATCTTTCCGGCACTGGGCATGTACCAGCGTAGTATATATACCAGCTACTGGCATGTGAGGCGTATGATCTGGTAATATGGGTAATAATAGAATCACGATAAATTGATTAGGATAAAAAATTACGGATTATCAGGAAAAATTTAAAATCTCGTTCATCTGTTAAGAGCCAAATCGGCATCATAACTCGAAAATTCATCAAAATATCAAGGAAAAAATTCACATAAAACCAACGCTACACAACTATATGACAAAAAATATTAAATTATTAATTAATTATTAAACATCAATAAATAAATATCAAACAGGCCTATATAATAAGTGCTCGCGTTAAAAAAGGAAACGCAGGCATCGCTCATATTATAACAAAATATCTGTATATGTATATGAATTGATATATTTATTTTGCATCATTAGTCATTAAATATGGGTACTTTTCATGCAGCCCCCTTTATCTGACAAATAGCGGCCCTAATAGCCCAAAGGGCACGACACTATGCATTCGAATTAGTGAAAAATGATGAAATACATTTATACATTTACATTTCTGTATTAATTATATTGTATCAAAAATTGACTTTGTTAGTTAGTCAGTAATTAATAGTTCTGAGTAAATGATAATTAGTAAATAATTGCAGAGAACAAAAGGAAAACACTTCAGAAGTTGGTATAGTTTAAGTATTTATAGTGACGAAAAAACTCTTTATTCTGAAAGAATAAGTTTTTCTTCTTATAAAATTTACTTTTACTTCTTATAAAAATATACACTTCACAAAGAATATTCACAAACATCATTTTCTCATACATACTTAAAAACATTATTTTTTGAGCAAATAAATAAATATTTGATTCACCCAAATCAAATATTTATATGTACTATAATTTAAAAAATATTTTTATTATTTGTTTTAATCATTAATTACACCTACATGTTTCAGAAAAACCTTTCCATCGTCAGGATGTTTTATATATATTATGTCAAAATGAATGATGTCTTTTGTTTTGGTGTTCTAAATCATTAAAAAAAATATTAAAAAAATCATTCATTTTGACATATATAAAACACCCTGACGATGGAAAGGTTTTTCCGAAATATGTAGGTGTAATTAATGTATATAGTAGATTAAAACAAATAATAAAATAATTTTTTATAAAAGTCAATTTACAAAGTTGCTCAAATAATTGAAAAAATGTAATATTTCAATTATTTATATAAATAAAATATTTATTATATATAATAAAAAATTGTTGAAACAAAGAAAAATAAAACTTTACGTCACGAAGTGGAGCATGGAGGGATAAGAATTGGGTCATTGTTAATTGTTAAGTGGAACGGGTCAAAAGATTCTGGTAGGAGACTATGTTATGATGAGATGGCGTCTTCAGATATACGTAATTCAGATGACAGAATGAAAACATTTGAGATGAGACTATGTTTTTATGTACAGAGGTTTATTGTAAATGGTGATAACGAATGCTGTCCAAGAAGCTAAGAACAATTAGGTATTGATTTTTTAAGATACATAAAGCCTCATCGATAACCATAAAATGTGTAGCAAAACAAAATTATTACTCTTTTATAATATTAAGCAATATTTACATAAACTCGATGCTAAGTTTTATTTTAGAATTCTCAAATAACGTTAGGGGAAGCGCGTGCTTTACACAATTGACCAGTCTCAAGAACAGATATTACGTGGTCCGATTGTGTTCATTCTGTTCGAGATTGTTCCACAAATTGCATATTGTAACGTGATACAAAAGGGAAGTGTTATAATAACACAATATGGCAACACAATAGAACGCCGATCAAAACATCGCATCTTTCATCTTCTCGATGGGTTTGTTGTTTATTTTTATCAAAGTGTAACAAATTTAATTTCCGACGCAAGAATTCTTTATAACTTTTTTAATGAATTTTTGTCCGATGGTTTCCGACATCTATAAGGATTTTTTATAAATCTATTGATTGCAGTACTTGTTCGTATAATATATTTTAATTAATTTTCATCCAAAAAATCACCATTACAAAGTAAAGTAACGAGTGTTATTACAAAAAAACCGTATTTATTCTCTAATGTTTTATTTTTATTTGAATCTAATTAAATATTTATTGCCTTCATTTTTATATATATAGGTGTTAATATTATATTATTATTTTAAATGTAATTTTTTATTATTGTTTTCATTTGGAATTTTAATTTAATTAAATTATTTTTTTTACGTTAATATTTATTTTAATTTTTACTTTTGTTTTTATATTTACTTTTATATTTTACTAGCTGTTCGTACCCGGCGTAGCACGGGTTAAGAATTAAGCTGAAAATAAATTTGTGGGGGGAAACAAAGGTTTGATTCGAACGGTATAGATTTGCATCGAAAATATATCAGGGGGAGGAGGAAAGGTAAAAGGGGAGGGAGGAAATGTCACCTTTGTTACTGGCCGGATCCTAAAGAATAAGTTTCCAAATTTTGAGTCCGATCGCTCAAACGGTACAGATTTGCATCGAAAATATATCGGCGGAGGGGAAGGGTTAAAAGGATAGAGGGAAAATGTCGCATATGTTACCCGCCGAGTCCTTAAGAATAAGTTTCCAAATTTTGAGCCCGATCCGTCCAACGGTACAGATTTGTATCGAAATTATATCAGCGGAGGGGAAGCGTTAAAAGAATAGGGAGGAAATGTCACATATGTTACCCGTCGAGTCCTTATGAATAAGTTTCCAAATTCCAATTTTGAGTCCGATCGGTCAAATGGTACAGATTTGCATCGAAAATATATCTTGGGAGGGGAAGGGGTAAAATAATAGGGGGGAACTGTGCCTATGTTACCTATGGGTCCTAAAGCATAAGTATGCTAGTTTGAATCGAATCGGATAGAGAATTTGTATAGAGAACAGACATTGAGTTTTTTAGGTATAGATTTTTTATTATATACATTAATTGCGAACTCACCGACCCTTCGATGTGGCAAACCAGTGTCGTGCCCTTTGGGCTATTAGGGCCGCTATTTGTCAGATAAAGGGGGCTGCATGAAAAGTACCCATATTTAATGACTAATGATGCAAAATAAATATATCAATTCATATACATATACAGATATTTTGTTATAATATGAACGACGCCTGCGTTTCCTTCTTTAACGTGAGCACTTGTATAGGCTTGTTTGATATTTATTTATTAATGTTTAATAATGAATTAATAATTTAATATTTTTTGTCATGTAGTGTGTAGCGTTGGTTTCATGTGAATTTTCTCCTGATATTTTGATGAATTTTCGAGTTATGATGTCGATTTGGCTCTTAACAGATGAACGAGATTTTAATTTTTTCCTGATAATCCGTAATTTTTTATCGTAGTCAATTTATCGTGATTCTATTAGTACCCATTTGTTATTATTATCCATATTTCCACATCACACTCCTCACATGCCAGTAGCTGGTATATATACTACGCTGGTACCTGCACCGGTGCCCGAAAGATACACTAAGCCTACAGCACTATACTATTACCTTATATTACAAAACTAATAATTTAATTGCAATAAATATACTTTTTTAGTTAAGTAAAATGTTTATAAAATTATTTCCACTGTAAGTTTATATTAATTTATCTCACTTTAAATTTATTTTTTGTTAAAGGTAAATGTGAACCTAAATGTATATTAATTTATATTAATTTTTTGTAAACATAATGGTATCCACAGTAAAATCGCGATTAAAGTCAAAACAAATTTTCGAATCTCGGTTGAAAATGGTTGATTTTTTATGTTGCAGGCACGTTACACGAAATTTACGAGTTTGCAGTTTAATTATGAAAAACGTTCCATCGATACGTCATAGACTCAACGCGCCAATCAGAACGGAGCACATGTTACTTCAGAAATAACGACATAGTTAAGCCGGGCTTTTTATATTTAGGCGTTCATTCAAATTTGAAAAATTACGTCAAAATACTAAATGCTATCAGCGTAAGCAAAACGTCAATCTGCATTTTGCATAAATTGAAATTGTAGGTCCTACATAAATAACGTTTTTACGCTATTTCAAATAAATAATTTTAAATATTCTGAAGGCTTCGAAATAACTGGCCTTTTGCATGGTTATAGTTTATATTCGTTTTTTATACGTACTTACGAAAATTCACATCACTATAAGAAAATTTATAAAAATAATAAAATATATTTATAAGAAATATTAGTGTCGTAATGAATTTTTAATGTCGGCCTCACTGGTCTTCGCCCGTATTGAGGCAAAAATTAAGCACTGTTGTATTAAGATTTGTTTATTAAAAAAGGGTTATTAAATACATATATATTAAAATTATTTTTTTGTTTCTCCATCCAGCTCTTGACTTGTTTTGGAGAACTCTATATGGTTTAATTAATTTAAAAAAAAATTATTATTTCAGTGCCATACGTAATTTGCAATAATTTAAGGTTTAATTTTAATATGCCCTTTTAAACAAAAAACGCTATGTCGAGACAGGGAATGTTTACAATCGGGACTTTATTAGATACCTACAAGTAAACAAATTATAAATTGGTTTAAAAAACTGATTATTCATCGTCCACACTCTGCCACAAATAAACATCTTCTTGGAATCTTGATTACCTTAATTTTGGCAAATGACATTTAAGTTGTCAGTTTGTTTGGACGAGACAATAAATGGTCGACCATTCAAATTAAGTCAAATTGGAATGATTGTCTTAAATTTTCAATTAAAGCTAAGTTATTATATAAAATTTAATAGAGATAATTTTTCCTAATTTAATTTTTTTTAAATTAATATTGCATTAATTAAGTACAAAGAAATAAAATTACCTAAGTATTAAGATAAAGCATATTCTGAGAAAATAACTAAACATTCAACTTAAATTTACTGCACATAAGACAAATTATCTTCACAGTTCAAATAATTTGTACTCAAATTCCTACATGATTAAATCAGAATTTCTGTTCTTAGGTGATATAGCTTCAGTTCAAAGCTTCGGTGGTGCAAAGCTTGTAAGAATAAAAAAGAGCGCTGCTTTATCGACATACTTTTCTATTCGTAAATGTCAAACGCAAGCTAAAAGAGCTGGTATTATAGTTTGTACATCTGTGTAGAGATGGTGCTCACCGTATTATTTTGATTAAGTAAAAAATGTATTAGTCAAAATATTATTCAATAACTGCGGTACAATTTTTCGATGATACAAAATTCTTATACTTATTTTTTAATGTTTAAAAATGTTTTTCTCATTTTATGTAAAATTTGTCCTGGTTGCCGTTGCTTTTCGTCAATACACATACAGTGTGGTAACTGAATCTCTACGATAAGGGCTATAGAATCCTAGGCACCCACAATCGCGAGGAAATTCAGAACATTTATTATATAAGGCTGGCTTCGTCATCTTCTAAAATTACCCTGGTCAGAAGTTGACAACCTGTAATTCATGTGCAGAATATTTTTAATGATATTAAATAAAGTTTAATAATTAACCTATATACATATGTCAATTAATTTTTTAAGTACCTAAATGATTTGTTGATATGGCTTTCGTTTGAAATTAATGTGATTCAAAATCAAAAATCGACATATTTCATTATTTAAAAATAAAAAAATATTATCGTTCTTTTAGTTTTGCGTAGAATTATGTGACTTAAAAGTGATGCGAAGTATGTTTACATGATTTTATAAAAAACAAAGTTTTTTGAAACGTTGCCTTGAACTTTCTTTTTTTGTTATGTTATCTTGAGAAGTTTTAAAGATCCATCACTGAGAAGACGGCAAGAGCTTAGCTGAGATGGTATGGTCATGCAATGCCATGGAATCTAGAAGATCGTATTGCGCTAAAAATGAATACAGGTTGAAGAACTCAAACAATCTGATGGCCTAATATCGAGAAGGATGAAGAATGCCAGCATAAATCAGCAGACTATACGGGACATTCTAGCATTTTCAAGGAAAGCCAATCCCAATCTTGAAAAAGTACATAGTTGAGAATAAATAAATACTGCGTAGAAATTAACTAAAACAGTTTATCAATATTATAGGATATAATGTCACGATTTCGATTCCTTTAGATACATGCACTTTTTGTTCGTTTATCTTGGAATATTATCCTCTTTTAGAAACTGTAAATTTGAATTTCTCAGGTCTTTTAATTATTCCGTCGGTTTTTTTTTTGATGAAATAAAGGATAAAAACAAAAACATTACAGTACCCAAAGGTTATTTACCCCAGTCTGCCGTTCTTCATGGTCCACATACAAGCTATGTATATACCCTTTAGTACTGAGAGTTTTGGCGCAGTTGTCTATTAGCCCCAGCGCCTATTCAGTACATAGAACCAGATATTAGGGGTATATTAGATATGCCGCAACGAGAACAAATCTGTGCAGGAATTCGCTGAGTGAAATGTGGTGGTTAGTCGAGTGTCACAGATTATGTTCCGTTACTCATAAATCGCGGCAGGCTTTGAGCCCCGCGGTTTCTTGCGCCTTTGCCCTCAAACTTTTCGCAATTTGTCAAGACAATCTTTCCGGGCTCGGGAGATAGAATCATTGTCATTTTTATCACAAAGCTAATTTATATACTTTTGTTGTACTTTTTTGGAAGGCTGCAAAGGTTTTTATGGAAGTTTCAGGTTGTATTGTGATATTTTATGCCATAAAAACAACGAAATAGATACTTTGAGAGCGGAGCGAGAAATAATTTCCTGTTATTGTATTATATAAGACCATTTAAGTAGTGTACTAATAATGATTTTTTTAAATATATTAAAAAATTAAAACTTAAATTTTTTTACTATCACTGTTTATTTATAACGATTAGAACGTTTTCGATGCTAACGCATCATCTTAATGTTACTAATACTAAACTCAGTAAGCATAATTAATGTTACTAATACTAAATTTATGACTAAATGACGGCGTGAGGAATGGGGTGGAGATTAGTGTCCGATGGGTATGTGGGCGTGGTCATTAGGCGCAGAAGAGGGCACCTTATAAATGGTGTTTGAATATTGATTACATTTTTGTTACTATTAATCGCAAAGTTTTCTAAAATATCTAGTTCCTATCCTTTTTTAATAATATTTATTAAATCTATGGTATTACTGTCGAAACGATGAGTTTCAGTTCTCGCGTGGTCGCTATTTCTGAATTGATTGTAAAAAAATTTATTCCCCTCCTATTTTTCTTTTTTGTTCTGTCCAATGTATGATACATTCCAATCTTTACAATTTACTTTATAGGCTCTGCTATTGTCTAATGCGTTTATTTTAGATTTATTATTTACAATATATTTTCTGATATTATTATTGTATAAAAATACGGTTTAAAAGTTTTTTTCTTTATATATACGTGGTTAACTTTCACACACATATATATATTTTTTACTTAACTGGAGATTCGAACACCGAATACGTGTCTCATCATTATTCTTACTATTTTCAAACGAATCTAAATGCCCGTGCGAAGAAAAGAGGACTAACTTGCTGGTGTCCTGTAATGGGCCTTGAACCAGCGTGTACCACTGATCACTAGGCGAGCGTCATGACCACTACACCAATAATTACCGAGCACCACTGATCGCTAGACGAGCGTCATCATAATTATACACCAATAATAATAGCAAACACCATTTTAATAAAAATAATATTCTACAATGTTTTAGTAATAGATATATATATAATATATATATATAGATATATATATTGTAACGGGGTTGAAAGGAGTCCCGCACTCATGTCAAGTGACAGTTGTTTGAAATCTTGGATAGTATTGTTCACAATACTATCCAAGATTCCAGAACAACCTAGCGTAATTTACAGCTTTCGAAAGACGTCTCCAAAGTTCCAGGGACATCTGGAAATTACGAGAATTTGCGAGAAAATACTATAAAAGTATTGAAGGTTCGAAAAATTCCACGTTATCGGGTCCAGGCCGCGGAGGGCCATTGTTATTTTAACGTTTCGAATCACGAAGCGAAAACAGTGTTACCATCAGACATGTGAACTAAGCGACAGTTAATTAAGTGAAGTAGGTACTTACCCGTGTGCGATATTTGAGCGAATATTCTGGAAAAAGTTCTTACGTAGCGAAATGAACCGGAGCGAATAGTAATTCGTGCTGAAATGGACGGATTGTTGTAGTGATTAGTGAAAGGATTATAAAGTGTCTATTTACCGATGATAAATTTGCAGAAACAGTTTGATTTAAATAATAGCAATAAGTTAAGTTATGTTAAGAGACTTTGTACGTTGGTTTAATTAATTAATCAGTAATTTATAAATCCAGTATTAAATTCCAGCGTTTACATTAATTCCTCCTGCATCTACGATACGTGACTATATATATATATATATATCTAGGAGATAGAGATAAGAGAGAGGGAGGAGAGAAAAAGGGAGAGGCGTGGGTCGGAGAGAGAGAGACAGAGAGACCTGATGAGGGAGAGAGAGAAAGGAGAGTGGGGGGGGAAAAGATGGGGGGAAGAAGAGGGAGGGGACACGAGAGGGAGGGGCGCAGCGCGAGGGAAAAAGGTGATAGAGAGAGAGAGAGAGATAGGAGGGAGAGAGCAGATAGAGGAGGAGACGAGAGAGAGAGAGATGAGGAACGGAGAGGGGGGGGAAAAGAGGAAGAAGAGGCAGGGGACACAGAAGGGCGGGGGAGCGCGAGGGGAAAAAAAACAAAAAACAAAAGAGAGAGAGATGAGAGAGGGAGAGAGGAGAGAGAGAGTATATATATAATATATATATATATATATAGATATATTATATATATAACATGTCGGTAACTTATTTGGAATAAATAAATCTACGCCATTACAATATTACAATTCATCACAATATTCTTGTTTTAACAATTATTGATAGGCAAACTTGTTACGTTTTTACAAGTATACAAGTTTAAGAATTTCCCGTTTGTTTATTTTATAATATTTTGTGATATTACAGTATAAAACAATTCAATCAGAAAAAATTAATTCGAATGGATGTCTCAATTCTTCAGAGACTCTATACTGAAGAAAGGTATATAAATTGTGTATATAATAATTGGACATATTGCCAGAAGACATGAAAACAGCTTGAATGCATAAGTACTGGAAGCGGGAGGTCAAACTCAATAAGATGCACAGTCCGAGAAATGACCTGAGACTCGGTACATGTCGCATTGAAAGAGACCCAGGATCTTCAAGCAGTCCGCCCTGTAGAAGCGGAGAGGGAGAAAATAACGTAAACTTATTTGTGGGCTCTTTACCAATAGTATTTGCCATTCACATATAATATACTATTTGTATACAGAGGGGGCCAAAAAATGTATAGACACTTTAACAAAGTTTTTCTCTAGTTTTTCAAAGTTAAATCGAATTACAGCAACAATGTGTAGTATGATTAGGGGTTTCAAACCAGAAAATCTATTTAAATCATGCTCGGAAAATAAAGATATATTTTTCATGTTCTAAATTTTATTTAAAAAATGATTATGAAAAAATTTGTTTGAGATTATAATATTTGTGATAAAGTAACCATAAATAGAAAATGAAATGCAAAAAAAAAAAATGTAATATATTAGAAAATATACATTTATTAATTATTTTTGTTTGCGTATTAACTGTCGCTTTATTCAGACTTTATTCATCGATTTTTTAAGTTATCTATAATTTTTTTAATTTTTATTTAATTTAATTTGTAAATAATGGTGTAAACCTTAACCAAGTTTAAAAAAGTCAGTTTCGTTTTTTTAAAACCAAAAAACTGTTTAATCGGTCAATCAGCCTGGAATCTGAAATCACGAATAATTGCGGCATTATTAATAATTTGCCAGGACAATGGATAGGAATAAGAGGTGCAGTTAAGACTCCTCCTGTATAGGGACTAAAGAATATTGTATATCGTAGAAAACAAGCTGTACTAGCCATGCTTCGATCTCTTTGGCCATCGTTGTTCAAGCAGTTTGTCATAATCTGAAATGTCTGGACGCTTACAGTAACCATCAGAATTTCTTGTTAATGTGTAAATTATTTTTTGGCATCGTATGTACGTACCTATTATTATACAATAAATGTCACGTATTACGTGTGTAATCGTGAAAAATTAGGTATAAAGGAATAAACATTTAATGTATTATTTAGGCATCAGAAAGAATTATGAATAAAACCTTCACATTATTGCGACTCACACATTTTCGCAAATATTTTACAGCCTTAATAGAAACAAAACTGTACTAATAATGTATCAATATAAGCACTATTCGCATGTGAAGTGATGTGTAAAGTAAGGATGATTTTTTAAATTTTTTATTTTTATTTAGACGGAGTTAAATTCTGTGTTTAGTGCACAATAATTTACATCATTTAATGTAAAACATCTATAGTTATTCTGTGGTATGTATGGCTGGTAGTTAATAAGTTTATGAAATGCCAAAGAAAATAAAAAAAATATTATAAAATATATAATTTTTGTTTATTTTGGAGTAAATGCTTGGAAGAAGTTATTATTATTGTTAGAAGAATATTCTGTAACTAAAATATTTTGTTACGTAATTTTGTTCTACGATAATTTTCTCACAGAGAAAAAATCAAAATAAATGTTAAGTACATTATAAATACAGGAGTACGATGAAAATATAAAATATCATTGTGGCGTAGGCAATTAATATAATCAAATATTTAAATAAAGTAGATATATTTATGCAAGAATTTTTACAGAACACTGATTTGAATTGAAGAATTTTTTTTATGTGCCCCCATAGAGATGTATCAAAAGTCAAACCTTATCAGAAGCGAACGCAGACTGTCGAGAGTACCGAACCGAAAATTATATGTACCTCGGTGTTCATTTAGAGCGCCACAGCGAAATTCACTCCGACAGCACTTTTTTAGGAATGTTTATATTGTTACGATGAATAAAAAAAAATCATCCAGGGGCTTCCGGAATGGTCTAGAGACTTCTCGAATAATCTAGAAAAGTCCAGGGGCTTCCGGAATGGTCTAGAGACTTCTCGAATAATCTAGAAAAGTGTAGAGCAGCCAAAGTTGGCATTTGTGTGTGGTGGCATCAGCTATATTCAACACGCCGCCGTCACCGGGCGGCTGGACAGTGTGTGCGAGGGAATCAATTAAGATTAAGCGGAGCAATATTATTCTTTCTTGTTCTAATGCATATAAGTGGTGTTAAATATTTACAAATAAAATGTTACCTAAATGTTTACTCCATATCAGCGAATACGTGATTTATGATGTCGTATATGTTATGATATCCGATTGAAAAAATTAAGAAAAATATCAATTTGTCCATAAATATGCCTATTTAGTTCCGAGGTAAATATTTTCAAAATGTACAAGATTTATTATTTGTAGGAGAAAACTAGAATTCTGTTTTGAGATATTAGGTCATCATCACTCTTTATTTTGAATTTATTCCATATAAATAATATGTATATGGAATAAGTTCTTTGACATCGGTGGTGGAGTCACAACTTGTGAGACGCCATGTTGTCTGTAGAGAATGGACTCTTTATTTTGGCTGTATGATCCGTCAGGTCTTGGCCTCTTCAAGAATTTTCCTCATTGATTTTTATAATTGCATTTCATTGCGATAAATATCATTACCGTTTTTTTTATATTTATTTTATTTGTTATATTTTACTTAAAGATCAATTTGAGATTGATAGAACGAGATAATATCAAACACGTATAAATGACGTTGACTATAATACGTGTAGTCGTAATACGACATTTATTTGAAAGAACATTGATTCGACAGAGAGAGTTGACAAGCGCGCACGAACTTCAACTAGAACCGGAGATCATCATCACCATTGGCCTTGTAGCCTTTGTTGAGTCTTGGCGTCAAAATTTTTCTTGCATTGAGTCTATTCCCAATATTACGAACAATTTCTCCATTCCATTACTAGATTTTTAGGACAGATATGATATTGTCGCTCAATCATATCCTTCCATATTCCATATATATCAAAGGTTATATTCCCTCTTAATCGTTAATTATGTAGAGAAAAAAAAGGAATACAAAAATAAACAATAGTAGGTATTTAATGTTTCTGGTCAGGTATAGAAGAAATATTGACTCAGATGGGTATTTCTGTGATATTTTTGTCACCAGTTGCTAAAATTCCAGTACCAAATTAATCATCAGCCCGACAGTTTCTAGTTTGTTAATGGTGAAAATTACTCTTACAATCCGAAGAAAACTTTTAAAAGCGTGTCCTTAATGTTTTTTTGTATTACTTGTTATTAATAACAATTCTCAAACATTAGTAATAAAACAATTCTAAATAAGTACGACATAAAACAACACATTTGCGCAGTGTTCACATTCGAAACAAGCACAAAACAAATGTAAAGTGCTTTGTTGCATTATATAACTTTGTTTCTTTCTCGCATAGATATCGCTCACTCATAAATTGATATGTATCTGTACACAACACATTATTGAAATGCAATCTTATATTTTACAGTTAAGAATATATGTTTAATTGTTTTTCCTTTTATTTTGTTACAGAAGTCCAAGAACACGATCTCCTACACGCCATCGCAGTACCATTCAGCGATCCTAAATATCAATACTTCGACGAAGGTCTGGACGGGTTTCCAGCGTACGGTCTGAAGCCAGGATCAAAAATAAAATCTCCGTACAGACTCTTCATACCAGAGAAGCTTTATCCCGAGTTCGCCATAACCACCACGGTCCGCCCTTCGACCAAGGACGGAGGTTTCCTGTTCAGCGTGCTTAACCCTCTAGAAGAAGTTGTCCAGTTGGGCGTGCAGATAGTACCAGCTGGTCAACAGTTGATGAACATATCCCTTCTCTACACGGACGTGAATTCTTTCATCAGGTCGCAGAAGATCGCCAGCTTCGGGGTTCCGAGCTTTGTGAAGAAATGGACGAGAATAGCGCTGAAGGTGACGACGGACAACGTGACGCTGTACTTCAACTGCAACGAGTTTGATACCCAAGTTGTCAAAAGAGAGCCTCAGGAGCTGGTGTTCGACTCGGCTTCCACTCTCTTCGTGGGGCAGGCGGGGCCTCTCATCCAGGGCGCGTTTCACGTGAGTTTTTATCAACATTTAGATCATTTTTTTCCTTCTGCAATTCAACTCACTAAATGATAAATTAAAGATTAAATAAAAAAAAAAAATAAAAAAAAAATATATATATATATATATATTTCAATTGACAAAGATACATTTTAAAATACCTAATATAAGTACTACACCAAGTTACTTCAAATATTTTGAAAAAATCAATAGATTTCAATGTTGAGAATGAATTAATTGTGATATATTTTTGCTCCGAATTATTTTTAAAATTGCTTATTATAAAAATGAGAGAAATATTATTAATTTTTTTTTTGATTATTTTTGATAATTGTGTTTTTGTTCTACATTCCAACTTCATGAGACATTGCGCCTCCCGGAGAAAGGTAAGTACCTACATTATTACAATATTGCAAGAATTGAAAACGTATATTCCTAATTTTTCTGCGTATGAATCTTTTTATTACGTATAGGTCCACATATTGTATAAAATGAGTTCATCAGGAAACGAAAAATGCATAGGTTTAAAATGAAAAAATTACAATGTTTGTTGTTTACAATAGTTCGCGTACTTTTATTGATTTGAAAATTACACGCATTGAAAGGCGGTAATATAATTTATGTCCATTAAAAATCAGTCATCACGTTGGTTCAATGCATGTACGCTTTTGGAAGGGTAAAGCGTACAAATTTCTAGTGACAAATGGACTCGTAAACAGCCGCACGTTCAATGTTCACGGATTTCCATGCTTTCCATTGTCTGTGTATGTTTGCAAACGCCAGTGTTCACAACCCGTCGCTGTGTGAGTCGTTTTCCATATAAACATAATACATTCGCAATCCTCCACGTAGATACCGGGTGATTAAAATAAAATGGAAAATGATTTATATTCAAAGCAATTTCGTTCAGAGACATGTCGTATTTTTTCAACCACCATTTTTAATTTTTTTTAAAACACCCACACAGTATTTATTATTGTGTAAATTGACTACATAGCGATAAAAATAAATATTAGAGCTATTTTATTGACTTTATGTCGGATGGAACGGAAGAAAATGAGAGACTAGATGTTTATTCATAATGTGGAATAAATGTACGAAAAATATATTGTCTGATAAATATATACGAGACCAGCATGCAATAAAAGACAGGCATAAAAAATATTAATTTTTTAGTGACTACAATTCAATGATTAGAACAAATCTAGCAAATACATAATTTTTACGACTAAAATATCATGTTGGTAAAAATATTACATAGGTATTTGAGATATTTAAAACTTAAACAATTATTTTAGTATCTAAAATATTTTGGATACAAAAAATATTTTTCTTTAACTTATTCTGAATGAGAATGGTCTTGATAAAAGATCTTGAGGTCGGACGAAAATCGCGCACGATGGCGCGAATGATCCCTCGTCATTTCGATTTATTCTAATCCGTGGCATTTCTCGTGCAATCTAGGAGAAGATTTGTGCTGACATAAAAATAGCAAACATATTTTAAGTATACATAAAATAAATTATATTTGCGCGTGTGTGATTATTCTGTACGAAAAGGTTTAACCTAAAAATAAGAGTAGGTATACATGGAGACGTATTTGTGGTTCTCACCCCCTACAAAGTATCCAATCAAAATATTGCTCCATCAAAAAAGCTCCAACAAAATACCCTTAACAAAACAATAGCTCCGGTCAAACAGCAGAAGTATACGAAAAGTATGAAAACTGAGTTTTATGTAAAAAATCAATCAATAATTACTATATACTTTATTGAGGAATAGATTATAATATAAAAAAGAAAAAGCAAAACGATACTAGAATTATATAAATACATTATATAATGTATTTAGTTATATTTTCAATTAATAAGAAAATATTTATAGAAAACAACAATAAACAGCTATTCTTGGAGGACTATGGATAACCAGTTTAGGTGAATTACCGGATATTGGATGATCGCGGTAGATTCTAATTCTGCTTGTTAATTAATTAGCCCCGTTTTGCTGCAATCGCATCTGTGTTTGTGGTCACAATCGCGCAGTCAGCGTTCTAGCTTTATGATACAGATCTTGTACTTTCTAAATATCTTTTATTCGACGCCGAAAATAACACCTTTGTTATGGTAATTTTATATTACACCTACTCGTAAATAAAATTGTGACTGATTTTATTGAGAATGTAGGTAAATATAAAATGCTTACTGCAAAGGAATAAAATAAATAATGTCAAATGTTATTATGGCTGAAGCGAAATTGATATTGATGATTTAAAGTCAGTTATGAAATGTAAATCATTAATGCGGGCCAATGATAAATTGTTTCAAATATTAATCCAATATTACGTTATTAAATACAAAAATAAGTGGGTAGATAGGTATTTTTAAATGACGATATTTTTATATGTATGTCGCGGGAACACAGATGATGATTTTGTTTTCACAAAGGGATAAACATTAATGAAGATAAATTATGGAAGTTAATAAAGATAAGGATTAAAAAGAGTTAAAGAATTGAAAATTTTATATTTTTAGTCGGATTCTAGTGTGTGTACCGTGTTAAATAATTTGGAAAAATATCATATATACATTAAAAAGAATATTGCTTAATACTCTATTTTAAAAATATTGAGATATCATTGCCAAGTAATTCCCATGATATGGTTATACAATGTCATGAGAATTACTAATTTTTGATCACAGATAGCTATTGCAAAATTGCACCCTTCAAATATTTGGAAGAAGACAGGTAAAAAACATATTTTTTTTTTTACAATTGATTTGTTTTTAGTGGAATTAGTGAACCTTGAACTGTGTAAAGTGATCACTTAAGCCAGCTAATGCAGGTCGTATGCCCTGTTGCTACCCTATAAAGACTTCCATACATGTTTCCCATAAATATAGATTTTTTATGAAACTTCTTTAATTTATCTTAATAATCTACATAATAAATAAATTCTGAGCGTATCGACTTTTGCTTTCTAGCTTCTATTTTAGATTTAAACCAGTCACGTCGAAATTTTCTTCGAATTTACATTAAGGGATATTTAAAAATTTTCACCATTCTAAAATGATAAATTTATAATAATGAAGTAGGAAATACTTAAATATAATGACATATTCGTGAAAGAATAAAGAAACGATTTTTGAAACCTTCTTTCCATTTTAAATGCATATATATATTACGTACGAAGTTAAAGTCAGTTTTATTAAGACCTAGAAAAAGCAGTTAATATTTGGGGAATGGAGGCTCAAGTGTCGTTTTTTTTTTTAATTTTTCTAATTTATTTATGTCGTTTTTCGATAGAACATATCGTCAGCCTGTTTTTTATCCCATGTCAGTAAAGTTTGTCAAATTTTTCGGTCGAAAAACAAAACTAAATATTTATTTTTCATTATTTACACGCTATAGAAAATCGTGTGTTCATCGGTGAAAATAAATTTGTGTGATACAACTCCATTTGGTAAATAGACAAATATATACGAGTATGAGAGTTATTTTAATATATATTTTTAATGTTTTTAAGTTTTAAAATTTTATTTTAGAAAGAGCGAGGACGCAAACTGGTGTCCAGGGAATTAAAATTGGAAATAAAAAAAATATTTTGAATGCATGTAGTTAGAAATAGGCCGACGATGTTTTGATTTGATATGGATTTGATAAGAGAAATCATGTGAAAAAGATTGCACTAATATTATTGATTTATTTATTAAAAAAACATGCCCTGAATTAAGCTTTTGCATAATAGGAAATACGAACTGTTCAAATAGAACAGCCATCTAAATATACAAGAAGAAAATTACAAGAATATATTTCGAATAAACGCTGGATAAGACTTTAGCGAAACATCGAGATTTGCTTCTCAGTGAAATATATGCGGTTCGTATAAAATATCCATTTTATTTAACACATAAGTATGTCCAACGATCGTAATAATAACTTTAAATCTTTATGAACATTAAATACATCAACAGAGCTATATTGATTGCCTAGACGGTGCAATCTGTGCATAGGTGAATTCATAATACAGATAATCCGCTGGGTACCTACATGGGCATGTGATATTGCTTACATATAATATCTAAGCAATATTACACTGATAAATAAAACATTCGCGCGAGCAACGCGTTCGAGTCGATCCGCTTAATTCGAATACTACAAGTCTGTACTGCGGAACAGCAAGTTTCTTAAGCGGAATAACTCGACAGCAATTAGAGCTGGTGTTAATTAAATCCCGTAATACAATAGTCAGCTTCCTCCAGCCCCTCCGTAAATAAGACTCGGCCGAGACAGTTGGCTACTATTATGACTGGCACGTCCAACGTTGGACTGACCGTTTTTGTGATTTATAATCCGACGAGGCGCGGGCGTAATTAAAGTTCTGGAAAGACGGTAATCCGGCGGCTTTAGAATGACACATTGCGCGGCTTAAGCCGAAAAATCGACGCTGCGTTGAAGCGAAAATTCCGTCAATTTATTTCGCTTCAATACTTTGTAACAGCTGATGTTTAATTAAAACATTAAGAACAAAACAGTCATTTGACTCATTGTTAATGCTGCAGTCTGGTTTCTAGATTTCTTATGGCTTGTTTCTAAAATATGATTTTGCCATAACAATAAAATATGACTTACTGAGGAAATTTTAGGAGTATAATTAATATTACCAACTTCGGCACGATCGTAATAATATTAGGTTTTATTAATTAAAATATAGAAGTCTCCTAGAGATGAAGCCATTGAAAGGAAAAAAATATATGGACGTTTTAATAGGCTGGCCATACAACTATGCTATATGGTGACACAATGCAACGTTTTGCAAAATTCCACGCTTTGAATACTTTTTAATATTTAATATTTTTTCTTATTTCTAAAATTTCGAAACTATCTAATTGCTTATTATTTTTGTTAGATGTCGAAAGTATGGTCATGTTCCAACAAATGGTTTGCAAATTCCGAGTATCCATTGCTATTTAAACATCTTAAATGTTCTTTAATTATTTTTTCTATACTTTTCTTCATTTTGCCAATGTAAAAGGCAGTAAAATCTTTACATTTTAATTTATAAATTCCTGATTTTTTAATGGAGCTATCCTTATCCTTGTTGTTTAAAATATTATTTATTATTAGGATAGAAAGCAGGTAGAAAACTGTAAGGTATGTTTTTTGAAATTGCGTTAGATATTAGATTATCATATATTATTATATTATTATTATGTTATATTATAGCTATCCATGGTCAAAAATCTGTGATTTCCATGCCATAGTATACTTAGATGTCACCGTTGGTAATGATACCTCAATATTTTGAAAGTTAAGTATTAATATTATGTATTTTTATATATTATTTTATAAGGCTTCATTATAAATGGTAGGATTTTTTATGATTTACCTTTTTGAACGATAATTAATATTTATATATTTTATAATATAAGCGTAAAGAGTTATATTATATTTAAATCCTACTTGGGCAGAATCCTCGTATGTGGACGTAGTCTTTTATTTGCAACTTTAGAACCAAATGTGTTTTATTTTTAATATAAAACAAGAAAAAAAATTAAGATGGTTAAAGATGAGTAAAACAGACGTCATATTTGTTTGTTGATGTTTGTTGGGTGGGATATTAGACGTATATGTATTTTATTTTATTTCCGCGATCTCCAGAAATATACTAGGTATTAAATTAGAATAAGTACAATTTTTTGAAACCGCTGTCCAAAGTCATTAGATATCCTGTCTCCGTGGCTTCCACAGTTCCCGTGTATCCAGAATACAATGTACGAGAGCCCGCGCGTGCGCACTTTATTCATTCGGGAAGCAGAGGGTAAAACATCCCACGCTACTTCTGTACGTTTTTAAATTTGGAACGTGCTCCTACTAAATCTAACTGATCCAACCTAGTCCAAAGCAAATAGGAGGAGTTACACGGATTGTATGTTAAATGAAATCGTATTGAATCTTTTCGGTGTATTGAAAAACCGTGGATAACCGAAAAAAAATCTGTATTTCGTCTCGAAAATCTAATATTACGTATCTTTTCACCCTACTGCTCAGTTGTTGGTGAATGGGAGAGCAGATATTGCCATCTCGACCCTCAAATAAACACTTTTCTGGGATGATTCCGATACCTGATTCCGTTTCTGATTTTATTCAGAGAGAATCATAAAATATAGAATGAAACAAAATTTTATTTGCAGACACAATATAGGTAGAAATAATAGTGTTTCTTTCACAGTTCCGCATACTGTTTATTGTTTTTATAAAGTGACAGAGGTAACAAAGAAAAATAATTTTTATTTGTTCTATGTAAAAAATTATCAGTCGATTCTTCAGATACCACTAATAATATTTAGATGACAATATGTTTAATCATCATGCAAAAAAAAAAATTAAAAGCATGTCATGCCTGTATTTTTGCTAAACTAAATAAAATAAAATAAAATAAAATACCAGAGTACATGTGTATATCTGCTGAAAATCCACTTTATTTATCGTCTAATTATGTACTTTTGCTGAAGTCAAATAAATATAATTACTGAGAAATGTTGTTTAATGTCTTAAGACATTATTTCTCAGCATTAGTTTATATTTTACTAATAAGGTGAAGTAGAAAATATTCCCCGGCTTGAAATAGGGTATTTCGTTTGATAAATTGTCGAGAGTGCGTGTATTATTTATAAAATAAATATAAGAAAACAATAAAAAAGTTATTTTTCTTATAAGAAATACAAGAGGAAAGGTGTAACTTATTACATGGCCTGTTTTATTAGTATCAGTCTTCGTATAATGTAGATATTCGCGAGAAAAGTCTACGCGAAACAACAAAAAAGTGCCATATAAAAGTGTGTTTCTCGTAAAAAAAAACAACGTATAAAATAATGTATGTACGAGATGCGATAAAAATCGAGAAAATTCTAAAGCTTTCAATGTAGAATAAAAGACGTAGAGTAGGTAGAGATTCTTCTGAGAAAGGAAGATATTCGTAACTTTTTACGAGGTCGTTTCATTGGCGAGGCTATTGTCTTGCATTGCCCTTATCTCCCTGTGAATGATTACCCGGACCTTAAGGCGTGATCCACACTTCTCAAGTTGACGAACACCTCGGCGGTATGACGTCGAAGGAGTGTGTTTGTTTTGAATTCTCCGATTATAAATATCATTTCAAGGAATTTCTGCCTTTATAAAATAATAGCTGTGCCCGCGCGGCTTCGCGCGCGTAGATTTTTAGTAACTTGAAGTCATATTTTATCAATTTGTGTATTAACCTTAAAATACATATATGTGTTAAGGTTCTTCTTCTTCTTCTTAAAATAGGCAATCCAATCAAATTAGGATTTGTGCCATTTTGCAAGTTATATATGAGGTAGGTACCTACTGCTAAGAAAGGATATAATTTATGTCATATATATATACAAAAAAAATGAAATTGTAAATATTTTCTAGGTTGCAAAATATTATATATATTATTAATTAAATAAAAAAAAATTTCTTCCCAAATTTCTTTATATAATTTTTTGAGTTCTACAGCTTCTCTATAGAAAGTATAAACCTATCTCTTACCGGTAAGGAAGCGTTCGTAAAAAACGCATCGCTCGAACATTTCTTCGTCAGCTTTATTTGTAAAACAGGCTACCAAGAAATGCCCTTTTATTTCAACGGGATAATATATAACCTAAGTCCATTCTAAATATGGGTGAAAGAATTTTTTAAATCAGATGTAGTATCGGAGATTACCTCCTACATCCAAACTTACATTACTTTATATTAGTATAGATGATATAGTAATGTATGTATATTTTTGTCAAGGCGGTATTTATTATCTTTCACACAAAATAATTTTTAGACCTTTAAGCATTAAGATGAATGACATCCAGCAAATTGGGCAAATTTTACAATTTTTTCTACAATTTCGTCTTTTGGGTTTTTTATCAAATATTTGTTTGGATTATTAAATAAATACACAAAAAATAAAATATAAAAAAAACAGTATTTTTTAAAACATAAATTGTAAGTATACAAGTAGACAAATATGCAATAATTTTAATAAGCTTAGGATAATCGCTTACTCTGTAATATTATTGAAAAAAAAAGACATCTCACGAAGCCATTCATAAAAGGCCCATAAAGTGAAGCAATTTTGGATATTTTGAGTAAGTTCAAATCTTTCAGAAGAGTAGGTTTCATCAGTGACATAAACAACATTATAATAATTAGCGGCATCTGTGGGCAATGAGGGGAAATGAAAATGCTTTTGTGTAGGCCGCGTGGAAGGATGATTAAAACACACATGTAAATGGTGGCACGTAATTTAAAAATATACAACTTCCAAAAAATTAATAAACATGGTATATTCGATCATGGGTGGAAATTGCGAACGTTATGTTGTTTAAAGTGATCACTTAAGCCAACCATACGATAGGTCGTATGTCCTATGAACACCCAAACTATACCTACTAAAATACAGTTAATTACAGTAATTGAAGCAATTTTCTTCATTTTTAAAACATCGTAGGTTTGGTAATTTATTAATTGATTAAACAACTACGTTTGTGTCATTTTAACAAGATATTTGTATACCTATGTGTATTAAAAATATAGGGAACAATTTTAAATGTATAAATTTTACATAATTAAATTTTAAAATCATATATTTCCATACAAAAATGTCATAAAAAAACGCAAGAGAAAATGTGAGAAAAAAATGTGAAATTTGCTCAATTTAAATAATTAAAACTAGATTATTAAAAAATATTATACATTCAACTACTTTTTTAATCGAGTCACTAACAGAAAACTAGGTATATAATACATAAAAAATAATAAAATACATACTTCAAATTCAACCTAATATATAACAACATAAATTCAATGTGTCAATGATCAATCAACGCGATCTTAAATATACGAATTGGCTTAAGTCACAAGAGGCGAAAAGTGAACAAAATAAACTTTATAAAATAAACTCAAAATAAATTTGAGATAATTATTGACACAGAGTAACACGAACGTTGCGTTAATCTGTACCTATAAAACTCAATGTCTGTATGTCTGTTCTCTATACAAATCCACACCGACTCGGCGGGTAACATAAGCAACATTTTTCCCCTGTTATCTTACCCCTTCCCCTCCCCCTGACCAATTTTCGATGCGAATCTGTACCGCTTGACCGATCGGACTCAAAATTTGGAAACTTATTCTTTAGGACTCGGCAAATAACATAGGCAATATTTCCCCCCTATTCTCATACCCCTTGATTTCCCCTCCCCCTGATATATTTTCGATGCAAATCTGCACCGCTTGACCGATCGGACTCAAAATTTGGAAACTTATTCTTTAGGACTCAGCGGGTAACGTAGCCGATATTTCCCCCCTATTCTCATACACCTTCTCCTCCCACTGACAAATATTCGTTGCAAATCTACACCGTTTGACCGATCGGTCTCAAAATTTGGAAACTTATTCTTAAGGACTCGGCGGGTAATATATGCAACATTTCCTCTCTATTATTTTATCCCTTCCCCTTCGCTGATATATTTTCGATGCAAATCTGTACCGTTTGACCTATCGGTCTCAAAATTTGGAAACTTATTCTTTAGGACTTGGCGGGTACATATGCTACATTTTCCCTCTCCTCCTTTACCCCTCCTCTCCTTCTGATATATTTTCGATGCAAATCTATACCGTTCGGCCGATCGAACTCAAAATTTGGAAACTTATTCTTTAGGACTCGGCAGGTAACACAGGCTATATTTCCTTCCTCCCCTTTTACCTTTTCTCCTCCCCCTGATATATTTTCGATGCAAATCAATAAGTTCGAATCAAACCTTTGTTTCCTCCCACAAATTTATTTTCTACTTAATCCTTAACCCGTGGAACGACCAGCTAGTATAATATATAATAAATACGTATAATTTATAAAGAGGAGTGTTGAGGTTGTTGTGTCTAAGAGAATAATCATAATTAAATAATTGTAAAAAACTTCCTCTCTATGCGATATCAATAATATATCTTGTTTATTTTTTAGTTGATAAGTCCTTTTTTTAATGATGGGGATAAATCCAGTATTGTGTTCTCATGAAATTTAAACATACTCAAAATATTTTGAAAAATATACATTAATTTCAAAAGAATGACTGTGTAAAGTTAATGCGAGAATATTTAAAGAAAGAGATGAAAACTTTTAGTTATAAGTTATCTGTGCTGTATTTGTTTATTTCAATATAATATAATATGGTTTTAAATGGCCTCATTGTTTAACACTTTATAAAAATGTTGGTGTAAACTACATATGTTTAATTAATTTTAGAAAATAACAGATAATAAAGTATCGACTTTATTACGCGGTGGCTTTGGTAGCTCGAAGTAGCAAGACTGGACGCCGAAATGGGGCATTTGTTAAGATTATAGGGAAATAATATTCGGTGGGAAACTGGGCAGAGAAAATACTTTCATGAAAAATGGAATAATTTATTGCATCCATCAGGGACTTATAAGAGTTCATAAAATTTATGAGTATATGAAAGTTATTATATTGTGTGTTGCTGGAAATTATTATTTTTGCAAGATTTATCAGTTTGGCTAAATAAACGAAAGATAAATTATTGATGACGTAAGCGGAAAACAAATGAATGTTGACTTGTTGATTCAAAGGTTCGAGGAATCGAAAAATATTTTATTTGCGGTTTTAGGGGAAGACGTGTGGAGGGAGGGTTGGGGGCTAGTGTAACAGTGAAAAATATTGTGCGTTAGTGAGACGGCTCTGTAAAAGCATCAATAATTGGCGTGCGTGATGAGATGAAGACCCCATGGCAAGAAGTTGTTAACTAACATTCAAGTCATTTTGAGATAATTAGACATTTGCATTTCGCCTTGGAAAAATATGTTTTATTGCTCATTCAAGATTAATTTTTATTGATTTATGTCACTGAAATATCAAAAAAAGTATTTACAAAATTAAAAAACAAAAATACACTAATTTTCCCTAAAAAATGTAGTAAACAACCATTTTTTCGTCTCTGGAACTCATTTTTAATAGAATAACACCTTTTTAAAATTGGTAAAACACGAACATCAAAAAAACCTTCAAATGCTATCAGTTTTTACCGTCCATTATCCAAAATTATAAAAAACCTGGAATATTAATTAATAATACGAAACATGGTATGTACCATTGAAAATTATTGAAAAATAATATATAAGTACATATTAATAATAGTCTTCAAATAAAAACAAATATATGACAGTACTGCCAGAGTAAAATTTATATTAACCATAAATATTCCAATCAAATTAAAAGGCGTGTTAATTTCAGAATGATGGCATGAACATGTTATTATTGAAGATAACATGTTCTTCCCATTAGTAACTGATTTGATTTTTATGAAAGTAGTTAACATGTTCATCACTATGATTTGAACATGTTCTAATTATTGTTAAGTTCTGAACTTATTTCCAATGGAAGGAGCGTACAGTATTTAGTTTAGACGGCTTATTAACTCATTTTTGAGAAAAATGTTAGTTTAAAATTTCTTGCCATGGGGTCTTCAGATATATGAGGCAGGGGTGCAGATCAAGTGTGTGCAGAGAAATGAAATAAGGAAAACTATAATATGAATGAAATAAATATGAGAATTCCAAAAAGTTTGATTCAGTGGATCGAGTATTCAGAGATAATTTGACGATTGTGAGTGCCGAAAAAACATTCGGATAGTTATGGTAAATCGGAGAAGACCACATTAACTTGGCGAAATCAAATAAATTTTTTTTTTTATTTATCTCAAATACATTGTGGTTATTCATTTGATTAAATATATATCATGAACTCTGTTTATCACATAAATATTAAGCTATCCATTCAATGATATACCGTAAAGACCACATACCTATGTCACATTCTAACTTCCAAATTGAATAACAATTAAAATAAAAGCATTTAATAATGGATCAAATTTAAATAAAAGGTAATAAATAAATAAATATTTTTTTTTTAAATAACACACGAATAAAGCGAAATATTTATGTTATTTCACCTCTAAAATTTATTAAAAATTCAAATTAATTTATTACTACGCCGGAATGAGGAATATGTTAAGTAACGGGCCCCTTACTTGACATATTCCCCATTTCGGCGTCCACTTCTCAATTGCCCCCACCAAATCTGTAGCCACACCCCCGTTCAAAAATTTATTTGTTTGCTACAATAGATAATGGATAGTTAGTTTGCGCCTGTCCTGTAGACGTAGAGTTACTAGTATAGTGGTTAATAGAAAGTTATTCAATTTAAAAAAATAGGAATTTATACAATTTAGATATCGAATAAAATTAAAATGTATTTTGCACGATGTAATAGGTACGTTCTTCAACTGTTTGGTTCGATTCATATGTTTGAATTCTCAAATATTTTCCAGTGTTACCCCATTTATCACCCTATCAACCTGACGATCCGAGGCAATTCAGAACCTCGTATTCACGATCAGGACCGAACACTTTGGTACACAAGTGGTGAACAAGTAAAGGTGCATGTGGTTTGAGTGATGACATTTCAAGAATTACGTCGCGAACTTTATTTGACTGGAACTGCTTTTTTATTTTGACACAAAACTTTCTAAGCGTATCTCCTTGAGCTTCTTACAATATCTTACCGATTTTTCAGCGTTGAAAATATGTGGAGAAAATAACATAATAGGTTTAGTAATGTTTAAGGTTTTTATCATTAAAAGTGTATTGTGTAATCATGTTATCTTTAATATTTTTTTAAAATATTTATACTTTGTACTCTAATGTCACACTCTAGGACCATCTATCAACGTCAATAATGACATATTGTCGGTCTGTTTGTAAAAAATAAAAATAAAATAAAATAGGTGGCCAGATGCCTATGTTATGAGTTTGATAGCATCTGAAAGGTAATAGAATTGAAAGGATCAAACATTAATTGATCGTCCACTGTCTATATTATTTATATAATGCATATTTATATAGAATAATTCAAAAACAAGATATTAAGTATAACATTTCTCACACTAAGTGACTGGTGCAGGTTTACATAGTACAACCATATATTGCAGGTCATGCAGTATAGTCAATACACTCAAATTTATTATGAGAGTAACCTAAAGATACTGCGTAGTAATCATCTTCGTCGAAAATTTCTTCACAGTCGCTAACATCGGATTCCAGCCTCCAAAGATTACTTCTCATTGTCATTAAAATTGTGCGTTTATTAGATTTTTTACCATACAGTAAGCAAAAGAAAGAATACATGAATATTATTACAATAATAATAAAGGAAAAAAACATAAGGCAACTCACTCCATGTATGTGGTAAGATATTTGAATTCCTTTAATAGGGATCAGAAACAATGGTCGTTTATGTTACACACAAAAGATCAAATAAGTCATTAAGTACAGGACGTTCACTCAATAAAACTATTTAAAAAATTATGACACAAATCATGCATCGAAAATATTATAGTGCACATAAAAACATTTTTTTAAATGAAACACGTAAACTTTTTTTCTGATAGAGTTGGTGTAGGGAATGCGGCGGGCTTTATGACGGCATCAATCGCAATCTTAAAGCAAACTAAAAAACTTCATGCATTTGAGCGTCTTCCCACGGTTACCCTATAAGTTTGATGAAAGATGGTTCAATTATTCTTTATTCCAGTGAAATGAGTATAAGTTCCAATGATTTGTATAACATGAGTTATTTTTAATTAACCGTAAAACTTATATAAATCTATTATTAAGGGTTTCAAAATCTATTCGAGTGTATAACGCATTTTGAGGAGAAAAACTTTAAATTTTAACAATCACAACAATAGTTTGCTGTCGCTCTCATCATTGCTGTTCCTCTCAAAACCATAGTAGAAATATTGATTTATAAATGCAATTATGATTACATTACTTACTATACTACTATTACACAACAATATAACTTATGCTGAACCTTTAAAAAACTAAAGCATAAAAATCTCGCCGTGCATGTTAGCGTTTTCTTATAAAATAATTCAATGAGGTATTTAACAGTAATTGTCATTTGCATAAACACACAAAGAAAAATATTTCCCCAAACACCCAGTTTTATATTACAAGAAATATACTGAACAGAAGAAATTAAACAATTAAACAATGGAACCTCAAGTTTCTACAGTTATATGCGCGTACAAAAAATAACTTTTTCAGAGTTATATAGGTACTACCGAAGAGTTTTATGAGAAATAAAATGTTGAATAAAGGACTGCTGCAAAAGTAACTCTTTGCCCTATATCTTTTTTTCTCTCTTTCACCTCGTGGTAAAAGTTAGATGAGATATCTTTGAGTGACAGGTGCCACACAGAGGTATTGAATAAATGATCTGGCAATCATATATTGAATTATAAATGGACCTTATTATAAGCTCTATGAAAAATGCCAAAATTACTTAAGGTAAAGGTAGAATGATTTTATGCGTCTATTCTATAATCATAATCAGTATGACGAAGTTGATCGCTCCCGTCATTTTTTAGCCTTAAACATCAAACAATGGCTACTGAAGACCGACATGTTTAAGAAATCTTTTGTGTTACGGTTTTAAATGAGATCTTTTCAAAAAGTGAATAAAGCTTAATATTAAAATTTGTAGTACCAAATATGTTTATCCTCACACGCAAAATCTTCCTCCCGCTATTAAAGCAGCTTTAATAAAAAGATTTAACCATTAAAAAAGAATGTTGGAAATGTAAAAAAAAAATTTAAACGAATCTAAATATTGACAAACAGAGGTCTATAAATTGAAATGTAATGTCAGTCACTCATTTTATAAAAGAAAAACTAGTCGTATTCAATTCTAGGGTTAGAGAACATGTGAGGTGTTTAAACATTGTTAATTTTTCCGAATTTTTCAATCATGTTATTGAAAATAACCATAGTTTTTAATAAATATATAGGAGTCAATATCATCCATTTTGATGATCCTTCCTTATATTAAAAATAAATGTACATTAGAAAAAAGTTATCATTTTTTTTAAATACCCAAAACAGACAATAAAATAATGTTGAACGTTGAAAACAATATTATACGGCATGTACACACAAAAACCTGGTTGCCAAAAAAATATAATTGTTTATTTTTTGTAATGTTTGCTTTGTAGTGTAGCCTGAACAAGGAAGGGTGGTTCCGAAACCGGTTCATGTTACCAAAAATATAGTGGTTTAAACAAAGTTACTTTGTGTTTTCTTTAATTAAAAGCTTACAAGATAAAAATGGTTTATGCGATAACCTATATAACTCATATCAGATATAAAATCATAAATCAACTTGTTACAGAACAGAAATGATTAATTTCATGTATACACTTTAAAAAAATATTGATTGTAAAATTATTATTTTAAATGTATAATAAACGCCTTTTATTATACATAAAATGTATAATAAAATAATTTTAGCCGAAGCTGAACGTATCCTATCTTGTACCGTATTCATTTTGAAATGGGTCAGATATTATCTTTATATTAAATGATTTGACTACACAAAAAATATTTTAGTGATATCAGTTTGTAAAGCTTTGTAATATACAGATTCAATTTATGATCCACAAATTTAATTAAACGAGACAATAAAAATACTCTCTACTAAAAAAAGGACAATACAGGTTGACGTAATAAATTCTTCATTGTTAAATTGTGTACGTGAATGAATCGCTATTTTCTTCCTCGGTAACAACAAGAACAAGATATTTGCTTGGAAACGTTTTAATTCTGATAAAATGTAACTATTTTTTTTTTTTTTTTTTTAAATAGTGATGCGAACACGGAGTACGTGTCACATCAATATTCTTACTATTTTCAAACTAAGCTAAACGCTTGTGCTATGAAAATAGGACTAACTTGTTAGTCTGGAGTAAGGTTCGAACCCGCGAGCCTTGGATCACGAGGCGAGTGTCCTAACCATAAGACCAACAAGCTACTCGTATAATGTACGAATGAAACTTTCAGGCCACTTCTTGTATCTGAAATAAATATAAAATAAAATATTATATTATCAAGTGGGGGTGGCTGCGGGAGGCAAATTAAAACACTGAAAATTAAATATCGATTGATTAATTATTCAATGTATAACACGAATTAAACTTAACGCTATTCTTAAATTTACACTATTTCGCAATATATAATTCGTATATGAACTCGTTATTATCGCTGGGTAACACGTGTTTATCGCTCTTAGAATATTCAATTCTCGCACCTAGAAGTCGCTGTGGTTTATTTCGCTAATTAGGTACTTCGCTCGATTATTTCGCTTCATTTATCGCATAGGTTATCGCACTATCGACCACCCCGGCCTCGCAACTCGCGATCCACTTATCGTTAACAAACTGTCAGACACAGCAACTGCACTTGCTTCGCTGCGTAGTTACGTATTTATACCCAAATGCTGGTATTTTCGTACTTTTTAGATTATTGTAGTGTTTTTAAGAAGATTCATGTCGCTTCTAGGCTTTTCTAGGTGTTCCCGAATGTTGTAGCTAATTACAAAGTGTGTTTCAGAATGAGGCGGAAGGTTCTAGAGGTGTCGATGTAATTTTCATCATCGACATTTTACAAGGGATTCTGCATATTTTGCTTTTTCGTTACAATGCAAATATATTATGTTAGACGAGTATACATATATTTTTCAAATAAAATACTAACTTTGAATAAAAATGTTTATTTTGTAGCGCGGTTCCCTTTAATGATTTTTCAATAGTATACAAACCATATGTATTTTAATTAGAATTTTTAAATAGCTCATTTCATATTTATTCCGCTATAGGTATACATTGTGTGTTCCATTTGCAGGGAATCGAGTGTCGAGTTATTTTCTGAATTTTTTATTTTAAAATTTTTAACGCAATTCGTTTATTGTAAATAAAATAAGTATACATATGTAAGAAAAATAAGTAAGAAAGCCTTTTATTTTCTAAATAAATATGGCACTCTGAATGCCGTTATAATATAAATAATAATCTTTATAATATTTGTTAATTTTCTTTTTTAAATTGCATACAAAATGCACAATCGAAATGCAGGTTGTGTCAATATTCTTACATACAAGAGAATTTTTTTTTTACCAAAAATAAAAACGTGGTCCATGTCTTCGGAGAAGAAGGCCTGAAAGCACAAACGTTACCTTGTTGTCGTCCCATTGTGGCCACCCAACTGTGCTTACAGGGCCAGCCTCAACTTCAAAGAAGATACCTCTTCAAACGAGGTCAACGTCGGTATCAGCAATCCTGGGGAGACAATCTTGGTTAGTTGCCCGATCACGCAAATTTGACGGCAGATTTTCGCATCGCAGTTTTCAGAGGCATAGTTATAATACAGTCTTACTACTAGAAACATAATCTTTTCTACTTAGAATTGGCACGATGAATATGTAGGTTTATATTTTTTATTATTTTACATTTTAATCAACAGACCCTGGTAAATAATCCTAGCGCGACGTTAAAGTACAATTAATAAATATTTTATAAACATTTTAAATATGAAGTAATTACACAGTATACTTTTTATCATAAATTAATAATTAATAGAGTCCTGATAAAATAAATTATAAATAATATTCAGAAGAAAATAACGAGTGTCGCAAATCAATAAATACAATTTACGAATGAGTTCTAGATTAATAGGTTTTATGAGTGCGCGGGTTCTAAGGTCAATACCGTGTATTTATGACGAAGATGTATTATACGCTTAAGTAAACGTCAACCAAGTTTACAAATATTTCGCTTTTTAATTTCATTTAATATATTTGGCTTTGTCATCACCTCATTTTCTCACGGCTCATATTATTTAGTTTTATCATGTATATGTGTTGTATCATGTCTCATTCTATTTCTGGTATTATTTACTATTATTGACCGTGAAGCGGTTTTGTGGGGACGTCTCCCCATGCCGCTTGCACTCATATATGACTTTAAGTGGCGCAGGTAAGATGACCACTTGAGAGCCTGTCCAGATGGGGCGTTTTACGCGCGAGTCCACCCGCGCGGTCGAATTTATATTGCGTCCAGATGCCGCGTTTCACGCGCGAGACCACTCGCGCGTTTCAATATATATTGCATACAAATAACGCGTTTCCTACGCTGGGAGGGACTTGAAGACCAGACAGTGACGAAGGAAAGGATTTTTCCAAAACACTATGATGTAATTAATAATTATAAGTGTAAATAGGAAAATCTGGAGTATCGTTTAACTGTAGAATAACTATAACTATATTCTGTAATCGTATCATGTAAATCAAATCACTCAATTTCTATGCAATTTATTTATTTTATTTATTTAAAAAATCCTTGTTTACAAATAAAGATACTTAATACTAATTTAACAATAAAACGTAAGATAAGTTACACATTTTTTTTGTTTTGTTTAATTTGTGGATTGTGCCACTCTACTAGGCTACGCCTGTCCCAGAGTGGCGTTATAGAACACAATTATAATATTTAATATAATTATTTAATATAATATATTATTCACAATATAATTATTTATAGATTTAAAGATATGAAATGGTGATTTTTCGATCTGTATTTGTATTTAAAGATGCATAAGAGTGATTTAAATCTTTTGAGTGAAAAGATTTAAATCCTTAATTTCTCCTTAATTTAATTAATTTATAAATTTAATTAATTTCTCATTCATTTAATTAATCCTTAATTTTTAACACAAATTTTAATTTCCTTAATTTAATTTCTCTCTGATCTTTCAAAAGACTGATTGTGCGCATCTCTACCATGGACTGGCGCGTAGTTCTGGAAGCAAGAATGCCGCCCGAGTATCCCAGCACGCTCGGCGCTCGCGCGTTTTACGAGCGATTCGAGAGTCTCGCACGTAGCGCATGTTTTACGCGCGAGTGAGTAAACGCGCGTCAGCATCTGGACGGGATGTACGTAGCTCCAGTATCTCGCGAGTGCATCCGCGCGGGTACACTCGCGCGTAAAACGCCCCATCTGGACAGGCTCTTAGCATTAAAAAATGCTGAATTGGGTAACGAAAGTGAAGGACCGATATGAGAGCTCAAGCTCATAAAACAGCTCTGGGTGTGTGGTGGGTCCCTGTTCCCTGTTTCGAACTGAGCCCGTTTCATAAAGAATACACGAAGGTTGCCTCGGGAGTCTCTGGATGATATCTCGTTACAGTGATTGATCATTCTAGTAGATAATGGATGTATAGATCCTTCGTTACATCGATTTGTTGAGGACATTACATGCTTGGAGATTGATTTGTTGTGTGGTATCTCCTCCTCCTCTTCCTCCTCTACCTGATTACATGACTTCTTCCATGTTCTGTTATATCGAGAAATGTTTGTGATTTTGGTGTAAGGCAGATAAGCAAGTAAGTGAGGAAAAACAAAGGTAAGCTAGAAATAAATACTCACGTAATTGTAACAAAGGTTTATTAGCGGGAGTTTGTAAATTTCGATTTCAGCTAGATCGTATATAATGTATATAGCTATAGCATGCGTTCCGTTTTCAGTACCGCGGTCGAGGAGGGAATCCCATTGTATGCAGTACACCCTTCGTATCCTCTCCCGCTAATAAAGTACGTTCATACTCCTTTCATTCGTCGGGAGGATCACCATTAATGTATTTACTCTCTAGCGATCTAATGTATTTATTCGTTGGACCGCATAGTAATAAGTATATTTAAAAGCCTGATTTATTTTATTGTCGTCTTAATGCATCCACCGAAATTAAAATATAGTACTGTAAGCAGCAATTAATAATATTTTAGAGTCAAAGGAATCAATGTTGAACCGCATGAGCATAAATAATCTTTAATGGTAAAGAATGAACAAAAAATGTTTCTACGATATCTCTACATGAGAGAGTACGGGCATTATCCTTGACTTTATTTACCCAACCGAGTTTCTCCGGGAAAGGCTTGGCTACAATAGTTTAGAAACTAGAAAGAATGTGTGTTTGATTACGCATTTCGATAATTCTAATATTATTCGGGCATTGGTATGGATGTGATAATTACCTTCGACAGCGTCAACATAAATTGTTTCACATCCCAATATACAGGACCAACCTGCCGACGGATATGCCTGTTGGAAGAGGTACTCTATGCTGAACAATTTCGCTTTGGACATTGATCTGTTCCATATCTCTGAGAGACTTTTTCGAAGCAAGATTCTTCTACACCTTTGATATGAATCATATATGTTAATTAAAATGTTTTATATAATTAATGTTAAATCATCATTATATTTGAATGTTGTTTGTTATATGAATGTTATATGCAAAAATAAATTGAGTTGAATTGGAAAATGTGATTAATTAAGATAAATTATGGAAGTTTTACAGAGATGAAGTTATATATTTATGTGTGAAACGTATTATTTATTATATATATGAATTAATATTTTTTCTCTTTCGAGGGAACGATGCGAGATTTAAATTAATTAACGATTTTTAGCTAATTTTTAATAGTGCACATACATTTTCGGTCATTTATATAAAATTTTACAAACATAGTCTTATCTAACTGTCCCCTTGATATTTAAGTGATAAAATTTAAATAAAGGAATTCTTGTAAACGTAAAAAAAAATTGGTAAATTTTAGAAATAAAAAAATGTATACGATTTCAAGTTTCGAGACATCCAGTATTTATTTTCTGAATTACCTACACAATTTTTTTCCGAAACCTTTTCGACCCGACACATTACAATGAACGCTATACATATCGAGGGTAAATCTTCGACTTCCTTCATTTTCAATGGCCTGAAGAATACGATAAAATACTCTTCAAATCTATTCCTTTATTTCAGCAGATGCTCGCCAAAGGGGTGTTGACATTTTTATTATTGTATGAAATCGGTGTACATGGAGACACTTGGCTGAAAGAAAGATATGAAGGCCTTAAGGAGTATACAAATACAATATCAATATAAATACGTATTCGAAGACGGAAAATATCTCGCACTTCGCCCACAAGGGTGACTAAAATACATATATGGGAAATTGTAATAATAAAAGATATACAGGGTTATTTGAAAAAACATTAATAACCTCTCAGGACTATATTCCTACCCTAATTATGAGTCGAAAATGTTCAAGCAGCCATGACCTAATATGAACAGTTATGGAGTTATGCAATATCAAAATGCTGAAAAAATTCCAATTGGAATTGGAAGATTTTTATTATTTTATTTGACTTGTATTAAAGGCAATAAATTTTTCATATTCGATATAAGTTACTGTAATGATATTTCAATGTTTTACAAAGATTTAAATAAATAAAAAGTGAGAATATTAAAAAAGAAATGCAAATTTAGAGATCGCATATCTCTATAACTATTGATATATTTCAAACATACATTTTCGACTCATAATAGCAGGAATACAGTCCTGCGAGGTAATTAATGTTTTCCAAAAAACCTTGTATATGTAACTAAAAAAACTTAATAATAACATAAATGATGAGTATTAGCTAAATATAATCTGAATTCTGGAGAAACATTGCTTGCTAAATATAACTTTATTGATTTTCATATATCAGAGAGTAATTTATTTTCTATTTATTAAGCGAATTGAAAGTCAATAGCAGAATTCACAAAATTCCATACATATTGCATCAATCATTAAAGTATAAAGTCAAAAATATCGGTAAGTCAGTAAAATGTAGGTATAGACAACAAAAAGATTATCGGTAATTTCAAGTACTATTTTATTATTCTTATTAGTTTTTTCCGTCGCCCGCGTAGTGTGTTTGATAAGCGCATATTGTATGGAAATAACTTTAGCGGTGTTCCGGGACCGAAGATCCGCGTGGTATGGCCCAAGACAGTAAATGATAGAATAATATATTGAAAAAAAGAATAAATTAATGAAAATAAAATATCATAAAAGTTATTTATTATAAATATTGTATTTCAATTCAGTAGAGAAATGAAAATGTAAAAAAACTTAAAAACATAGCGAGATCCTTTAAGTTGGATATATTTTAAGTGCAGATCGCTCCTGCTGAAGAGAAAGTTTTCCATGATTCTACACTAGTTGGATGAATTATTTTAAGATTTTAAAATGCAAGCTTTACTAATCACGCTGTTTATACGGAGGAGTAGGCCGAGAGGATAGAGCGACGCATTCTTCTGTCTTGGCACACAATTCTCGTCATATCCAATTTTATACATCTCATCTCATGCGCGCTCTTCGGTTATTACAGTGTCATCTTCTAATATTTGGTTTTTCTGGCCATGTCACATCTTCCACGGACGCTTTTTTTCTAACGTTTTCAAAAATCATCTTATAAATTTTCTTTACCATCCTTTATGTTTATGTTTATGTTAATTTATATAGTTAATTTATATAACCGTTTTTGCGCTTCAAGGGCGCTTTACAGGTGCAACATCCCGAAAAAATGAGTTTTTAGGCTCTTCTTAAAGATTTTTTTATTCTGTCTACTACGCTACAGCAAGCATTAAGTTTACTTCTAATTCGTTCGTTCTCCCATCCTACAAAGCTAAAGATATTCCTAACCAACCGCATCCAGTCTAATTTCGTTATTTTTTCACCAAATGACCAACATACCGTAAATAGAACAAAGCCATATTTCCTAATGAAACTGTTTAAAGAAAACCATACATAAACGATTAATTAACTAACTATATGAACAAGAAAATCAAAATAATGTTATACTTTCCTTTAATGTATATTCGTATATTGTGTTGGCTATAGAGGCGAGGCGTTGGGTTTCGAAGCCGCTATGGGAGGAGTCCATAGTTTGCCAATAACAGGTAATGTAGTATAATTTCTGGTATAGATGAATTATTGAAATAGATTATATATAATAATTCATTCTTTATCTTAAACTAAATTGGCCTTGATTCGTAGAAATTGCACTAGATTTATAATGCATTCTCTATGCCACTGGTAGCACTTTGACCCGGGTTAGAATAAATCTATGATTCCTCCCCCAACTGCGGTCTTCCCGTAGATTTATAAAGTGACCTTTGGGCTACAATAAATTCCTAGCTTCATTCGCGAACCCGCTCATCTGGTCGGGCGTGACAAGGATTATTTACGACCCTTAAGAAAAAAAGTATCGCGTTAACATCTTTATGTTTGAGAATGATAATTTACGCTTCTTCAATAAAATAAGTCGTTATTTATACTTGTTGCTTGCTTTGAACATTACTTTCCTAAAAACACGGCTTTTTATGCCGATATAACTAATTTTATAATTTTATAATGAATATGATCAATATTTATAAGCAGTGTAAAATATTTTTTTTTATCGGGTATAGGATGACACTATTTTCATCAGGATCCTAGAGTTGAGTTACACGAAATATGGAACAGGTATCATTCAATATAAATATGTGCTGGATTCACGACCTGGTAACACCGGAGCGGGAGCACGGCAGGCGGCCTGGACCGCGGCCGAGCGTAAACCAGCATTCCGTCGCCCGCCTCGATTTAGTTAACCACGCTTTTATCATTATCTCCAGTATGTATCACCTGAAATTGTAAAGCGTAATTATGAGAATACTTGTAATAAAAGTGTAAATAAACAATGAAATAATAGTAACTACAAATGACTAAAAATCTTATTACTTTCCCACATTTGATACGTCATTCTTTTACCTGAATTTGCATTGGATCGACCACTGGGTAAACTCCAAAAAATATATTTTTTTATTCAGGTGGAGGTTAAGTAGGCCAGAGAAATTTTCCTTGTCTACGTTTTATGCAGGGTTCTAAAGACAAAATCTGCAAAAATTGGTTTAGATCGTTCAAAAGGTGAAGGATTGGTGGACATTAAGCTTTACTTCAGCTTTATTATAAATTAAGTAGGTATTGAAAATCGAAATCAGATTAAATTGATGATATTGACATATTTTAAATTGTGTGACGTTCTTAATTTACTTAAAATAATTTGTTAGAATTTCAAAACTGTCAATTGTTTTATAAGCGTCGAAAATCGTTTGTTGGAAAAATTGGATTTGTAATTTCTCAGAACCAAAGTCAGTGATAAAGGGCCTGATTTGCTCAAAGACATTATTAAAGCGGAAATTCTCATTAATTTTCTATTAAAGCGTGATCTTCAATAAAACGCAACTCATTTAGGAGTTCTTCTGATCTTTTCAGAGAATGAGAAAATAAAAATCCCTTCGGAGCAAAGCTTTGCTTGGTTTAGAGGAATTATTGTCAGCAATTTCAGGCGATCTAATTTTCTTAATGTTTCCATCCACCGCCGTTCAAAACTTTCCCGGCTTACATATTACGGAAATATTCTGGTGAGATTCTCCAATTTAAATTGATAATTTTTAATATCCAAGAATTTTAAAATGTTCACCTCTGCTTTTACTTTTTAGCCACTTAGGTGCCTATCATTCAAGCTTACATAAAAATGAAAAGTAGAACTTATTGCTTACCGGATGCCTTCTACAGTCCCGATCATACTTTTCTTTAGTTAACGAGCATAACTCCCCCCAATGCGATAAGAATATATTCTCACAGTTAAACGGAAAAATAAATAACAAAAAGTATTCAGAAAATGTGTCGTAAGCAGAAAATTACTTTACCTAATAGAATTTATGTTATTAGAATTAAAAAAGCTTAGATGATTGGGCATATTGAGAGAATGAATAAGGCAAGAATGGTAAAAGAGAGGACGACCGCGGAAAATGTGGCATGGCCAGATTAACCAGATACTGAAACATTCGGTTATGAGCCTCAAAAATCGAAGAGGTAGCATGCAAAGATGTATGCATGTAAATGAGGCGAGAGTTATGTATCAGGACAGAATAATGTGAAACTCTATCCACTCTGCCTACCCCTGTGGAGAAACGGCGTGATGGTTAGTACTTAAGTATGTAAACGATTTTTTTTTCATAAAGAAGATTGATTATTATTAACTTCGACAAGTTTCAATACCGCTGTTTCTTTGTCAGGACGTAATATCATATAAAAAATATATTTCTTGTGTGTGTCCGTCTTGATGAAGATATAGTGAATCGCAACCGGTCGATGCTAAAAATAATCAATGTGATTTATACAAAGCTTGTAATTTTTTTTGAAGTCATAATTTCGCCTGGCATAAAATCAACGTTATAAACATCAAAAAATGTAAATTTTGCAATTACAAATTGGAAATTGTGAAATTTAGTAAACGTGAAATTATATTTAAAGGCAATGATTGCTTCAATATGAAACTCTTATTAATGCACTCCACTCAATGAAGTTGCAGCTAGCTTATAATTAAATTAATGCGATATGTTGGATTTCCTAAGAATCTGTCATATTTTCAACTAGTTAAGTAAAGTAAGTAATATTTTTTCCGGACATTAAAAGTACTCCCGGTACCGGTATAATTAAAATGTTTCCTGAAAAAAGTTTTCATTTTCTCAAAGAAATTTTTCCCTGGAATAATTTTTGAAGCTGCGTATAAATATTTAAAGTAACATCACGCAGTAGATCAATTGAATTACAAATTATTTTATTATGGCAGACATCATGTAGATTTATTCATTATTTAAATTGCTTTCTACTCATCCGCATTTTACAAACGGTTTACATTTTTTTTAAATTCATAAGCTTCATTTCCCCTCTTTTGGATTTCATTCCGTAAGTCACAGCGAGCAGGATTAAAAACATTGTAAAAATATTAATGAAGAGTGTTTGAACTTTTTAAATTGGATTTTCGAGAAAAAAGTTTTTTTTTTATTACCATCATAACCTTCATGTGGCGATCTATTGAGGATCTTCACCTTTTTATGCAGTCATCATCGCAGGTATTTTTTTTAGTCAAAAGTTTTCTGGCAAATTTCTCAATATCGTCGCTCCATATTCTTAGAGGTGTTCTCTTTGGTTGCCAAACAGCTGTATCTTGGAAGAAGAATTATTTGAATATGATCGGTCCAGCTTGATCGAGGGATCTTTAATATAGCCACGGTACCTGGTCCATTGTATAAAAATTACACTCCATGAATCAACCCATTTTCCCGTGTAGTTGTGAATTTTCGGAGTACATTCTTCTCTCACTATTATTATGGATTAAAACGTTTCACTATTGTATAGTGGTCTAAGAATAGTTAAAATGTTTATTTAGGACTAACGGGTCATAATTTTTAAAATAATATTTTGTTAAAAGCTTACAAATATTTGTCAGCTTGGTCTGTCTAGGTGTTTCCATTGTGTTTGGGTTGTGGAAATTCGTTCAGAGATATTCTATGTTCTAGTATATTGAAGGAATCTTTGTTTTTTTCCTACTTTTTGTTGCTTTTGTTCTTCTCGTACTTATCATTTATTTCGTTTAATACCCATTTATTGTCAGATTTGACCGCTGAGTATCATTTCTAGAATAATGGAATTTTCTAAATGTCCATTATTTTTACATCCCTAAAAATTGTACTAGGATTCCTGAGCCAACCATATTTGTATATGCTAAACAATTGATTTGTTTTCTAATTAAATGTCAAATTAATGAAATAAAAATTATGAAAAACAAAATTAAATATTACATTAAATCTTTTAAAGATTAGCGTTTAATTTTAAACAATTTTTGTCATTTCGATCGATCTGAAATCCATGTATGATATATAATACCTATAGGAAAATTACTTTGAATTAGTTTAATAGATCTATAAATGTGGCTATGACGCGTTTCAAATTTATCATCGAAAAAAAAATTATGGCACATAAATATAAATTAATTGTTTCAAAATTTTTTTTTAATGGAGATTTGTAGGTACACGCAAAACGTAAAACATTAATATTTTTACATTATCAAACAAAGCTTCAAGAATTTATTCTACTATGAAAATAGGATTAACAGAGGAGTGTCCTGGAATAACATCTTGGCGAGTGTCATACTACTAAACCAACAATCACGATTTTTTAAAATTTAATTAGACTTATTTTAATGCTCTATTTTTATAAAAAAAAATATCGCCATTACTGTAACATTAAGGAACTTAATTTTGTTAATATTTGTTAAGCGGGTTGGAATCTTCATATAGAAAACTCGAAATTATTCAGACAGAACCATGGTGATGGGTCGATCAGCGATGCTGAATGGAAATGATCGTTAAGTTAAATAGAAAATGATTCCATAGCATAATATTAAATTTATATTTTATCAAACTTGTCGCAAAAACTTACCAGAACAGCAAAATGTACTCTTCCATATAAAATAGGCTAAAAAAATTTATTAGAGTAATAAAAAATAAAACTATGAGACATTTTTTCTTCATTAAAAGAATTACGTGGTAAAAAGTAGCTTGAAGTTTAAATAATTTGCTTTGTAAATATAAGAATTTTAGAATACAGATTTGGGACAAGCTTTTACCAAATGAGTAATAAATTGCCTTGATGTCAATAGTGGTCTATATATAAAATCAAATCATTAAGCTTTATACTTTCATAAGGCATGTTTGATCAATTTGTACGTTTTATTAAGATGGGCCATGTTTAAAGTTTATATGGATTGAACTGAAAAAATATATTTATTTGAATATTGTAAAAAAAAGTATCGAAACCTAAACTTGCATTGTAAAATTAAACATATTAGAAATTGTGCTTTTTCTTTTCTTTCTTTTCCATTTAACAAGACTGAGCCAAAGCAACGCGTGGCTGGGTACAGCTAGTAAATAATAAAAACTGAATGTTAAATTTCAAATAAACTCTTGAGAATCGTTTTTTTAAATATAAATAAATTATAGGGACAAAAATTCCAAGTGAAAAAAATATTGAAGAATTATTTAGAACTTGTGACAAAGATTTTTTCTCTGAGACTGAATAAAATATTGAAAAACACATTTCTTTACACACTTTGTTCACAAAATTTTCTGTTTTTGATTTAGGTTATTTAGTCTTTGTTTTTTACTTTTTTTTTACACAAAGATTTTTTTTTCTGATATCAATATTTGAAACTACTTAGCAATTTGCATTTGCGCTTCCCTGTAGAGGAGAAAAGGACCTAAGGGCGGTGAAGGCTAAGACCTCTCGAGTGAGGCATTAAATATCAGCACCGTAAGATGGGGTAAGTGGGGGAGGAGGTTAGCTTGCCACCGTGACTGCCTCATGAATTATTCATGCACATATTTCCAATTGGAATAGCGCCGGGCGGCCCTCAAATTTATATTGTTCCTGTATAAATAAGAGACGATTATCATCTGTGTTAAATGGAGCATTTCAATTATACGAACGTTTCAAGCTCATTAATAACATCAACAAAATTTTCATCACATTTTGCGGCTTTTCCATCCATTACATTGACCTCTCTGAAGTGAAAGATAAATTGGATAAGTAGTTTAGTATTTCATTTTTGATGTACGAGTTAAAAATTTTATGGCTGCCTCGAAATGTACGTTTTCCGTTTTTCAAAGATTAAAAACAATTAAATAAAAACTTACAAATTTAGTTCCGCTAAAGAATATAATTCTTTTTAAAGTTAATTTTTATTTTTATTTTTATTTTTTAATTTTCCCTGACACCTTAATGACACCTTGAAAATAAAAGTGAAACTATCCAAAATGTTTCTGTGTAAGGTTCATAAATTAGCAAATTGTAGGTTTTGGATAATATCTGTTCCATTCACGCTAGATGTAATACATATACATGAAAAACTGACAAATTTTATATTCTTTCACTTTTGTTTTCCGTGTACGATATTGGTATTGGTTTCGAATAAAAATAAAGAAACGCTTTGCTGAGTAAAATAGAAACGGAAGCATCAGCTTCTGTAATGGTGTTGACGAAGTTGCGGGGCGGTACAGTACATCTCATGATAAGTCATTAGTTTGCGAAATTAACGCGCAAGTTTTTTTTAAAATTCTTTTTTTACTGAACAAAAACATCGCCTGTTTTGAAATGATGTTTGAAAACCATTACTTATTATTTAATTAAAGGTGGCTGTAAGTAATTAAAAAAAATTGTAAATATTTTAATGTCAACAACAACAGCGTTAAGATTTTGAACAAATCTGAAAAAATTATCTTGAACGACTTATCTTTCTTAAAAAAGTAACTCATAAAAATCAAGTTTTTATTATACTCCCTTTCTCATTTACTAGTTGAAACATTTTTTTTTCGCTTAACCTACGCGTTGGGCTTCGGTCGGGTGACGCTACGAAAAGGAGTAATAAAAATTTTCTAAAAATCCAAAATTATACTATAATCAGGTTTCGCGTCTTCCAGACGCTTTGAAATATTGTCATACAACTTAACAAGTTTTAATGTGAAATTCAAAATTTGAAAAATCCAAAATTTTTTTATTTTTTTTAATGAAAATTTGATAGATCTTCTTGATCGTTGCCACGAGTCTGCTTGCAAAGTTTTTTGCTCGATTGGATCACGAAAAAAGGGTTTAAAATGGATTCAAAGTTTTTTCGTCAGACAAGAAGACAAGCAGACACCACGAGTTAAAAGAAAGGAAGTAAAAACGTAAAGCAGGTATCAAAGTTGAAAAATAAATCCTAAAAACGAAGAATATGGATATTTTTTTAATATTGCAAGTCTAATTATCTCGCAGAAAATCAACTATATATCAACTGTCAAGAAGTTTTCAAGTATCGAGTTTGCGGTAATTTTAATACACTAGCGGGGTTATTACGAACTTTTTTCTAACTCATTTTATCCGCATATCTGAAACATTACAGGTATTATTAGAAGAAAATTTTTATGAATCTTGTAAACATTCCGTAATTGTTATAGTAATGCTAACATTCTTGCACTGCCAATTGTATAAGACATGTAGTGGAGTGTAATTTATTTAAGGTACAAAATATATAGAAATAATTATGTACATACGTACGTATAAGTGAGCAAAACTGAATACAGAATGACCTGCAAGGTTTATACTTTGTGAAAGAATTTTGAAGTAGAACGGTTTTTATACATTACGGCTAGTGTACATAAACTTTACGTTACGTATTATATGTATATAATTTTTCTGAGAGGATATTATAATATTTCGCTTTCATTCTCTAATCCTTGAGGTTACTGGATATGTTCCCTGATTATATTGAAGCGAAGCCATCAAACTCCAGTTTTCGTCCCCGTGTATGGCGGGTGGTTCTTCGAGAGAAAGATATTGTTATTAGCTTTTATGGGAGAATTGGAAGGAAGATAATTTCTAGAGTTTCAACACACCAGTGCCAAATTGGTCTGTCGATTCATGATTATTATATGAATAAGGCAAACGTAATTGTCAATATAGTTTGGCTATGTACCTACAATATTAATAATTAAAAGACTTAATGTTAGCGAAAATAAATAAAATATCATATATTGCTTCACTCACATTGTACATTCTATTGCTGTACGCATCAAAAATATATATACATTGAAATCAAAATAAAATGCGGTTTTTGTCGAGCGTTTGCGACAAATAAAACTTTTTTGCAATTTGATTTTCTTGAGTATAATTTTTTTTGCGATATTTTTCCATTTTATTCGTAAGATGTGATTTTTCTATACATGAATATTTATTAATAATTTCTCTTCGTTTTTTCTTGTAAGTGCAATCGCAGACTTGATCGTTTCTTAGCAGGTTTATTACAAGATTACAAAAAAAATTGGTATTTTAATATCCAGCGAACACATACCACGTAGAGCCAAAAACATAATATGTATAATACAGGGAAATTTATAACACGAATACGGGTTATTGCTTGTGTGCAGAAATTCCAGGTCTTTGTACGTCATCCTATTAGGCAAATGACATGGAATCGGTGAAAGGTTGTTTGGTATTCTTGTTTCGTAGATATTTGTCAAAAAGAGTATTTACATTTCAAATTTAATAACATATTTTCAACCTAAAAGCGAAGTTCACAGAGTTAGAACCCCTGGTAGTATTTTTAAAGCCTTTTTTTAACGAATGCATTTATAAAGGTGTTGAGTGAATTTAAATATATATTGATTAATGAGAAATAATAATGATTAAATTATTATGAATTAAACCAAATAAATGTGAGTATGTAAGATTTCATATAAAAGTCACTTTTTCAAGTATCACCGTAAATATTATACACATTATTTTCAATCTAGAATTTATTTAAAGGCAGAAATAAAGTGTGATTTATTCATTTAATCCAATAGCAGTGAAAATAACTTTATAATAAAAAGATCAAAGAATTTTAATTAATTTCACATCCACGTTACTCTGTTGTAACTCCTACTTGTAGATTGTGGTTGTCGAATCTGGTCAAGTTTTTTTTTCTTGAATTTATTTGTAATATATTGAATTTAATTTTTGTTTATTATTTTGTTCTTGTGGATCTGGATTTATTTCATACAATAATTTGTCAATCATATAGACGGTCTACCAAATCTACCAAAAATGTACCTTTGATTTTTACCTACAATATATAGAGAATACTCTTCTCCGCAAAACAAAAAAATCAACCTTTTCAGAGTAAAATACTGACGTTAAAGTGGACAAATATGCTCATTTTATATGTAAGGACAATTCTTATTTTTGGAGAAGATTGTTTTCATATCTATCATCATAACATATATATATATATATATATATATATATATAATATATATATATATATATATATATATATATATATATGATATATATATATGTATATATACATATATATAAATATTTATTACATGTATAGTATAATATACTACATCTACATCTACTTACATTAATTGTGTGCATTTATAATTGAATTTATAGTGTTGAAAATTAAATGATACTGATACTGATTAACTAAAAACTCCTAGTGTTTAAATTTTTTCAATTAATATTTAAAAAAAATTCAAGAGTATACCTTTGAAGAATGCAGACGAGATTTTTTTAAAACTTCTTCTAATAACAAAACGATGTGAAACATATATATCGATAAGAAACAACAAATCTATTCTCTTTTTAACAACATTTAAAGATTGCCGATTTCATTTTAATAAAATGATGTCAAAGAGATTAATCGCGCTGCTTTGTACAGAGACATGCTGGATTTATCAGCCTAGAGATGAATATCAAACTTGATAAATCACATACTCCCAAGGGCTGTAATAAAAACTTTGAAAATACGGGTAGGTTTCTTTTAATTTCAAGAACCTTGCTACTAAATTTTATGATTATTATGTTACTTAAATTTCTTAACGAAAACACAGATGTTGAATTCTTTTCTCAGAGGGCGTAGTGAAATAAATTAATTTACTGAAATAATGAACTAAAATTAAAAAACAAATATTTAACTGGACCTTTTTCGCTCCGTTTGCATATTTCAGGCTGAAATTGAATTAAATTTTCTTTCACAGTGGCGCTTGAAGCAAGATGGCGTGGTTTAATAAATGTAGGAATTGAAACTATTGGGCAATTTTCAGCGTGAATGGAAAACTTGGGATGGAACCACTTCCCTTCATCTTCAGTTGGTAAACATTTCTTAGGCGACAAAATTTCAATTGGAATTCTAATATAGTCGTTTTATTTTCGTTTAATTTTCCGAATTCATTTGGGGTCTTGTATTCTCAATGTGAGTATATAAGACGGAGACGGAACGTGTCATGTACATTACGTAAATATTTCTATTATCACTCTTAAATGCGGCACAAAATCAACATAATGAAAAATATTAATGAATAACATCAGAACTTATTTGAAAAAAAATAAAGTTATAGATAGAGGCATAGTTTTGATTTAATGGAGGCAAGGAAATTATAAAATATAAAAAAGTAACATTTTTTTAAAATGAATGTTTGCAAGATAAAAAAAGATTAAATAAATGTTTAAAAAGAAAATTAACATCATGTGAATCTCGGAATGTTAAAATCGATTAAAGTAAAAACAGCGGCATAAAAATCGACAAAAATTTCCTTAATAAAAATGTCCTATTTCCTGTTTAATATTTAAAAAATGATGTTTTACATTCATTCTTCGATAATTTATTCTTGGAAGTTCATTCGTGATAATATAATTTATAACTTAATCTTGTAGCGTACACTTGTGTGATTTAAGTTTATCCTTATGTTAGATATGACTCTTTAGTGTAGTGTATTTTCTTACAAACCTGTCACATGCTTTAAAGTAATCGATAATTACTGGGGTTTTCAAAGTTTCCATACGCTTAATTGAGATTAATTACCTCCAACATGGCAGACGCATACTTTTCCCAAGTTTTCACGCCTATTTAAAGACTTTCTCGGAAAATTTTCGGGCTACTCTCTATTACTATCGGGCCATCGGGCCATCGTAAATGGGAAAATATGAAGCAGTATTTTATCATCACATCAACACTAACACTCCAAATCAGACCTGATGATGGACCCTGCAATGGAACTTGAAACATCTATCTTGAGTGATAAGAGACACGGAAGAATACTTTGGAAATTTTTTCAAAAACGCACCCTTTTTACGTAATTTTTTTTTTCTACACAATTTCAAAAAAACAAATAGGAATGAGCTGGACTGATTTTGGCAAACTCAAACATATTTTCGAGAATAAAGAGACCCCAATTAGCCTAAAAACAAAAGCCTTTGAATCGTGCATACTGCCAGTGATTTGACGTTTGGAGTGGAGACAATGGCCCTTACAAAAAAAAGTGTACGCAAAATGCACGCAACGATTCGTGGAGAGATCCATGCTTGAAATAAGCCTAAGAGATATAAAAATATAATAATCATAGAGAATAATAAATTATGAAATTAGGCGTAGAACCAGAGTAGTGGATATCATGGATCGTGTAGCGAAGTTAAAATGGCAATAATCAGGGCATGTTGCAAGATAGAATGGATTCCCAGGGTTCTGAGGTGGAGTCCTTAGGAAAATAAAAGAGGCGTCGGAAGACACATAATGGCTACAATTCGAAAATAACAAGGAAGGATGGAAGGGTATAGAAGAGGTCTATATTCAGCAATGGAAAGATGCAGGCTGAAGAAGAAGAAGAAAGACAATTTCAACCGTTTAACAGGTTTACATAAAAAATTTTACCATTATCGAGCATCATAGCCATGGCTATATTTTTCTTATGCAAAAATCACAAATCCAGGTATCGAACTCTGCACCAGCGCAATCACCATGTCTTCAGAGCCCGCATATGAGGCATTCGATCCATGTCTCTCCTTGAATATCTTGAAAAAAAAAACACTCTCACCGCGGGCACAACACTCGCTCGACTGAAAATAATGATTGAAAGAGATAGAAGATCACTGTGCTGTAAGGCTAAGAGTATTAGTTTGCGAGAAATGGCGGTGTTCCATATTAGGGATACTATTCCATATTTGGTTACTTTCCTCTATTAAAAAGAGAATTATGCCTTTTTTCTTCTTATACCTCATTATTATATTACATCACATTATTATTTGCTGGTAGCGTTGGTGACGTACATTGTTACGTAGAGAGTTATATATTTAAAAAACATTTATACTTAATTTTTTCGACGGTCATTTACTCAAAAAAATAATATTATTAGTTTTTGTAATCACACTGTTACTCACACTAATGCAAATGTTCCTAAAATGAACGGACCTACCTATGATAGCGATTTTAAAGCCAATTTTTTTTATTTAAAATTATTAAAAATCATAAATACTTTACGGTATTATGATTTGTCGACATGATTGCAGAATGTCATTTATATCAAGGTGTGCTGGGCGTTAAAAATATTACATATTCTGTTTCTCTGATAAGCTAAGTACTGCGGCTAAACTGTTCAAAATCACGGGACTTGCACTTGGGCATTCTGCGACCCCACTCGGAATTTATTTTAGGAATTAAGAGACCTCGTATATCTCGTGTTATGACTGTAAACTAGGAAGTTTATGTAGACCGCATTTTGCAAATGATCGTATTTAGATATGTGCCAGAGAGCCTCCTCAAGTCCACAACGTAGTTAGTATTAAAGTAAAAACTTGTTTTGAAATTGAGATATCATTTTTAGCAATTTAATTGAAATCGTAATGGTTATTTAATACAATTGAATTGGTGAAAAATATCAATTATGTTGCATCTACGTGAGTTCAAATATATATAATTTTATATTTTATTTATTAGTGAGTTTAGAGAGTAACAGAAACTTTCATCGACATGTGAAGTAACAAACTACACAGGGTGGCTCGCAGTTAGTAGCAAAAACTTCAGAGAAGTCTTCTTCATTCAATTTGAATAGAAAATATTGTTTGCGCTTCGAGTAAAATGTCGACTGATATGGAGACAAGCAATATCAAAGCTTGCAAATTTATTAAAACCTTGAGGAAATTTGAATTTTTTAGAGGATTTTGTCATTTAATTTTTGTCTTTTAATAGTTTTACTGAAAAGAAGTCAGAAATATTGAAAAAAATGCAAATTTTGATATTGCTTATCTCCGTAACTATCGACATTTCACATAAAATGTAAAGGATATTTTCTATTTAAAATTTAATGAAAAACACTTCCAAAGTTTTTATACACAGACTGAGCAATGAGAAGAGTAAGATTGTAGATATATTCAAGATAGCTTGACTACTTCCATGAGAAATATGTAGTCGATTCTGATACAGTTATAGTTTTTAGAATAAAATTTGGTAATATTTTAATAGTGTAATATATTGCTCATTGAATTCCTTTATTTTTTCATTTTTAGCATATTGCAGAATTTTATTAAATTAATTTTCTTTGTATATTTATTATTAATTATTATTTTTATATTTTGTTGATGTATATCAGCTTTGAGTGATTTTTATTTTGTGTTTATTGATTGTGTGCTTGTTATTTTTTGTTTTGTGTGATTGTTTTTGTGATTATGTGCGTAATTTATTTGATTATTATTTTGGCTGCTTTCTTGCGTACTTTTTTTAAATATAGTTTAAACTGTTTAATTAAAGGATGTCTCTCTGTTTCTACTATTCTTTTAATAGTGCTTCGCATCGTACGCACATAAATAAATAAATATTTACGTATTTTATCAGTAAAATTTAATTTAAATATATGTCAAATTCAAGAACACATTCATATGGCGATGTTGCAATTTTTTCAGAACAAAGTGCTGTGAAATTTAAAACCAAATTAATTAATCAATTAGATAAGGTCGATATATTCACGGAAATATACAAGGCCGCTATAGCGAAATTGGATAACGCGCCTGCCCCAGATAGGAGGAGATCCGTGGTTCGAATCCCGGTAGCAGCCAAATATTTTTTCGTGCATTTGATTTTTCTGTATGTCTTTCTAATTGATTAATTAATTATGTTTTGAAAAATATGTCTATTATAACAGATTTTATATGGTGTACTACACATGGCATCAAATGGTTCCCATGAAATTTGATATATTTTGGTGTTTAATCGTGAGAGTTAACCAATATTCTTTGTTGATAGCCTGCTACAATCACTTATATGTTATAAGTCACAAAATAGCCTTTGTAATTTCTTCATCAGTTATCCAAGGTGTACGGTTAATTAATTTCTAAAAAAAAGTCAACTCTTTTGAAGAAAAATGTTTTTAAAAAGAATAACGTGGGCATCACAATTATAAACTCTGTTAAAAATAAATCATCTATTTGTTCCTTTGCCCTCGTTGGGAAAATGAACACGAACGTATACTTATATAAGTTCTCCATTTGCTGAAACGTGTTCATAATAACCCCAAGAGTAAAGTTAGAGTTTATAAATTTGTGTGTTAAAACACATACAATTATTTGTGCAATGCTCACAATACGAATAAAGCTATTGGATATTATCTTTCGTATTAATATAATAATTAATTTTCATTCCCTCTAATGTGAAATCATTAATTTCTGTATGTAATGGGAATTCTGATTTAGAATAATAATTGTTTTCTTCATCTTCCGTTTCACACAGATTGTTTTCCGAGTAAATTTTACATCGTATATTTCAATTCTTCTGGTGAGAAGCTTCTGGTGCAGGTTTTGTTACTGTGGCAGCTAGTGGTTCAGTTCTCCCTCTTTATTAACGTACAGAAATCCATATGGTACGCAATGATCACAGTGGATGTCATGATTTTATCTGATGTTTTTTGTTGTATATGTTTGTTTGTATCATATGTTGTATTTTTAAAACACTTTAATTAAAATTACACACAATAGAATTCAAAATATTTTTGAGTCAATTTTTTTTTTATTGGAAACCTGTTTATTGGAACCAAAAACTAAAATTTTTATTTAAAACTTAGTTGTTAGTTAATATTAAAATATTGTATTCATATTTCGGTAGCCGCGAGATAAATTAATTGTTTGAAAAACGCTGGTTATGACTATCCAGAATTATTTTTTATCATCTTTCAATAAATACTTCATCATCATCATCATCATCTTCATCCCCTTGTCCTAGTAGGGTCGGGGGCCCAAAGACTCGACAAGGTGCTTCCATGATCCCCTCTCTTGCGCTGCTTCTGCTCGAATCAACCAGTCCAGACCCACTCTGTTTTCAAATACATTTTTTTGCTCTCTCTCCCAGCTTTATCTGGGTCGACCCACCGGCCGTCTTCCTTCCGGGGTTGCCAAGATGATTCTTCTTGGTAATCGTTCCTCTGGCATTATGAGTACATGTCCAAGCCACCTCAGTTGTGATTTTTCTATGTGCAGGAGTAGGGGCTCCATGCCGAGTGTGTGCCTTATGTCGCATGAGGCAATAAATACTTATTGACTTAAACTCCAAATCATTACATTATTAGACATACAATCACTAGATTTGGCATTCCTAACAAATTAATATTAATATTTATGATGTCATTTGTTTAGTATTCCTAACATATTTATATCAGCATATTTTGGTTTGTTTAAAAAATAAGAAATATTGCGGAAATCGTATTTTAATTAAAAATCTTTCACATTTTCGGATAAGTTTGTATTATTGTATTTGAAAATTATATAACTCAACAGTGTATTAAACCCTCCTAAGTATGGTGAGATTAGTATCAAGCATAGTGTAGTTATTACTAAAGTCGAATTCGATCATTAAAATCTAGAATATGATACGATATTATTTATACAACGGATTGGCTGAAATATTGGTTTGACAGATATCAAATGCATTAATAATTCCAAAAAAGTCCGTATATCTATAAAAATAACGCCAGAAAATAGCATAGTTCCAGTGTCACATGACTTCGTTTGAAAAGTACGGTAAAAATATCCAGGTTATAGTAATGGATGATATGAATTATTAACAATTCTGTAATAATTCTGTTCGTGACATTTCTTTCGTTGTAATTCATTTTCGCTGGCGCCACCAACGTATAAAAGTGTATATGTCTATATTTTTCATAGCAATACTTTCAAAATAAACAGTTTACAAGCATTTAAATGTGCTTTGCGGATACAAATCGACTTTGGTTGTGCGTGTAGAACATTAGGACATCGATAAATCCTCAAGTACCCACACACCGGGAGTAATTTAATTCTGTTTAGGCTTCGACAAGGAATCTCCCGGGGGTAACAGCTTGTGTTTGTTCCTTAATTTTAGATCATCTCTAATTACTAACTGTTATTCCATATTGCGTCAGTACGACACAACGAGTCACATAATCCGGTTAACACAAGTAATTATATTCTGGAATATTTCAAGAATCAACACTGAAATTACAAATTATGAAACATATAATTTTGCATAGTGCTTTTGATTAATCTCAGTTTACTCTAAATTTTTAGTGCCCACTTACTTACTTTCCGCCGTTTTCTCGCGGAGGTAGGCAGAGAGGATAGAGCACCACACACTTCTGTCCTGACACACAACTGTCGCCTCATCCACATTCATACATCTTTGCATACAAGCTCGACGATTGTTGAGGCCTCTCTCCAATGTCTGATTAATCTAGCCATGCCACGTCTTTACAGTCTTCCTATCTCCCTATCGCCGTTAACACAAAAGAGTCGTGAGAAAAATATATAATATTTTTTAACCATTCTTTTCTCATTTCGCTCAACATATCCAAACCATCTGAGCGACCCTTTTTTCATTCTTTCCACCATGCTAACATCAGCTTTACATTATTTTGAAAAATCTTCATTCTTGCCTCTATAAATGAATTCGCCACACATACGTCTAAGTGATCTCATCTCTACCGATATCAGTCTACTTTCATTCATATTTTGCCAGCTCCAGGCTTCACTTGCGTACATCAGTGTTGGTACCAGAATTCCTTGTGTACTACCAGTCTTGCCTCGGTAGATATATTTACATAACAAATTATTGCATTCAAAACTATGCTTTAAACTATTATTATTTACTGAAAGATGAAATATTTTGTAAATTTTGGTTGCTGCATCAACTTAATTTAAAATCATAATTTTAATGATTTTTTTTTATTTAGGTATGCTTAACTACTATAGTTTAGAAAAGAGCAGTCTCATTCATCATTAGTGTTCTGATGATGAAAGGAACTGGTCTTCTCGAAACTATAGTAGGTAGTAACAATTCAACGTGTGTAGTACAAAGTTTAGTTTAGTGTAAATTAAAACAGTCGTGTTGTACCACACAGTAACATCCATATCAAGCAATAATAATAATCAAATAATTCATTGTAAAATTTACAGAAAAAAAAAGATATTGTTGCACAGTTATGTGCAAATTTTTTGAGCATAGAACTCAATTGGTGCCTATAAAAAGGGTCTATATGCAAAAACAAAATTTTACAAGGGAGAGAAAAAACACGAAGTGAAATAATTAATCAGAATTTCATTTTTTCATAATTATCTGTTTATTATATAACATATGTGTAATCAAGATATAATAGATGCCTTATTTATATGGGAAGTTATTTATATGGGAAAGTAAGTATGGAAATGTTTTTGGGTATTTATGCGGCTTACGACCTATCATACGGCTGGCTTTAGTGATCACTACACAATATAACATTCACCAATTCCACCCATCATAGACCACCACATCTATCAAATTTAGAAAAATACTTCCATACCTCCCTTGAGGAGATCAAAATCTCCTAGAGCGATGAACATGATGATGATTTTTGATACATTTCCATATAAAAAAGCTTCGTCTCTATAAAATATATGGCATCTATAAAATATCTTGAAAATTTTAAGATTTATCATAAACATACTTACTTCTTAATATACCTGTATTTAAATTATAACGCGTTTATTATTTTTATAAAATATATTATTTTCATAATAACCGTGTTTACTTACAAGAATATTAAGCTGTGAAGAATTATTCAAAGACTAATTAAATAATAGATGTGAATTCAAAATTTTCTTTTTTTATTATTTTTATAAAATATACTTCTTTCATAATAACTGTGTTTACTTACAAGAATATTAAGCTGTGAAAAATTATTCAAAGACTAATTAAATAATAGAATGTGAAGTGAAAATTTTCTCATATAATGAAATTTATAATTATTAAATTTAAAATCCTTAACATGAAAAAGCTAATTACATTAGGCTACAAAATGAACCGAAGCAAAGAATTAACGATCCAAGCAAAGGCGTTTTAATTTAATACTTAAAAACATGATTCTCTCTAATGGAAACTCCACTTCTACGCAAATCGAGCGAATGTCTGTACATGGTAGCTTTTTACTAACTAATTAAAGGAATATAAATTAACCATTTGAAGAGCAAACTCAACACAACGATACGATCTTATCCGTTAATAAAAAAATACATCTCGGAAACATTCTATAGGAAATTTTATACAAAGTTAATGGAGCGAGTTTTAAATCTTTTAGGCATGACTACTCTCCATTTTCATCACAAACAAATCTCTTTGAGATAAAAATCATTTTGAGTTAATTCAAAATAATATGAATTTTTTGGTGATCTGGCTATTTTAAGGACAAAATTTTCCTTGATAATTAAATCAAATGTCAGTGAATAAATACAATGGATATGGACCTTTTTACTCTTAATTAAGATAGATTATATAAGTCTCACAGAGACGAAGCTATGAGATACGTATGTGGAAGTCTTTTTATATGGTGGCCCAGGGCTTACAAGCTGTATGAGCTGGCTTAAGTGATCACTCTACACAATGCAACGTTCACCAATTCCACCGAAAGAAAATCCACACATTACCAAATTTTAAAAGTTGTGTATATATGTTCAAATCTGAGAATCTTCCGCTCATTTGGATTTACTGTGCTAGAGACATCTTTAGTCTTTTTTCATGAACCAGAATACATAGATTTTCGTAGCTTGTAATGATACCTCTATATTTTATATCTATACCTCTATATTGTGAACATACCTTCATTTAAAAATCTTTTTAATCTTGTTTGGAAATAAAACACTTGTTTTGATTCTGTTCGTTAAATTTACGTGACAACATTTTTCAAAAATGTCAATTATTGGGGACCTATAAATATTTATTTGTTAATTAATTATGGTTTCGCTTCCACGTTTGAATTTTTCCTACGCAATAGATTGTTATGAATCATCACATCTATCGAAATAAAACCCGTAAACTCAATAATGAACGTACCCATAATACCCGCATACCATGAAGCTGCGGTAAATTTTTACAATTTGCTTCTTTGTATACTGAAAACAATACCCAGCCGTTAGGATACGTTTTTTGTGCCACGTGACACAAGCCGAGGTCTTGGTGGACCTTTTCGCTAATTCACAATCGTGCGCCAACTGCAGGTTCTGGTAAATCGTATCTTTTCTATCTGTTTTTATTTGGGATTAGATACTTCCATTAGAATTGTAATAACGAGCGAAATGTATTTCGTTAAATTCTTGGATCGCGCTCTGCAAGTAATAAATGTAAAAGTAATGTAAGGACACCATATCCTGTTTGAAACCTTTTTTATGTTTATGTACTTAATTAATTACTTTCATTCATAAGTTTTAGTAAAAGGATCAGTATTGACTCAAGAAATCAATCGTACGGAAATCATTCTAACAAATGAGATGTCATCATCATTACCTTGTCCTAGTGGTCGGGGGTCCAAAGACTCGCCAAGGCATTACCATATTCCCCTGTCTTCTGAATTAGTCAACCAGTCTAGACCCGTTCTGCTTTCATAAACATTTTTTTTGGTTCTCCCATATTAATCTGGGACGACCCATCGGCCGTCTTCCTTTCGGGGTTGCCAAGAGGATTATTCTTGGTATTTGTTCCTCTGGCATTCTAAGTACATGTCCAAGCCACCTCTTTTGTGATTTTTCTATGTGTAGATGGGGGCTCCATGACGAGTGTGTGCCTTATGTCGGCACTTTCCACTCTGTCCATCAGTGTAACTCCCGCTACCCCCCTAGCAAATTCATCTTGGCAGCCTGAGTCCTTGCTCTCACTCTCTCTTTATACACTGTTTTCAAATCTGAGCCTGTACACAGATTTGAAAACAGTTAGATTTGTCTAGATACTAAGCTCGGATTCTCTTTCTAAGAAAATAAGATATTCAATTTATTTCTAATTTTATTTTCAGTTCATGTTTTCATTAATTTCCTCAAAATATAAATTTATATATTATTTACTAATCTGTACTGCTGTGCTCTTTCGAGAAAATATTAGATATTTGCCCCGTGGTCAACAAAAAAACATCTTCTTCAAATGTAGCAAATTTATTTTGTGGTAACATCATTATAATTAATATAAATTAACTTTGTTTAAACCACTTATTTATTGAAAAAAATCAACATGTTTCAAAGCCAATGGCTTCTTCATCAGGAAAACAAAAATAATCATAAAATAATTTATTAAAAATAATAATAAAATAATTTATTTTTGTTTTCCTGATGAAGAAGCCATTGGCTTTGAAACATGTTGATTTTTTTCAATAAATAAGTGGTTTAAACAAAGTTTATTTATATTAATTTTAACAAAGAAACAGTTTATAATCATATTTTGAAATAAAGTCTTTTAAAAATTAATATAGATTTATTTCTACACTCAAATTCATTAATGTAAAAAATACAGTGCATAATGTGTCTTATGTAAACTTCATAACCTAAATTTGATTTTTCTTATTTTTGAATGATAATAAAAAATTTCATTATGTTTACTAGTACCAAAATGAATATCCAATAATATTATTCATTTAAAAATGTATGACTAAAAATATCGTAACTAAGCAGACAAATTTATTGTAATAAAAACTTACCGGACCTAATTTATTTTCAAATATTTACTACAAATGTAGGAATGTCTTAATAATATTGAGAAATACAATAATTTTTTTTATTAAAATGTGATAATGATTATATTTATAGAAACATAGGTTTCCACTGTGAGTTTCTTATACAACGTTGAAACTTAATTAAATTGCCGATAAATATTTGTCACGTATTATGCAACAGTATTCACAAGCAAACCCAGTCTCACTGGTGCTGGAGTGGCATCGCGAAGACAAAGGAAAACAGGTAAAACCAGTTAGTTCCGGAAATTCTGAAAGTGTACATCCGGTTACAGGGATAAGACACCGGTTATAACGAAATATATTTTCTGTTCTTACAATGATCATTCGAATATTGGTTTCTGTTCAAAGATCTTTGAAAAGGTCTCAGGTTCAAAGGTAAAAATTTATATTTTATTTTATGTCTAGGATACTACGCACGATCTTTTAAAAGAAGGTATTTTAATGTTATTGAATTATTCGATCAATTGTAAAAGATTTTTTGCCGGTAGCTAGATGATTAGGTACGTCAAAGAAATAAAGTATGAATTATAAACTGATATTTTAGGATTTCGGGGAACAGCTACTTTTGAAAAAACAGTCCGCGAAAAACATTTATTTTCATATATTTCTACCGAATTTTGTTTTCTTCTAATAGTTGCTTGAAATTTCAATTATTGAATGGTGATTTTTACTTCCTTTCTTTTACTCGTGGCGTCTGCTTTTATGACGAAAAAACTTTTGATCAATTTTTAACCCTTTTCCCGTGATCCAATAGATCTGAAACTTTGCAAGCAGACTCGTGGCGACGATCAAGAAGATCTATCAAATTTTCGTTAAAAAATTAATAATTATAGTATAAATTTAGATTTTTCAAATTTTTAATGGTTTTTTCATACAACTCAGTGAGTTGTATGAAAATACTCCGACACATCTGGTAGACACGAAACCCAAAAAATGAGAAAGGCAGGATTGTAAAAATTTTGTTTTTATGGGTTAGTTTTTTAATGGAACAACTACCTACCAATCTAGTATTTTCCAAGAAATTCTACATCGAGAGTTCGGTTTATAAATATTTTGAATATTTTATTACTATTATTTGAATAAAAATTTTAATGTGCTTAAATGATTTAGAATCATTAATTTTTTACATCAGAAAAAATAATGCATGAAAAATATCTTTTGGAGGAGATATATAGGATTTTCATGCGTATGTGTGATTTTTTTTACTCGCAGGAAGCGGTTGATACTGTCCGTCGGATTGTCAATTTTTGTGAAATGATAAAACAGCAAGAATATTGCATTAATTTTTTTCAAAAGCTTGACGATATCTAATTTCAAAAGATCTGAAAGGTTTTCGGGGATGACTCTGAGCATTTCACGGATAAAGAAGGTCTCCCGACAGGAAGCAAAAAAAGTTGTTTCTTGTTACCATTTATCTAATGACAATTTTAAAACTATTTTTAATGTCAATACTTCATATTTTATTTCCATAATATTTATAAAAAATATGTGAATAATCACATTGCTAACCCTTTGTCTTTTTACGGAAAAAAGAAGTTATTTGTAATAATGATGAGTAGTGTTTAAAAAGTTACTGCCGCTTTTGTAAAAATATATTTGGAAAATTGAATAAATTCCATTTAATGTATTATTTATTTTTTGAGACGCATTTAACATTAAATTAACAAGTTGTTACTATACATAATTGGTTAATAGATATATAAACTCAAAGTTAGGGTTATGACACCAGCAAGGCACTTATTTTATTTTTTTAAATTACCTCAATAATCGATACATTTAAATTACAAAGTGCCTTAGTAAGTATGCTTAATTGTCTGTATGTACGTAAGCCAGCAGTATGGAGGGTCTTTTAGATCAGTACAAAGAAATCCACCGATAAAACACTGACACGCGATTCCATTTTGACTTTCAAAATACCTGTCTATAGAAATTGGTTCTTATATTCAATTCATTCCCGATTAGATGTTGATCGATAAATATGGAATAATGGTTAAACATAATGCTAAATTACTAAGTTCAATGATATTTTTTATAAAATTTCAATAAATCAATATTTTCAAATGGTGCATGTACCTAAATTTGAACTTTATATTATTAATGGAATTCGCCTTAATGTATAAGAGATTATGGCTAAACATTGGGTGAAAAAAAACTGTTATACTCTACGTTTGATTGTAATTTTATATTTTACTACTCGAGTTTCGAGAGTATCATAGTCTGTCATCGGCAGGTGAAGTTTTAAATGTTCAATACTTCACCTGTGGATGAGAGATTCCGACGCTCAGATAAATTAATTTATATTTTCCTCAATTAAAAAATCATAATTAATTTTCATTTCATATCTGGAGCATGCGCCCGCCACAAGCTTTTATGGCTATTGAATGCAGTCTGCTGCAGATCCTTTCGCATCCTCCCACCTCAATCACAGAGTAGTTTCGCTGAGTACAATCTATGTATAGTCGTTGCAGTAATTTTAAATTAAAAAAAGATGTGTGTCGGGCGCGCACGATTTAAGTGAAACTCTTTACAGAAGATACAGAATTAAAGATGATCATAACGTTCTGCAGTCGGTACGTTCTGGCACGTGCGAATGGTGTAAGGTTAGAGAAAAACTATTGGGAAATGTGGATAGTGAGTTTTAATCATGTGAGAATGTTTGTACTTACCGGTATAGTAGCTATACTTTTAATAGTAGTTCCACGTATTTTAATTATTACGGTAACTAATGAATAAGGGAAGTACACCAGTATTATTTTTAGTAATGCATATGTACAAATTAATAATGACATTGTACATAAAGTTATTTTTGCAAAACCGGTAGATATGTTTAAATTTTCGCAATGCTTCAGGTTTTGCATGGCTATAAAAATCAAATCTCATTTTAAAAATTTAATTATAAATCATATTTTTTGAACTGTGACGTTTTCAATATATTCTCTGCGAAGAGGAATAGAGAGTTTGTTTCGTGGTACGTATCGATCTGGTACGTTCGTGGTACAAATTCGTAGAATTCTCTCCGTAAGTTCGAGGGAAATATTTACAATTAGCATTTAATTCCAACAACATAAATATCTTACAACTACTCAGCAAACTAGTGTAAAATCAAAGAGAGCTTTCTCTACAAGAGGAGCGATCTACACTAAAATTAGACGAAGCTTAAACAATGACACGTTTAACGTGTTGTGTTTTTAAAGGGGTCGTGTTAATTTTTCGAGCAATCTTTTTAATATTTTATTTTCATTAAAAGCACTTTTTGTTTAAATTCATTGCTAATGCCACAATATTTCATAACAAGCCATGATAAATTACTGGTATTAACTGCATATTTACCGATTTACCAGTTATGTAATTTCCCGATAATTTTGCACGCCCTAATTCGTTGGTTTGATATACGGCACCTTTTAAAGCCTTGCAATAAAAAGGAAAAGATTATACGAAATTGCATTTCACAATTAACGTAAGCGAATCCAAAGCTACGAATATCCTGGACTGGTTTGCGCATTTGAGTATCAGAAACCGGGGACGCAAAACATATATCCGCTATCAGTGCAGAGCGCGTGCAGTAGTGCCGCAGCTGAGCGCAGATTCATTCTATAATTAAACTTTTGTGACCAGCAGCCGATAATGCCCTTTTGCCTCCCATTTCCGCGGTCAGCTATTGTTCCAGAGGGGCTGTATTATCTTTATTGTACCGGATGCTGCACCGTACTGGATTCCGGCTTCATGCGAAATTAAATACTCCGACTGCTCATCGAAACTATTTCTATAATCAGCGCACACTGAAGATGGCACGTGCGGCTAACGACCTTTTGGTGTAAAATCAAGAGCTTGTTAAAAGTAAATAAGCAAACATTTATTATAAAATTGAGACAGGCAATACACATAAACGAAACAAACAAAATTATAATAAATAATATGTGGAGTATAAAAGCAATGGCAGAAATATCAAAAAAATAAAAAAATGTTTTGAATGCAGTCACCGAGTATTACTTACTTAAAATTTACTGAATTCTAGATTTTATATATAAATCATGTTTTCTTTAGATTTATAGACTATGTTTTCCCTAAAATCTCGAATTCAGTACATTATAAACTAGTACTCCTCGATGACTGCCTTAAATTTTTTTTGGATATTGCTGCCCTTGCTTTTATACCCTCATATGTTCCCGCACATGTATTATATAACTTGCTACATATAAATAAAAATTACCTGACAACTAATGTAGTGTCTACCTCTAAGATGGCAAGATATAAATAATTTATTTTAAATTTTATTTTTAAATTACACCGCAGAAATGTATAGGTATAGGTAAAAACATTTTTAACGTTTTATAAAGTAACTTGTGACACTACTGTTATTACATTTATTCGTTTTGCACTTTTTATAGAAAATGGACGTCTAAAGTCACGTTTTTGCGGAATAAAGACGGTGTACAGGAATTTTGAAAATTTTCAGAATTTTTCACATTCACGTACTGTAATGAAAATGAAACTTTTTTTATTTTTGTTGGCATATGAAAGAAAACTGATATTCAAGTAACGTTTTTTTAAAACACGAATTAATTGTATTGTCTATATATTAAAACCTTTCTTATTGTATATAATTTACTTCTTATTATAACTACTTCTTTGTTTTTGTATACTTATTTTTGTCTGTAAAAGCCTATAATGGGCGTGAACAAATAAATAAATTAATAAAAAACACCTCATGATTTAGATATTTTCTGGAGCCCCCAAAAAGGGTGTTGTTTAATGACCCAATGGGTGGAAGAAATGTCGGAAGACCAAAACTGCGGTGGTTGGATGGCATCATTGCGGACTGCCGGGCCCTGGGGTAGCAAAACTGGAAAATGACAGCCAGCGACAGAGTAGCATGGAGGGAGGACTATCTTGGAGACAGCCAGCGACAGAGTAGCATGGAGAGAGGACTATCTTGGAGGCAGCTAGGACCCACCAAGGGTTGTAATGCTGAGGATGGATAGTTAGGTTAAATACTGGCTTGCAGTACCATGTCGCAAGCAGGGTGTATATAACCGTAATAATATTGTGTGGTGATACCATGTCGGAGACAGATCAAAAGAGAGAGAGGTCAGATGTACATAGCAGAATATCCAGTTAACTACACAAGGAAAATTCTGAACAGCCGTGAAAACCAGAGCTTTTTTAGAAAACATTTTTAGACCTATATTATTGAGTGTTAGTGATAGACTCGAATACAAATTGACTTACTAGTAAAATAAGCCAATAATGTGAAGAAAGTTTGATCCTCGAATCACGTAGGCAACAGCCCTCAACACATTTTGATCATCTGAAACATCGAGTAATCCATTTACAATAAGGTTGGAATGTACGTGCCAAACACTAAATCCTAGTTTTAATTTAAACTTTGGTCTGAGGCCGCGTGTGCTCGCCTGCACGTACGTCGCCGGATCACAGCCACATCAACATTAAGCTGTGCCACAAAAGACGCTTTGTGATGGCTTTTGTTTTTAACTTTTCACAATACCTACATAACTCTTCAGGCACGTGGAGAGCTGGGATGATTAAATTATTTATTTACGCCTTTCAGGCTTTTACAAAAAAAGTGTACGTTAAATGAATGAATACTTCAAACAAAACGACTAAAAATTGTTACGTGGGGAATGCCTAAGAAATATATACAGGAAAAAGTTAAAATATAATGTAGAAAGTAAATATACAACAATAACATTATACAAAAAGATAATTATAATATAAAGTAGAAAACAAGTATAAAGCAATAGCAGAAGCTTTAAAAAAGCATAATATAATAAAAAATAAAATTAAAAAATAATAAGGATAAAAAAACACAGCAAAAGCACAAGCTTAGAAAAACACAATATAATATATTTTTTTAAAATAACAGTTAGTTTTCTAATCCCCTCAATAGCTGAAACACAATCCACTAATTTATGACCAATTTAATGAATATAATAATATGAAATATGTTTGAATATTTTAAAGTTGGTGGCAAAAACGTCAATCTGCTCGCATCTATTTGCTAGTCTAGGAAGCGTTTGTAGTGGGAAATTAAAAACGTAGTTAGTGGCTGCAGTTTCCAAGGCAAAACATGCGTGACTCTAGTTACACGAGATGGAACACGCAAGCATATATGTAGATTGCGGACGCGGGGTTAATACGAACTTTTTTTTTAGCGTGATTTAAAATAAATTAAATTTTAATAAATATTATTATTAAGTTCTGCGAGTTAACCTATTTTTAGGTGTTACAGCTGTTTCTGCTTGTAAAGGCCATTATCAAACAGTGGATACACCACGTACAAACGACTTAGTTATAAAATTTTAAGTTAACCCTTCCCTTTAGAGTAATTAGATTTTTGTGGTGAAGCCCTACATTAATGTTCGTTTTTTCCCGGGCACATAACATAGGTGCCTCGTTTTGATAGCACTGGACAATCACGAGAGCCACGAAAGTCTTAAAGCTGACGGTCAACAATCTGGGAGTCAAAATTACAGTATATGATACTGTAGGTCTTTATACAAAAAAAACTTTAACCGAACAACAAGTACAGATAAAGCTATTGATGGCTTTAAGTGTGCTGTAATTTACCCAGTGGATCAGGATAAATTCAAAGACACTTTCGCAAGTTTTGGTTATATTATTGAGCCAGAAATTCCACTTGACACCAGAAACACCAACTAAAACTGAAATTCTTAGATAAAAGACCATATTTTTATACGGCTTATATTTACTATAATGTCCTTTACTTACTTATTATCATTACGCTGACTTCCCGTGGGGGTAGGCAGGGAGGGTACAGCATCACACTCTTCTATCCTGACATACACCTCTCGCCTCATCCACATTTATACATTTATACAAGCTCGCCGATTGTTGAGGCTTCTAACGGCACCATCTTCTAGTATCTGGTTAATCTGGTCATGTCACGTCTTCCGCGGTCGCTCTCTTTTTCTGGCACCATCAACACTTGCATTATATATCTTTCTTACCATTCTTTCCTCATTCATTCGCTCAAAATGCCCAAACCATCTGAGAAACCCTTTTTTAATTTTATTAATTAAGCTAAGATCAGCTTTACTAATTCTAAATACTAAAGCTAATTCCTAATATCTTCATTCTTTACTCTATTATAAATGAATTTATCACACATTCGTCTAAAGGATCTCATCTCCACTGCATTCAGTCTACGTTCGTTCCTCTTCTGCCAGCTCCAGGCTTCACTTCACTATTATATATTAAATGTATAAGCAGTAATCTTCTGATTAATTCACATTTTCAATTTTATAAATTATAAATTAAATAATATTGATCAGCATTTGCCAAACAGTTTTACGGTAAGTTTTGACCTTAATGAAGTAATCGATTAAAAACACATTAAATTATAAAACACAAGAAATCAGACTTTAAAAAACAAACGCATATAAATTGCATGATAATATAATGTTTTTTCATTGATATATCTTTACTTTGCGTAGTATTAACAAAGTTTTTTAATAAGTTTATTAAATATTTCTGGCCCGACATTTTCTCCCTTCCTCTCACCGTCTGGTTGTGTTACTATTAGGTCCTTACATATGAAATTGGCGTTTAGTATGGGAGGAACATAAAGCCGATTTTTTTTAATTATAATATATTTATTTAATCAAAGTATATACCATTGCTATCTATGCACTTTTGCCATCTCATAGGTAGTTCATCGATCCCTTTACTAAAAAAAAACATTCGGACGGGAATCAATAAAATCTTTGAAGGCGGTTTGGACTGCCCCATCGGAGTTGAATTTTTTCCTTTGCAAGAAGTTATCCAAATTTCAAAAAAAATGGTAATCTGTTGGGGCAAGGTCCGGAGAGTACGGTGGATGTCTTAGACATTCCAATTGAAGCTCCTCTAATTTGGTAGCCGTCTGTTGTGCAGTGTGTGGTCTAGCGTTGTCATGAAGCAGCAGTGGCCTAGAGCGATTAACCAGCCTCGGTTGTTTAGCAGCTAGCTTTTCCATCATGGTTTGCAGTTGCTGACAATAGACATCTGCCGTAATCGTCTGGCCAGATTTAAGAATGCTGTAGTGAACGACACCAGCACTAGTCCACCAAACGCTCACAAGTAACTTTTTTGGAGTCAATTTTCGCTTGGGGCATGGTTTGGCTGGTTCGGCAGGGTTCAGCCATTGCGATGAGCGCTTCCGATTATCGTACAGGATCCACTGTTCATCACAGGTAATGATTCGATTTAAAATCCCTTCATTATTGTGCCGGTTGAGTAATGCAACGCAGCAGTCAACGCGCGTTTGTTAATTTGCTTCACTCAATTCGTGAGGTACCCACCTTTCAAGCTTTTTCACCTTACCAATTTGCTTCAAGTGGATTAAAACAGTTTTATCACTAACACCGCAGCCTGCAGCTAACTCGGATGTGGTTTGCGATGGATCCGCTTCCACAATAGCCTTCAATTCTTCATTATCAACTTTGGTCTCCGGCCGTCCACGGGGCTTGTTCTGCAGGTCGAAATTTCCAGAACGAAAACGTTGGAACCAAAAACGCACTGTGTTTTCTTTTGCGGCACCGTCGCCATACACATCATTAATCCTTCGAGCCGTTTCTGCAGCACTGGTGCCAAAGTGGAACTCGTACTCGTAAATAACGCGATATTTCAAGTTTTTCATTTTGTAAACTGAGGGATACAAAGAAAGAAACAATTGAGGGAAAAACAAATGAATTATAATTTTCAAAACACAAATACATGAGTAAATAGCTGTATAAATTTGGATTTGGAATTCCTAACCAAAGAGAAGATATTTGAGATCAAATTTTCCCAGTACGGCAAAACGCCAATTTCATGTGTAAGGACCTAATATTTAACTAGAGTAAAATTCGTATTTAATCAGTATTGGTTTGATTTGACTCAGCCATTTCATATAATTTTGTATAAAGATAACAATGTCATACATACAAAAATACCTCGTGCTCTACATTATTGCGTCAAACGCTAGAAAATTTTAAACGAATTCCTTTATCCTTGATTTGTACCTACTCGGAAAGAATCCAAAAGTTAGGCATTGCTCGAAAAACTCGTCCAGAAGTACAGAAAATCCATCTTAAAGTCCCACCGACTATAAATACATCATTTTATAATTAGTCGAATCGAGCTCTCATTGTTTTGGTCGAGATTTAAATAATAATAGAGAGAGGCTCTGCCGCGAGTTTGAAGTTATGTAGAATAAAGTTGATGCAAAGGTTTTTAGTAAATAGCATTGAATGTGTTTTGCCGTGGAACAAACTCCAAGGGGATTCAAAGACTAACTTTGATATTTCAAAAGAATTACCTTCTTTCTTACATTCAAAGTAAGATCTGGCTTTCTTCATTCCGTAATTTTACCTAGATCTTCGCAGCCTTGAGTAAGGCTTTACAGATTAAAATTAGGGTTTTGTTTACGGCTCCCTTTCTTTAGGATTTACATAAAGATTATATTAAATCATGTTTCTTTTACACAAGTTATAGCGTGTATAATTCTTAAGCTAATAAAGTACACGTTGTTATGATCGGGCTTGTAGCAGTGAGATGCTTTATATTGCATTTCATCCATACGCTGAAATCGAAAAGAAAGTTAACCTTCCAGTGGTAATTTACTAATTTTTACTAATATGACACAAAACAACGTTTTAAATCAACTTAACATCAAAAAAAGGGAAATTCTCTTTTTTTATTATATTCATTAAAAGGTTTAGTATAATTATCATAAAGATTAAACAACCCTATCATCGGTAGAAACATGTTACAGGAACTCTAAAATCACATAATTTTTTTCACGTTTTCTTCATGACATTCTACGTTTGCAAATTGAGAATATAATGACAAAGGCACGTTATCATCGTCACTGCCACTAAATTCGCTGTCCAATTGAATACACTCTTCTTCTGCTGCCGAGTATTGAATCGGGTTGTCCTCGTCGTCTGACATATCATCAGTCGTTATCTTCTGTTTCCGCGTCCTCTAGCATGCGAGATACTCACCGTTTGAAGTCTTTGTAATACATTGCTTACAAAATAGTGTAACATTTAATATAAATATACAACAAGACATATTTTACTTAAAAAAAGTAATACAATTCAAATAACATTTCATACCCAGATTTCAATTTCATGCAAAGGAATTTTCTAGGACACGACCAATCGCGCGCGGTATCTGGGACCGCAAATACAAATAAAGAACCACGTTTGCTTGTGACGAATATCACAGGGATACTGAAGGGCAGTACCTCAACCTCCCGAGGATATCGTGGAAGCACAACTGTCTAATATTCATAGTTCGCGTAAAATTAAAAAAATAAGTTCGCTGCGGACTCAGAGACCACGCGCGACCGCTGGAAGGTTATGAATAATAATAATATGTTAAATACAAATATGTACTATAATTATTTCCTTTTAAATATTTTATATACTTTTATTGAAAGATGCTCAGTATTGTCAATCGCTTATAATAAACTATAAGTTGTTTCAAAAGATGAGAAATAAGATTGACAATTATAGAAATTTAGTAAACTAAAACAACACAATAATTAATGAATAAATTAAAAAATAATTAATTGTAACTAATTATAAATGTAGGTTCAGCTTTGTGTTTGTGTTGAGAATAAAGATATATACAAAAAAATACGTACATCAGTCACAGATATCACGAAGCATTTTTAGAAGCAAATTTAAAAATTTAAAACCGTTATAGGTTCATAGAGTTATGATGTACGTACTACGCTAAAATTCAGTAAAGTGTTTAGCTTTAGCAAAATTATGCACTGAATTCCGCGTTTTTGAAGCAAGCAAGAAAATAAATATTGTGACGTTACCTTATGATGACCTTAAAAAGTGACTCAAATGTTTAATAATGTTTACTAAATATTTCTACACATGAAATATTATCTAAATGTATTTTAAAAGAATATGAACACCTTGTTTTTTTAAAACTATACCATTTGATTAATTTTGAAGCTGTCAATGAAAAAATGCCTTACTTCATGCAGATTTAGCGCAATCTAATGTAGTTTATGAATTGATAGCGTAGAATTTGTCAATTATTTTAGAAATGAAGAAATGAAATAGAAATCTTAAAAAAAACATCTGCATTGATGTTTTCACGAAATATAAGAAAGGGAACGAATTGCACATGATCGAGGATTTTATAGTGGTCTACACCTTTTACAGTGAATTGGAAATTCTAGGATAATCTACTAGATTCAGGAAATATCGCGAAACGACATTACCTACATAAAAGGTGAGAGGCCGCTGCGCGGGCAGTGTGACAAGCGAGACGATGTCATAGAAATAAGCGCAATTTACAATAAACAAGCAAAAGATAAAACTAAAGCGAAGTAGAAAAGTAAAAAGTACCTACCTACGTATTTTTGAAATATTCAGGAGTGACAATTAGTGCGAATTATGAAATCGGTATGATTTAAAGAACGGTGCTCCGATTAAATTCGTATTCAGTCATCATCTTCATTCTTGGCTCTACAACCCCTGGTCCTGGTGGGTCTTGGCCTCCTCGAGAGTCTTCAGTGATATGGGTTAATTAATAATGCTTTCATTAATTTCAAGTGTTTTATTTTAATCCCACTACCACGATTTCATGACAAATAAAATGTAGAGAAAAATTCGAATACATTTAAATTATACAATTTTGATACCTTTTTTGTAAACGATTCTCTTAAAAAAAGTCTCGAACAAACTGCTCCGATGTATGAGCCTATTTTGTCACATCGCTGAACGTGTGCTGACAACTTAATAACCCTTTTCGGTTTACAGGTCAAGTATGTGGAAAAATACAGCATCGTTGAGTTTTTATCGACGATAATAAAATAAAGATTGAGCAAACATTTACCTCTTAGTGCAATTTTAGAATAGTAGTTGAAAAAATTAGTTAGCAGATATATTTGTATAATCAATTCATGTAGTCACATTATTTTTCTTAGTTTTTTTTAATTAACTTAAACATGTAGATACATATGGTAATAAATACCAATTAGTTGATTTATGAATAAAAAAAAACGTTGATTCCGAGTAATGCTATTATGTTTTTATTTATTTAACAACTTTGAATTACAATGTTTTTATTTATTTAACAACTTTTAATTACAAAATAATATGAATGTCTCGACCCACAAAACATCTTGCTAGATAATTGTTTGCAGGTACATTCACATATCCATACGTTTTATTAACTATCTAACACACCATTTACAACATCTTTAAAAGTAACTCTTAAATCAACTAATTTAAATGCTAAAGGAACAGTAACAGAATATAAAACTATAAATATATAAAAATATTTTGCCAGATATATACCCATATATTTTATTTACCATACAGCACAAATGTTTATATCATCTTAAGTTAATTTTTAATTAATTGATTCCAATTCAAAGAAACCGTAACAGAAAAAAGGTTAAATTTAGGAAACATATTAATGTCTTCATAATTTTCACTTCTATTCGATTTCTTTTAGTTATAGGTTTTTGTCTAAGAAATCCTCTCTGAATGTTTCCTCGGACAAACCTCCCCGAATGGTGTCCCCGCTCCCGATCTTCACGACTCAATTTGAAAAGTTGGAAATCTCGTAATTGAACTTGCCGACAGATGGCTTTCCTGCGGATTTTCCTCATCTGAAAACTCCTCGCCGTAAGATTACGCCAAGCCGAGAGTGCCCCATCGATGCGGACTAATATCCATCCACCCAGCGAACTCTACAATTAACGGCGGAATAAAAAAATGGATAAATGTTGGGAAATATAATAGAAAATAACGTACGATAATAATTCAATTTGAAAAAAAAATGTTGAAATTTTTTTGTCATTTGTAATCGTTTATTAAATTTTCTGTAAAGCATTGTAAGATTTAAAATAAATAATTATTAAAAAAATATTAATATATATTTTGTGATTCACAACCATGAGTGGATCATATTTAAAACTTGTACATTTATTAACTGATCCACGTTGAATTCATAAGACATTACTGATGATTCATAAAATAAAATAAAATTATTCATTATAATAACTAATCTCACGTAGTATACTAAAAAAACTCTGAATGAAAATACAAATCTTTCGAAGGATCCAAAATATAAAAGCACAATATATTCTTTGGTGTATACTTAAATTTGGATTAATGTATGTAAATTCCGTATTCCAAGTAACAACTCAATATTCCCAAACTTTTGGTGTTCGGTATTAGTTATGGAAAATTTAACCAATATCACACATTGTCTAGCGATATTATTTGTCTTATGTGTATACTAACTGCTGAATGGTCTACACAAATACTTGAGAACTTGATATTAATTTCTTTATTTATTTGACGGAATACCCAATATTGTATAAAAAAAATAACCCTAAAAAAATAAATTAATTAAAACTTAATTTAATTACGTATCCTTTATAAAATAACAATTATTATAAAATAATTGTTATTTTAATTGAATAATAACTAACTATTGTTTTTTAACAATTTTAAATTACAGGTACAGAGATAAATTCTAAAGTATTCAAGATTTAAATAATTTAAGAATAGTACAAAGAAGGTAGGTACTAGGTACTTGCCCGAATATCTGAGATAAATTAGCTTTTTTTAAATGCATGTGTGTATGTGCGACCCCAAACGTAAGAATGCATTGTCATAGACATCAAGTCGATGAACAAAATATCAGCTCGATTGAATGACGGGAGGTGTGCTAATCTTCAATACAAAATTTTTCCACAAGAAATCAAGACCGGATGCGAAGTTAAAGAATTTAAAAATAAGCACGCTTTAATAAACGAAATAAGATTTTAAATCTTGTCAAGACTCGATAATTTGTAAAAAATTACAAGAATTAGCCGAAGCCAGTCAGTCCATTTATACATGCTTGCATGCCAAGCAAAAAATGGTAGAAATTGAATTCTTAAACCTTAACTACTCAAAGAAAAAAGTTTGCATGAGATAAATTTTTTTCTTAGCCGCCACAAGTTTTTTATCGTGTAATCCGTCCAAGTACTAGACGACTTCGTTTTAAAATAATAATTGGTGCGGTATTAAAATAGAATAAAAATAAAACCGTATTATAATTAATCTTTTCTGTCTCTTACAAAGATTATAGATATGCTTTTGCAATATTTATTTATTAAAAACTATAAACTTTATTGTTATTTCATTATAATTATTATTTAACTTTACTCTCTGAGTAATACATTTTGTTTTGTTGAAAAGAGTGTGCTAGAAAAATAAATTATAATTGTTACTTTCAATTAATTGATGTGATGTTGTTTGAGACAAATTATCAAATATAATTGTTGTATAAAATAATTGTCGTTATCTGAATAAAATATCCAAAATGTGGATATATCTGAAACTATACCACATAATAATTTTTTTTTTTTGTAATCACATTTTTATCACCATCATCAAATTAGTAATCGGAGCCCATGTCCAAAAATAAATAATACTCTGAATAAGAATAAGTTAAAGCACAGTGATATTTAATATAGAACGCAATCTTTAATGTATTTAATATGCAAATACTTCAAAGATTGATATTTATATTTTGCTGTTAATATTATTTTTTGTGTTATTTGGAACCACTTTTAATGGATGAGGAACAACAAATTGTATTAAAAAAAAGTAAAATAGAAAAATTGTTGCAGTAAGTAAGTTCTAACCCAATATTTAATATATATTTATTTTTACGAGAGTTAGTTTAAAACATCGACATAAATAAATTTAAAGTAAGTTACGGTGAATTGCAAAAGAGACTTCCAAGGATCGCAGAGAAGAGAAAAGTGCGAAACAAATATAAAATGATGGGAGGGATCTCGTAATACCGTATTTCGAGTTTTTTTGTTTATTTTACAAACAAGATATTTTAAATTTGAATACGGTATACAATTTTTTATTGTTCTTGAAAACTCTAATGTGAAACAACAGCATTCCCAATTTACTTAAACTCTTAAATTGCTCTTATTTATATTTTTTACTGATCTTGATTTTTATATAACTAATGTGAATTTTATTTTTTTGGATTGTTGTTAATAAAGAATTTTTTCTTGCATATAATCATGTTGTATAAAAATGATATGTATAAATTGTATTCGAATATTATAAGTAGCCCAATATACTCCTTCGGAATACTTACAGATGGGGAACCAAACGTAATATGAGAACTGAGAGCTATTAAGAGAATATAAGTCATCATGTACATGTTGTGGTGCCTGACACAGGTGTATCAGGCCTATCATGACTATTATTATCATGACAAGTACTATCATGACAATTACTATCAAAATAAAAACGAAAGTTACTGCGAGATAATACAAAGTACCACTCGATAAACTGTAAATAGTTGAGTAATTACAATTTGAATAGTTGTACAAAAACTGACACAAATCTGTGTTATTAAAATAATCTATTTGAAATTATATTTTAATCCTTTGCACAGATTAAGCAGAGTTTGAGTGAAGGTAACTTCCTCGGGAATCGGAGAAACCCTTTGAGAAGTTCAACCTCGCTAAATAAATAATCCTAAAATTGATCCCAGATCCTTTCTCCGACTCGAGCATTTAGCATCAACACACGTTTAGGATTCGCAAACAAGTTTGCTTCAACATCAAAACCAAAGATTTCAATCTTCGCTTAATAGACATTTACATAAAGCGATAGTCTGAGAGACTGGCGATTGGGTTTCAACTTGAGATAGGTTCTACGTGCTAACGTGTTTCTGATATAATGGTCAATAGTTAAGACCCTAGTTATCCGTGTTCCAACGCCGCCCGGGCCGACTATAAAGTTAAGTGTAGGAAAACTTTCAACCTTGTAACCCAGAGAGAGATTTGGTTTAGGCCCGGATCACAAGAAACATTTTAGAGCATTACATTTTTCTAAATAATATGTAATTAAGAAACTTTTGTGTTATATATGTTATACATGGAGAAATTGTTGAAGGTGTTGAAGGAAAAAAGAGAGTCGAGGAGAGAGAGAGGAGACAAAACAAGTAATTATATTAGTAAGGCAAAGTGAAATGTCAAAACGTCTGTCAAACGTCAAGATTGACGTAGTAACAATGTTATATAATAACGGTCAAGACATGATTGTATTGTTATATTGCTATCTTAAGAATAAGGTATATTATCAAATAATATTTAAAATACTAGTAGTTTACCAAACGTCTGTCACCGATTGCTTGGTGCTAGGCCCTGCTGGCGGCTGTCTAGGCTACTGATGGCCGCTATTTGCTTGCTATCTGACAGCATGGTCAGCTATGGTGGTCGCATCACGACTGGTAGTGACCCGCTACACGGTGATTGGTGTCATTATATGAATGTTTTAGGAACGCATACGAGACAAAAGTTTTTCACTATTTTAAGCGACAAATTTTCCATTAATTTCCATTCCACAGAATTTAACATTACCTACTTAAATTACCCCCGAAAGATTAAAATTAATTTTAAATATATATTTTAGTTATATTTTATCAATTTTTTAATTAACCTTGACATATTGGTGTATATTGTTACTATGTTAGACTTTTTTACAGGATTATTTAATCTTTACAACTTTTCTGTAGAAAGCATTCATATATCTCTTACCATTAAGGCAGCGTTTATAAGAAACGCATTCGCTCGACCGCTTTTTCGTCAACTTATGTTGCAAAATTGGTCTCCACGAAAAGACATTTTATTTTAACTAGATAATATACAACCTACGTATGTGCACTCCGAAGGTCTATTTTAAATATAAGAATTTTTGAAATAGGGTGAGCAGTTTCGGAGATAACCTCGTATAACCAAATTTACAAACTATACTTTTTTTATAATATTAGTAAAGATCGTAGGACGACTCTGTTAAAAGCCTCAAAAGCCCTAGGATGGCCCAGGGTTTATAACCTGTATGAGCTGGCCTAAGTGATCACCTTAGACAAATCAACGTTCACCAATTTCATCGTAAGAACATTCACATTTTATAAGAATTATTAAAAAATTTCTTCAAAACCTGTATTTTTTAAATATTTGAAGGGACTATGCTAGAGTAGAGACATCTATGGCCCTGCCCTTGACAAAGTATAAATAGTTTCCCGCTTAAACAGCTTCATCTCAGTGAGACTTTATCTTTATTAATAATTATCTCTCTGTGGACAAAATCCAGTAATTATGTTCTCAGAACATACGAATGAAAATTTTGTTACTAAATATATTATTTATTCCATGAATTCAAAACTTAGGCTGATTAATTTCTCGCTATTCGGACCTTAGTTTCGCACCCTACAGAGTAAGGGCGCATTAGTTTAGTTTGTAAGAGTTTTCTACTGGATCAGTTATGCGAGGGGTCGAACTTGAGCGCTCAATCACTTTGAGACGTTATCTAATGCGAGTTGTACCTATCTTGAGACTTTCTAAAGGTTCTATCTGTCTTTATGTACAGATAGGAACCGAGATATATTATTCGTGGAAGTTAATCAAAGAAAAGAAAAGCCAAAGACGATTGAATAATGAATATCATCAAAGCTTCAAATAATTTATGATTGTAAATAAACCATTGGCCGATAAAATGCCAATACCTAAATAAAATAAAATTGAAAACTAAAGCAGCAGCCATATTTGAGTTTATCCAGGACATTCGAAATGTTTTAGTAAAAAAACCTAAATCATGGAAGTAGCGAACATTTCTAATATCGAAACGACGATCGACGACACCACTCATGATGGACAGGTTACTGCATATAGTAGATAGTAAACAGCTTTCCCAACATATGTTTTTTTGCGTAGCTATTTTAGGAAAGAAGAAGACAGGGTGGACGAAACAAAATATTCAATAGCACTTCTAGCGCAAATCTGAACAAAGGAGACAAAGTGACTCTGACAACTTATTATGATAATCGTGGTTGATGATCGAGTCGAATGAAATCGTCAAGAAGATTGCGCTGAGTAAACTATTTGTTAGAGGAAGAAGGAAAGAGGAAAATAAAGGAAAATCGATGCATCCTCTGGAGTATCACCACATGCATCTGTATGATGTAGGATATGTATAAAGTTCAATAGATGGACATATCAGCCATACAAAGATCTCTTTTTCTGGTAATTTTTCGGTCATTGAAAGTAGGTCACGTTGATGTTCATTATATTACGTATAGCAGCTCAAAATATGTGGATTTCCCGATTTATTGCCTTTAAATTTTCAGCAAGGAGTTCCGCCTTCATTTATTTTCGTAAATGATGCAGGTTCTGATATTATTCGGGATGCCAAATGATAAGGATAAAATTTTGAAATATTCAAGTTTTTATTGTGAAAAGTATTAATTTCTTCCTTTCATATCCGGATCACGGTATTGTCATCAATCTCAATTACAAGGATATAAGATTGCATTATGTAAGAATTTTAGAATTTTTCTTTGGCTTTTAATTTTATACACGTTATTTTAATATAAAGGAGATGATCAAATTTAAATTAAGGACTTTAACGAGTATGTAAACGAATGAATTTTTTATCCAAGGTAACGGATATTATAAAAGTCGTCGTAGCGATGCACACGGGAGGTGGTGGTTCTCTCTCCACACCACGGTTACATTTCCACAATATTCTTACAATTCTTTGTTTCCGTTTAAGGAGGTACTCACAATAAATTTGTAAGCAGGAATTTTATTGGTTGAAAATGTAAATTGCTGGTCGATTTTTATTTTATTTATTGAATTTAGGATATGCTTAGGCAAAATGCCGTTACCTTGTATATCCTTTATGAATAATTGTTTAATTCAGAGATATATATATATATATTCATTTTTATTTATAATACAAACATATATATTTAGCTTTGAGTTTCTTGCGCCGTTAAAAAACAAATTTTTTATTAAGTAGAAGATGTCTTATTATTTCCACCCCACAATCTAAGCAAGAATGAGGTCACGCCTTCACTCTATTATTGATGTCTTTATATATTTTTTCTATTGTTATAGATATTGTTAAAAAATTATAAACTTACGAAATCATTTAAGTTAGAAATAATTGTACATTGCTGCCGAAACTGCTACCACTCTACAACCTTTAAATATTGTGCAAAAATTAGTTTAAAATAATAAAATAAAGTTTTTTTTGTATACATCACAACATTTATGCAGTGAATATATAATTGTGATAGTCAGCCAGCTTTTAATTACTTAGACTGTTTTGCTGTTAATTTTCTCCAAAAAAAAAAGAAATAATTTTTTTTTAAAAAAAGTCTTTGCAATTTAAAAAAAAAGTCATTACCAAAAAAACTAAGCAAATACATCAAAATATAATATGTAAAGAATCAGCCAATAAATGCAAGAGAGCATTTGGGAAAATAAATTTATTTTACTTAAGCTTCATTTTTCTTTAATGTTTTTCCTGAAAAAATTAAAATTTCAATTACATTGTCACTTTAAAATGATATTGCAATATATTTGGTGTCCATTTTCTCGTAGTCAGTGGATGCATATTTTTTTCCGTGAAGACATTATTAATAGTACAGTCAAATAAATGCATGTGTACAAGTACCAACTATTTAAATTTATTTATGTTCTCATTGACCTTTTTTTTCATATATGTGAACAAACATTTAATAATTAACTAAAACACGGCTTGGTATACACTACTAAATATTTCTTCGTTCCCGAAACTTGTAAAGGTGTTTATTCATATTGAGTAAAGAAAATAAATATTTAGCGGTGTAACCAAGTCGTGTTTTATTTAATTATTAAATATGTCACCAAAAAGTTGTAAATCGTTCAATGAAGCCTTTTTTTTTCTTCTTCTACATTCATTATTTCATCTGTTATTGTATTTGATAATACTAGCAGTTAAGCAATCGACCCATAGTGGCCGCTGCGCGGCATATAGTGGCCGCTACGAGGCCATTGGTGTTTACAATTAACTATCGTCCATTGCCTACTGCTACGCCCTGCGTGCAGTTATGGTGGCGTTTTGCGACCAATTCAAGTGATGTTACAATATATTTACGTGGCTTCTTCAAGCATCATATATATAGTATAAACACCAACACACGGCACGGCTTACAAATACTAATTCGATTGTTTTTCTTTAGTGGAAAGAGGTCTACATATCACTTAAATGTAATTCGTTAAAAGTGTTTGAAAGACTGAAAAATTAGAAACGATATTTGATTATTAAATAAATAATATATTAAAGATATAAATAAATAGCTAAAATACGGCCGATAGTCATACATCGGTAATATATAATATTATATATATCTATATATATATAATATATATATATATATATATGCGTGAACTAAATGCTGTGAACTAAGTGATATATTCACTTGAAATTTTTATGAGGATTTTATTTTAATATTTATTTATTTTAACTTATTTAAATATTTCTTCAAAAGACGCAAAAACTTAACCTAGTAACAGTAAGCTTAACCTACGCAAAAGGTAGCGTGTGTATTTTAATCTCACAATTTAGGTAAAGATGTAACCTCGAAATTAATATTCATGATATTTTGGGTGGTTTGGAGATGGTTTGGAGCAGTGGAGCAAAAGCTCCAAAGGCGTAGAATATTTGATGATTTATTATCACGATAAAACAAGTACAAAATATACATGAGTATGATTAAACAGACAATGATAGATACTCTAAGGATCATAGCCTCCGGCCAGCCGCCGGAGGTCTACGTAGGACTGACATGCCTGCCTAGAGCGTTTGCCTTTTTTATATAATTTACGAACAAAGGAGGCTTGGAGTGAGGCTGTGTGAGAGTGAAAAAATCGTCCGAAATGCTGCAATGACTTGTTGGTCGCGCGGGTCTTACTCGTGCCTCTATTTGTTTATGTAGCATTCCTTGCCACTGTGTGTCTGTGTAGCCTAGATTGGTGGTTTTTCTGCATTGTGGTATGAATTCCTTAATATTAAGATTAATCTAGGTGCACAATATAAATATGTATCTAAACACCGTTTAACCTGTCAAACGGCCGATATGTCAAAATTCAATTTCGATATGACTTGCCAGGAGTAAAAATAGAATTGTGGTATTTCGTTGTTTCTATTCAATTAATATCATCTTCGTATTAAATAACGCATATAATATTTTTACATATTAAATTATATCTTAATGTATTTTAAAGTGATCTGTAAAATAAAAAAAAATCATTTTTTTTAATGTACCTACTCTAAAAAGTTTTTTTTAACTGGCAACAGAAATCATCCTTTAACAATATCATTTTTGGAATAATTAATATAAACATTACTTGTTTTTTCTATATATACCTTTTATTAATACCTATAATGTCTAAGCAATTAATTTTATATTGATTAACAATAATAATTCTTTCTCACTAGGATGCTTCTGTGTTGAGGTTTTCAAGCTTTATTATACTTATACCTTTATCTTTATTTAAAAAAATCTTGGTATAGGTTAATCCTAGTGAGATGAGTGACTCGTTTCCTTATATATTTGTATTTACATAAGTTCATGATAGTTAAAAAAATAAAAATCTATGCCACAGTTAGTCCATCCTGTCGAAGATACAGTGACATCGAAATTGACTGCTGTTAATAATAATCAATTTGATTTAGACAAGCTTATTTATTTATCAAAACAAAAGTAAATTCATGAAATTTTATACGTTGACTTTGATTTTGAAACATTTATTCTTAGAATAGACTTTTTTTGGTTTAGAAATGCTTTCCAATTAATTTAATATGCTAATTTTTTTCGCAATTTCATAACCCAACGAAGTCGGGCCGGAAACGATCGTAAAAGAGATGAGAATTATTACTGAATCCCGCCAAATTCCATCGAAAGCGTTTTCTTGTGAACCGATCCTGCCATCTATTGGAAAACTTGTAACATAAAGGTATGCATTCGGGGCGTCGCGCGTCGCTTCTCTGATTGAACCGAGAGAAGGGTAGTTTAGCCGTGTTTATGTGTTACTTCGGCGTCCTTTATTATCGAAAATGCGCGCTTCTTAAGGCGAAGAGCTTTCTTGAGGTAAATTTTTTAAAGGTGATTTTTTTTATGACTTTATCAATATAGTTAAAAAAAACATTTCACCTGCCGCTTGAATAATTAATTTATAAGAATTAATTTTAAAGATAATTACTCACCATTTAATAATAATAATAATAGTTGAATAATTCATATAGCGCCGTTTTTGCGAGTACTCACCTCACGTTTTTTTAAATTTTATTTTAATTTAATTTAAATTTATTTAATATTCATGGAAGTCCAGCAGCACAACAAAGAAGCATAGAAAACATTGATATAATATAGATAGTCAATTACAGGTCTTCACATTTAAAACCCAGGTCACCTGGGTTCGAATCCCAGTAGTAACCTAATATTTTTTCGTGAATTAGATTTTTCTGTATGTCTTTCTAATTGATTAATTAATTTGGTTATTAAATATTTCACAGAACTTTGTTCTGAAAAATTACAACTTCACAAATATGAATGTGTTCTTGAATATATAATATCTGTTGTATAAATGTATGTCCAAATAAAAATGAATTATTCAATTAATCATGGCGTCCATCTAGCGGTGGCATTGCAAAGTAATTTCAACTACCGTATCAAAAAAGTGGATTGCTCTATGGACAAAAATAAAAATTAATCAATTAATAAAAATAAGAACTACATATAAGGTCGATATATTCACGGAAACATAGAGGGTTGCTATAGCTTAGTGGTCAGAGCACCGGCCCCGGAAAGGAGGTGACCTGGGTTCGAATCCCAGTAGTAACCTAATATTTTTTCGTGAATTAGATTTTTCTGTATGTCTTTCTAATTGATTAATTAATTTGGTTATTAAGAGAAAAGAGACTTAATTATTAAGTAGAAAAAAATTCTGCACTTTTCTTAATCTTGTGTGGCTGCTGCACTCGAACAGATCAATATCCAATAATCTTATCAGTTTATTGAATGCATCGCATACCCTCAAGAAATATGAATTACGACGATAGTTGGATGAGGTAAAATCAATGTGAAAGACTGGGTTGTGTCCACGAGACCTACAGGGAACATGGAATTTTAGTCTTTTTAATAGTTCAGGACAGTCAACGTTGCCCGATACAATTTTTAGTAGGTACACCAAATCACCTATTTCCCGACGTTTGTATAATGGTAGGATGTGATATTTTTTGCGTAAACTGTCATAATCGTCAGAAACGCAATAGAATTTGGAACATGTTTGTTTATTTTTTTATTTATAAAATAATATCAAAAGGTTATTTTGAAAATTTTTAAATAATCGAATTGTTATTGTTTAGATTCCACTATCGAATATAAAAGATGAACTTATATACTTTAGTGCAGTCTAGTTAACTAGTCAATTAACATACTTTTCATAAAACTAATAATGATAAGAACAGAATATTTAAAAAAATTAAGTGTGAAAAAATATTTTATGTACTTAACACGTACTTTTCTTCTTTTGGTGCTATCACCATCATGGTGTTGGCTGTGAGAACTTTGTTTACTGCGGCCCGGAACAGCTCTACTATATACAGAAGACCAGCCAAACCACTGTCTCAGGTTTCTCAGGCATGATGTCCAAATAAAGTGAAAAAAAGATACGCCATGACATATTTCTTCAACTCAATCTATAATAGCATCTCACAATATCATCCCGTCAGATTGGCCCAAGTCTACGTTTATTACCATCAACAAAAGTAATACCTAAACAATAAAAAACTGAATACTTAAAAAATATATAAACCTCGCGGTTGAGTAATCAATTATGAAATTTTGGACAAACAACGGTATAGTCAGCCTTCAATAAAATAATAAAAGAAAACGTGATATCCAACGTCCGGTAACCCGATACGTCATGAGAAAAAGAAGAAGAAAAGGGGATGTGCCATATATGGTGGGTAGATTTATAACACAAATTGTCTTCATTCCATTCTTACTCTATATTCCCTAGACCATTCTGGCAATTTGCAACCAAATGGCTATAGTTGTAAAACGCCGAGTCAACGGTCATCTATCTTACGTCGATTTCCAAAATGAAAATCGATTGAGCTACGAAAACAAGATAAAGTAAGATAATTAAGCATTCAATTTAAGTTTCAGATTGATACTGGGTACATATTGTATAATTTTGAAATTGCAAAATGTTACGAAGTATCTTTTATATAGTATTTAGATATTCAAGACATTAAGTTTTTCAATATAAGTTGACTTCGTAAGTTGTCACTCGGACTTTCTAAGACCACATGAAGATGGTGTTTAATAATAACGAACGAACCTACAAATGACTAAACTAAGGTACTTTCGTTCATAGTCTGACATAGGTACGAGTAACTTAGTTAAACGAAATCAGGATTCATTACCGCCAAAGTGTATGAAGTATGTAAATTCTCGACTGGATCTCTTTTCATAAGAAAGTTTAGTATTTCTAGAAACATTTAGTTCCATTAATTCGATTGGAGCCCATTCCACTTTTGAATTTGTTTTGCCACGTCCTTAGATACATTGTGATGATATATATATAATATATATATATATTATATGTATCTTTGATATAGCTAAAATATAAATATAAAATACATATATATTTTCAGGACCCACTTCTGACCATTTTTATTAGCTTGTTGGTGTAGTGATCATGACGCTCGCCTTGTGATCTGGTGGTCGGTGGTTTGAGTCCCATTCCAGGATACCAGCACGTTGGTCTTTTTTCATAGCACAAGCGTTTAGCTTATTTTGAAAATAGTAAGAATATTGTTGTGACGCGTATTCCATGTCCGCATACCTAGTAAAAAAAAACCTGATGCATGTTTTGCAAATTTTTTGTAATCATGACGCTCGCCTTGTGATCTGGTGGTCGGTGGTTTGAGTCCCATTCCAGGATACCAGCACGTTAGTCTTTTTTCATAGTACAAGCGTTTAGCTTATTTTGAAAATAGTAAGAATATTGTTGTGACGCGTATTCCATGTCCGCATACCTAGTAAAAAAAACCTGATGCATGTTTTGAAAATTTTTTGTACAAAATATAACGAGAGGCTAGAATTAATTGCGCACGATCGAAATCTCTCGAACACTCCATTAAACCTGGAACGCCCTAAAAATTTTGAAAATGACTGTGACAGTCTTTAAAATACTAGAAAAGTCGAGGAAATACTAGGAATGTGTAGAATAGTTTTGAATATTCAAAAAACCAGGTAGCAACCACCGTGCATATTGACGTAATTTTCTGCGAACATGTAAGGGAATATTCTAGAAAGCGATAACAAACTTCCACGGATGAGTGATAAAATGCGAAATGGTATGAATTAAAGAAAAGTGCTCAAATTAAAATCATGTCTAGTGACGTTTTAGTAAATTTACAAAAAATAAAATTTCTTAACTGATTCATTTGTCTTCCACAACCACGTTACGTGAAAACTAATGTTAATTGATAAACAAATCAGTCAAGGTAGAGGGCTTTCTCTTATATCTCTCTCGTCATAATTAATCACAAAACCTATTTCATATATTTCATGAAGACAAGGCGTATTGCAGTCAAATGGAAGACGGGATGAAGTATGTGCCTAATCTATATTAAGAGGAACTCGCTTTTATGAATTAGTTAACCACGTTGAAATGCTGATAATTTGTTTCGAACTGTACTAAATGTTTTTTGTTTTCCATATTCCTTTATATCTCTTTTTCTGTTTGCAATTTTAAAGCATGGTGATTTGTAAATCGTAGTAAAATATAAAATAACCGTAAATGGGAACAAAACTTTGGAAAAGATTTTTTCATTCGGTTTCTTATTTTTTGGCGAAACTATTTGCTTCCTTCCGGGCTAATGATAATCAGAATTTGGTGGGTATACATTTTAACACATACCCTATATCTAAATATATTTTATATCTTTAAAAGATTGATTAGGTAATCAAAATTTTATTACGTTGACCGTAGTACAGTGATACTCACGTGTCGTGGATAAAAAATAACAAGAAAATACAACTTATTATTATATTGTAACATTTTAATTAATTAAAAATATTATTTAATTACAATCAAATAGTTTAAAAAATTTTCAACATTATTAACTAAGGATATAATATATTATAAAAGTACGAAAAAATAATTTTGCACACCTTTTTTAAGAACAGAACAGAAATCCAATTATATATATGTTAGTTCTAACTACTTTGGGGGTAACCCGCGTCAAATTCTGGTCGTCAGAACCAGTCGTCTGCCGACGTTTCGAACAGATCTCACTGTTCATCTTGAGGGCGCCTTGTCGATGAGCTGCTTCTCCAAAAAGCGTACAACCGTTTGGGTCCGGCATTCGACTTCCGACCGCATGGAGTATCATTCTTAATAATAATAATCAAATTTCTAATACAAATAATATTAATAATAATAAACCAGAAATCACGATGAAAACACCGAAGCAATTAGAAAATCCAACCTTTTCAACATTGTATAATGACGATAATAAAGTAAATATACGGATTACTAGAAGCCGAGCAAAACTCATTAACGGCGTCGCTGGAGAAACCCACTTCTCCACAAACACCTGACGCAGAATTTTTCAAATTTTCACTTGACGGTGAGCTCCGGACCCAAACGGTTGTACGCTTTTTAGAGAAGCAGCTCATTGACAAGGCGCCCTTAAGATGAACAGTGAGATTTGTTCGAAACGTCGGCAGACGACTGGTCCTGACGACCAGAATTTGACGCGGGTTACCCCCAAAGTAGTTAGAACTAACATATATATAATTGGATTTCTGTTCTGTTCTTAAAAAAGGTGTGCAAAATTATTTTTTCGTACTTTTATGATATATTATATCCTTAGTTAATAATGTTGAAAATTTTTTAAACTATTTGATTGTAATTAAATAATATTTTTAATTAATTAAAATGTTACAATATAATAATAAGTTGTATTTTCTTGTTATTTTTCAATCCTTCTCAACCCATACAAATTTGAGATGAATACCTCCAATGTACTAAAAATGTGCAGATAAAATCTCCAATGTGACAATATATTAAAAATTATATGATTTTTGCCAAACGTAATAGAAGAAATATAAATTTAAGTTTTGAAATGACAGCATTAGTGATTGTTCATGAGCTTAAGTATTTATTTATTTAAAATATCTGTACGTATATTTTTAAAAATGTTTTAAATGATTTACTCAAAAACAGATTTTCATCACATCGGAGATATTAAACGTGCAGCGACGATGTGCTCTATATCAATTGAATACCTAGGTGAAATTTTCTCATGAAAACGTCGCTTTCAAAATTTTGGAAATTTTTGGAACATTTGGAAAAAAAGGTTATATTTAACAACTATCCTCATTTCGAATGTCTGTCTGTCTTTAAATCGCTAGAATTAAGCTGAAATTACAACAACCACACTGACGATGATGACTAGCCGCTAAGGAAAACCGGGCGCTTGAGTGTGATACGTCAATCGGCGTGCGGCCCAGGTTACACGCAAGGGACGTTATTATTATTTTTTGTCCCGTGAAATTTTGTGATATTGCGATTTCACTTGTTTTATTTTATTTTATTTTTTTATATTTTTTTATTTTTATTTCATTTTTTTAAATTTTTTTTATTTAAAATATAATGGAAACCTAAAAGGTTAATGGATAACATTTTTACATAATTCAATATAAGAAATAATAATAATATAATTTAGATACAAAGTCATTTTTTTATAGTTGGCCGAGTTTTAGCATTTTTGTCACATCTGATTTGAATTTTTAAGTTGTCAATTGTTTGGTCTGTTGTGGCAGGTCATTGTATAGTTTTAATCCGTTGCAAATTAGTCGGGATTGTCCTGTTTTTGAATAAATAAAGTGTTCCTACATTTTGTAAACGAGAAGTAATAAGCTTAGCGAATGATTATTTCATGCATTATTTTAACGGTTTTTAAAATAATCATGGTCGAATCAAATTAGGCCACACATTTAAGTAAAGTATCGCCTTCAACCGTGCGATTGAATCTTTATTTTTAATAACAATAAGGGATTCATAAAAATTAATAGCACAATGTCGGCATTTTATAATGGTTGTGTTGTTTTCATTATACCTTGATTAGCAGATATTATGTAAAATAACAATTACGTAACATGAAAACCTAAGGATTAAGTTTTGATGTTATATAATTATTTTATTAAGGTTACACAAACACAAATATTTGTAATATGCTGGATATCATTATCGCGCTACGCAGATTATAATTGTAATAATGGAGGAAAATAATCTATCGAATTTAATTTTTTTTATATGCATATTGCACAGATATTATTAAAATTTTCGCGGGATTGTAGCGGCGGGAGACAGGTAAAACACTCAATATTTAAAATCTTTATTTAAAACAGAATATTGTATAAAAATATAACCCAGAATATATAGGAAAATCAACACAAAACGAACTTAACTGGAGCAGCGTTATGTAATTCGGACAGATTTCGCACTAATTTAAGATTGAATCCCTGGTAGGCACTCTCGTAAACTATTTTCGCTATTCACTTATAATTCGCATTAAGAAACGGCTTTCGCTTGTATCCTATGATATGTAATCTATGAGAACGCCGAACTGTCATAATAAAACTGCGTATTCGGTGTATTTTCACGGTAGAATGTATATATGGATGCACACAATTAATTAAGCGAATTTTAACCACGCTATAGAAAACACAACATTTGACCTCATCGCCATTAGGGGGTCATCAACCGCTAGGCCAGGCACAATTTTCATGAGTCATAAACGCCATACGATTATTTTTAAAATTAATAAACACATTTTACTACTAAAAATATTTCGAAGATAAACGGAAAGTCTGTGTAAATGATAAAACACTTTGCCTTTCCAGATCAATAAAAGGTTGAACTGTCGTAGAATGCCTCAAAAGAGATTTTTTTAAATTGATGTCATAATTTAACATGATATCGGAGTAACTAAAGTAGTCGAAATTCTTTCCCACCCAAAAATAAATTTGACTGTCGATCACTTTCTGTCAATTCGAAAAGCAGACAGGTCGAAATGATTTATTTTGAGCGGGTATTGTAAGATAGATAGTTGAATTAAATTAGTCAGAATTTCAACGAATGAATATATTGCGTAGGATGTAAGGGAGAATTGAATCATGAGTTGACAACATTTTATTATATAATTTTAGAGTGTCTTAAGTTAAAAAAACATTTATAACTCTCGAACTATATTTGTATTAGGAGGTGTTACTATGTATGGAATTTTTTTGTTATCGTCATAGTTGCGTTCTCATTACGCTCGTTTCAGTGTACTTGCTCAAACAAGCCAAATATTCTGAAAATGTTGGTTTTAAGGTAGCTTTTTGGTCTTGTGGTTAGGACTCTCGCCTCGTGATCCAAAGGTCGCAGGTTCGAATCTCACTCCAGACAAGCAAGTTAGTCCTATTTTCATAGCACAAGCGTTTAGCTTAATTTTAAAATAGTAATCTCACTCCAGACACAAGAAAATCTCACTCCAGACAAGCAAGTTAGTCCTATTTTCATAGCACAAGCGTTTAGCTTCATTTGAAAATAGTAAGAATATTGATGTGACACGAATTCCGTGTTCGGAAATAATAAAAAAATGAAAAAAAGGTCTCAAAGGGTTGTTTTTTTAAATTTATTTATATTGGATTACTTTTATTCATTATAAAATAAAAATTTAATTTTTTTTTTTATTTTATAAAATGCTTTATACTTAATATATAATTATATATATATGATATATATATATATATCTATATCTATAATCTCTATATAATCTACTATATCTAAATACTCAATAATAATCAAAATAAAAAAATATTTATAAAAACAAAAAAAAAATTATCAATATTTTTTATAAATATTAAAAAAAAATAATAATAATAATAATAAAAAAAATAATAAAAAATCAACATGAAATTGACAGAAACTAGTCAAAATCAACCTAGATAGGTGTAATTCTTATGCGAACTAGTTAATACTAGCTGTACGCCCGTAAAAATCACGTAAATTTCGTGGGCGTGTCACGCTTGCGTGTTACCTGAACTACGTGTTACGTTGATTGCGTGTCACACTCCAATTATCTAAAGCTTTAATTCCAGAAATTTACGAACTTTACGAACCGATGGACAGACAGACAGACAACGAAATTATTATATTAAGATTAGAAGCATAGCATTAAATTACAAATGCAATGTGTAAACACAACAAATAAATATTTTTGATACCTCTATATTACAAGGCCATTGAGCAAGCAAAAAGTACCAGTTTAGGTTCTGTTAAATTCGAAAACTTGAATTTTGATATATAAATCGAAAGAATATGTTTGTATAATCAATACAAAATTTTTGACTAATTAAATAATTTAATGTTTATAACAATTTTTATTTTGATATTATTTCTTTTTACTTCCTTTCTTTTAACTCGTGGCGTCTGCTTGCTTTTTTGACGAAAAAACTTTGGATCGATTTTTAACCCTTTTCCCGTGATCCAATCGAGCTGAAACTTTGCAAGCAGACTCGTGATGATGATCAAGAAGATATATAAAATTTTCGTTAAAAAATAATAATAATTATAGTATAATTTTGGATTTTTCAAATTTTTAATGGTTTTCATACAAGTTGTAAGGAGATTCCGACGCATATGGTAGACACGAAATCCGAAAATGAGAATGGGAGTATTGTAAAAACTTGGTTTTTATGGGTTACTTTTTTCTTTTTATAATATAGTACTTTTTACCAGTTGTAACGTTTTATATTGTGTAAATTTTGGAAAAGTGTGCACACGAGGCACAAATCATGAATATATGAATACTCCGTTAATGCTTGTACTTATAAATAAGTATAACTTGTAGTTAAAGTGAGCACGTAAAATTTTATATGAGTTAGATATATTATTGATGGATGTGGCGTTAAAATTGTAGAGATTATTTATTATGATCTTTAAATAAGTGAAAATTTTAATTTTGTTACATCTATGCGAGTTTAATAATATATTAAAATATAACAAATTTATATTTAAAAGTAATTAGTTTACTACTCCACCTGTCGATGAAAGACTACTGTTACTCTCGAAACTCTAGTAGTAAAATGCCCAGTCATTTTTGAACTATGAGATTCCAAGTTGGGGAGGTACTTACAAATCCACATTAAAACCAGCTATAACGGCACAAAAAACCTTGCTCCGAGTCATTAATAAGAAACCATTTACATACCAATCAGACAGACTATTCAGAGAATTTAATGTACTGGACGTTAGACAGCTGTTCGTTAAGTCTACCCTCATCTTCTACATCAAAAACACAAACCACCTAACAGCAACCAGTAACTCGCATTCACATAATACTAGACAAGCATTACGAAACCTTGACGAAATACCAAAAACTAAGACAACACATGGACAGAAAAATTACTCATACATAGGGCCTAAAATATTTAACATATTTAAAACAGACTTCCCGGAAATCAGAATATACTCAATTAATAAAATAAAAGCTTTAGCAAACAACTGGCTTACCTCCAAAGGTAGAACAGCAACTGAAAATTTACTTACTGTAATTGCATAATAATGTCTTCAAATAAAAATATATACCTATATAAATTATTTAATTAATTAAAGAAAATAAAAAATAATCATAAACAAAACTTTAACCCTTTTTACATTAAACAATTTCTACACATATTTACACTTGGACTTATGACTAACTCAACTTTCACTAACATTCCACTTGATACTCTGTAGATACATAATAACTACCTTATGAAAATAAATACTACTGACGAACTCGAAAAAATATTATAATTGTTTTCTATAACGCCATTCTGGGACAGGCGTAGCCTAGTAGAGTGGCATAATCCACAAATTAAACAAAACAAAAAAAATGTGTAATTTATCTTATGTTTTATTGTTAAATTAGTATTAAGTATCTTTATTTGTAAACAAGGATTTTTTTAAAAATAAATAAATAAATAAAAATAAAAATATAAAAAATATAAATTAACTCACGTAGAGCTAAAAAGTTAATGTTTCTCATCCAATTGAATGAATACTGTACAGGAGCTGTTACCATCGATCACCCAAAACTCTGATTTAAATAAGTTTTTAGGAAATACTAAAAGATTAAGCCGTGAAAGTTTTTAAGATATTTTTGCAAAACAAGTTTGAAAAAATATAACTTGACTTATCAATTAATCTTTACCAATTAAATATAGAATTTGAACTGTATGTAATGAAATTGATAATGAATCCTTCCTAATTAAAAAGTTTTTCTCCATAATTATGTTGGCTTTTTAAATAATAAAATAAATTAATTATTTAAGCAATTTTCTAGTTTCAAGCAAACTCTTCGTCATCTGATAATTTATGTTACGACAGTTTACGAAGTGGAAAAGTCGAATTATTTATCCGGTAACAAAGGTTAAATTATTTATACTATTTTAAGGAGACCATTATAAATTTGTGTATTAGTTATGCATGGGTTCGTGGACTTGAAAGTTCAACTAAGTTCGTAGAATAGAAAATGTTTCTTGCTATTTCTAATAAGACAAGATAAATCGTTATGCCAGAATTATGATTGCGAATTAAAATAATGTCACGGAATTGTGGCTGTGAGAAGTTAATGAAACAAGATGACCAAAAATAATTACAAGTTTTATTTATCACAAAAGGTCACTGGACAAGAATTTAATCATCGCACCGTTCTTTAATTCACACTAATTGTCACTAAAATATTCTACATAGGTTCATACTAATTCACGCCAATTTCGTAATTTGCACGAATGTAGCTGCACTTATTTCCAAACGTCAGTTAATTACTCCTTTTAATTATTGTCGATGAGTATTTGGCTCGCTAGGCACATACCGGTACGTCATCGTTCGGATCGCTTTTATCTGTGGACATCTATGTGGCATCGTCAAACAAAAATATTTATACACATCTTTAATTTCGTGATTCTTAGTAGTTTCTTCATGTTCTAAGTGATTATTTGAATAACCAATACAGAATATTCATTCTAAATTCATGTGGATCATTTGAGCGACTTCGATATTACGCAGCAGCAGACTCTCGTGACAATAATGAATAATGTGACAACATTTTGATAAAAACAAATCACATACACTGTTTTGAATAATTCATGTACTGCCTTCAATATGCTGAGTTCATTTCAAAACATGTTTGCTGAAAAACAGAGCGACCAAACGATATGATCAAATTCGAAGCTGACTCCCCTTTGGGCATACCCGTTCAAACGGTTCGTTCGTTTATAAAAAGTCTAACCGCTTTCTAACAACGTGTAACCCCGTACTCTTATTGTCATCTTGACCGTCTTCCTCGCAAATCCTTTACGGCCGTCTCGGCGATCTGTTCTCGATATTTCCACGTTCCGCCGTACGGACGCCGGAGAACTTGGGTTTGCGAAAGAAAAATAATTTTCTCAGTCTGAAGGCACATCGTTGGCATGCAGCAAAATACTTTTGTTTATTCAAATCTTGGGTTGAAACAAAACCAACATATTCTGAAATGTACAAAACGGGACGGGACGGATAAAACGGCACGATATAAGGTACATTTTTCATGCCACTATTTTATTTTTAAAGCATTGAGTTTCATTTTTTGTCTTTTGGGTTTAAATATGATTTAAATGACTTTCAAATACAAGGCTTCGGGTATGGATTGAATTGGAGTAGTGTGAATGTTACTATGCATAAAACACAAATTTTGTGTTTTAGCGGCCAATCACTCCAGTGGGTGGTGACTTATTAGCACTCGATGTACAGCGCAGCGGAGTGGTCGTTTGTTTGATAAGTTAAAAATACGGTGTCCACAAAATATAGGACAGAGTGCCTTTGCTTCATTTGTGGCATAAAAAACAATAACATGTACGTGACCACTGTACAAGAAGAAAATATGAAATGAGATTACCATTCCGAAAGAAAAAGATCGCTAACTTCTATAATATACAGTGGAAGGAAATTATATATGAAACCACCAGGAGATATAAGGGACGAAAACAATGGAAGGACTTTTAAGAAAAAACTAAAAAAATACGTGATACTTACTTTTGAATAAAAATTTAATATGCTTGTGTTTAAAGTATATATTAGTGTAGGATTACCCTATAGATAATACATATACCACAACGTACATAATACATATAACGCAGACCATCAACGCTTACATTGTATATCGCGACTTCATCAGAAGATCATCCAGTGATACGAGAACGGCGGGGCCATCGCCCTAGTACCACAATGTCGCAGTCACGCGCCCGGGTAACATCAGCGGGAAGCGGCAGAGGTGACGAATTCTCCCGGTACACGCGGGCCGGGTCGTACACCCCTCGGATGAGTAGGAATTCTTTGTTCTCATCAATGGTACTTGGAGTACTGCTTTTCGGTCATCAACCGTTCTTGACGGGATTCTCCAAGTTAAGAAAACTCTGTTTAAAAACGCCTGAGATGTTTTACAACTTTTATTTTTACGAAAAATGACAAAAAACGTTTCGTCTCGGGAAAAACGCCCGGCCATACCGCTAACCTCGCGCGGACAAACAGGAGATCGCCATATAATATAAACTGGCGCACACAACAGGGCGGCAGGGACCAACGGACAACGTCAAACGATGACGCATATCCCTAGCCACACCGGACTCGCCTTTGGCAAGGATTTCATAATGCTGCAGACCACACACGGAGACGACGCCACCATGCCAGAGGACACCCACTGTGGCCGTCCATGCTTTACATCAATAACGGTCCAGCTCAGTCTTTAGTCCGACCACGCCCAATAAGCAACGCAACCTCCAGCGAACAGGTATGGTAAATGTAAATATCGTTCACCGGAGGACACCTGCATACACCATTGAGACGACCCTGGAGCCGACACACTATTCTTCGCAACCCTCGATGTCCATCATCATTATCATCCCAGCTACCTCGGACACGACCCATAGAGCGTCCGATCGGACCCACAATCATCTACAACACGTCATCAATGCCAACTCATCGCGCGCTTGAAACCAACAACGCAATGGGAACCAGGAAGAAACAAGCCGCCCATACTTCTCGACCGCACCGAGCATATTCAGCATCGACAACGCCAACTCACCGAGATTTACCAATTTCAACATACATCGCCGACCCATCGAGTGATGTCATCCACGAGCACCGATATTCTTTGTATCCAACGCACCGGACAGCGAATGGTGAGGGCTCGTATCTTCACCGTCAACGCAACGAGATCAGACAGTATTGAGGTTGTCAATATCGTTACCGACAGATGAACTCGTCGAGAACCATGGAACCAGCATAACGCGCGCTTCCACATAATGACATCATCAGGCCAACACATCACGCTTGAACAGTCATGGCAATCGATCTTGATATTCTGCCGAGTTCACAATACAATGCTTCACTACAAGCAACTGCAAATCCTAAAAGACGACATCGAAGACAGACGAGACTAACTTTATCCGACTACAGCTACACAAGAAGTGCAGCCATACAGCAAGACGCAGCAGGAACCACGATCTGGCAACGACAACACTATCAACGGGACACCTGCTTGCGGCACAAACCCACCTCATCTACAGACCCAAAGTGACACAATGATAGAATACCTTTCCGCCTGGCACGTAGGCAACCAAAACAGGCCAACATCGTCATCGACAGCGACAACACGATGGCCAGCAAACAAAAGTAACGGATTCACGACGCGTTCAGGAAGAACAGTGAAATTCCCGCGCAATCTCGTTTCATAGTGAAACGATTTCGAAAAAGTCCGCTGAACAACACGTAACAGCAAAAAACCGAGAAAGACGCTAGAAACCGACATAATGTTAAGTCACAAATCGAAACAGACGGCAAGTTTACGCAAATATTATTCGGATTCCATCTCAATTCCAACAATCAACATACAAATCTTCACACGGACCCTGTAATCAACATTTAAAATTACTATATCCGTGCTTTTACATCGAAAAATATCAGCTGGAAATATTACAATGCACGATTATGCAACGAATTAATAGAGGTCAAGAACACGGAGCGCTAACGACAGCTGTTGAAAAATAAATACTCCTGCAGCAGCGAACAATAGAGTATCGAATTACAAAACAAGCCGGCTCATTTATTCATTCGTGACAAAGTACGCTGCAAAATGTTGACTCGGATATCGACACAGAAATAAAAGAGCGAAATAAACGCGATAAGCGTGGATGTAAGGACAACGGCGCCCCAAAGGAAAGGAAAACACCTTCAAGACCGCCACCAGCGAGGTCTGCCCAGGTCCGTGGACAGTCCCGTGGACATGTATGCATTAAATTTAAGTTTGTAATGTACATATTATCGAATAAACAAATAAATTGAAATTGAAATTGAAAATTGAAAAAAATCCCCTGAGGGCAACCCACTCGCAGGGGAGTCATATGTGGGGTTACCCTACACACAAGCCACAGTCCCGAGCAGACCACCAACGCATACATTGTATAGTCGCGACTTTGTCAGCAGATCATCCAGTGACACGAGGACGGCGGGGCCATCGCCCTAGTACCACAATGTCGCAGTCACGCGCCCGGTAACATCAGCGGGAAGCGGCAGAGGTGACGAATTCTCCAGGCATACGCAGGCCTCGGTGTCCTTTGTTCTCACCAATTTGGGGGATTGGTGATGGTACTTGGAGTGCCGCTTTTCGGTCACCACCCGTTCTTGACGGGATTCTCTAAAGTATAGAAATTTCGGCTGAAAAACGATGTTTTACAACAATTCAATATAAACACGAGTACAAATAATAGCGGAACATCGGTATACAATCGGAGAGGGCTTTAAGCATGTCTATTGGAGTCTTCGGAGCGAAAGCGATGTCGACGTATCTAGCGGCTTTCTTTTAGTGACTCTAATTACATATATAAAGTTTTAAATCCAGCAATTTACGGACAGACAAACAAAGAAATTATGTGTTTTGATATTTTTTAAGAAAAAAATTATGATATATTTTTGGAAACGTTTGTTTTGCGTACTAAGCCGATATGATTCCTTTCGTGAAAATCAGTCTACTTATAATAGTTTAATAAAAAAATTCGCTAAATATGTGAATCTAGCAAAAACTCCGACTACGGCAAGTTCTTTCTACTGTATGCACAAAAGATTTTTCTAATTTTTCGGCTATACTATGCATCAATACGACAGTACATAAAATAAAATAATCATGGATAAAAACGAAGAAGACCACGACGTGACGCAAGTAACACGGTGGATGGATGCTTTACATCAGACTGATGAGATTCTGAATTCAGCTGTGAGGTCAACCCAGGACGTAGACTTATTAAGGGGTTATGCCACCCTGGGTGTCTGAAATATAGGGTGAAATTGGGTGATTTATTATTTTCATCATTTTTTAAAAGCAGTTATTTATACACTTATTAAAATATTCCTTCTTTGAAAACATTTAAAAAAAAGAAATTGCCACGTTATGTCCTTTCCCGCGTAGCTCCAGTACTGTGTGTTAAGTGTCAATACTGACATTACGGTAGAAATCGGTCTTTAAAACAATGTAATGTAAAAGGGTGAAACACATTATTATTATGTTTACATAAACAACATACTTATTTTATAAAGTATAATCTTCAATAAATTGAAAACACAAATCGAATATAATAATTCTGTGAAATTATTTCAAACTAACTTCATCGAGTGAGGATATTTTTTTTGTCTAGCGGTGGCTGTGCAATATACTTAAAAGCAATTTATTTTTTGAATATATAAAACACGAGTAAGAAAAATCTTTATAGATTAAATTCCAATAGAATTTTTAGGGTAGGTAACACAATAACATAACAAGATATCAATTTAATTTCTTTCCAAAATCAATTCATAAGAATGGTTATTCTAAACGTATTAAAAAAATAAAAGTGCACACAAAATATATTTTTATCATGTTGCAAACTAAGCTGAAAAATAGAACATACCAGTCTTGGGACTCAAAATACGCCAATGTGTTATCGCTAGTCAAAATAGAAAAAAAAATAATCTGCTTTTTTGTTTATGTCTCGTCGCTGTTTATTTACTTAAAAAAATATAAATATATTTTTTTTGTATAAATTACTTTGATTATCGTCGGCGTCAACAGGTTTCGAGACCACTGTATCTTTATTAGGGTGGACGCGCAATAAACTATCCAACAAATCATCACACCATTTCCTCGCAGCGGTAGGCAGAGATGATTATTAGCCGTCAAAATATTTGATTATGCCAGATCTTTTGCGAACACTCTAGTTTTCTGATATTAATAATTACGTCCAACCACAAAGTTAATGACGCACCATAGAAAAGGAAACCATAAAAAATATTTAAATATTAATATGCTTATATCGGCCCTTTTTACAAATTTTCCCAATTTTACATAACGGCCGTTAAAGGGTGCTCGTCCAGCTACCCATTTATGCAGGAACTTGAGAAGAAAAACGATCGCATCTTGAGCAGTAAAGCCGGCAACTACTGGCGGAGTGGCCGAATGTGTGCGAGAGGCCGTTATCACAGAGGTTTTATCCTCCGTAGCACTTGCCAGGCAGCCGTATCGACAATTTCATCTATACACAGCGTACGTTTGCAAACGTAGATGCTTTCAGTGGCGATTTGTGAAAAAAGTCAAAGAATTTGTATTTTGCTAGACGGGGTATTTTTTATTTTCTAATAGCTTTAAACGATATTAGTAAAATGGGATGGTACCCAATTTCTATGTTCATTGTGGTGATCTACAATTTGATTCGATTCGACTGTAAGAAACTATCGGTACGAATTTTTGTCTCATAAGCAGTGTGTAATTATATTACAGCAGATAAATTGTGAGATATTTAAAAAAGGGAAATAAATTTCAATTTGCTTTTTTTAAAATATTATTTTTATAAAATTAAAACAGGATAGTTATTTTCAAATTATATGTTTGTACTGTAAGTCACATTGTCATTTTGGAAAAAAATGAGTTAATAATGTTAGTCATATTATTTTACATCGTTAGTTCTATCATCTTTATGTGACTTTTAATTTTTGTTTTACAATGAAAAGCGATGCATGTGTATTTGATACATTTTTATTTAAATATGTAATGATTTTATTATAAGAAATATAAAATCATTAATCATATTTTGTCATGTTGATATGCATAAGTATCACTTTTAATACTTTTTAACTATTTAAAATACGGTTATTTAATGCATTTCTTGGAAAGTTGATATTCTTGAATTCGGGGTGCGGTTTTGATTATCGTAATCAAAGCACATATTAGGTCCTTACATATGAAATTGGCGTCTTGCCGTACTGGCAAATTTGATCTCAAATATCTTCTCTTTGGTTAGGAATTCCAAATCCAAATTTATACAGCTATTTACTCATGTATTTGTGTTTTGAAAATTATAATTCATTTGTTTTTTCCTCAATTTTTTTTTCTTTGCGTCACTCAGTTTACAAAATGAAAAACTTGAAATATCGCGTTATTTACGAGTACGAGTTCCACCGTGGCACCAGTGCTGCAGAAACGGCTCGAAGGATTAATAATGTGTATGGCGACGGTGCCGCAAAGAAAACACAGTGCGTTTTTGGTTCCAACGTTTTCGTTCTGGAAATTTCGACCTGCGGAACAAGCCCCGTGGACGGCCGGAGACCAAAGTTGATAATGAAGAATTGAAGGCTATTGTGGAAGCGGATCCATCGCAAAACACATCCGAGTTAGCTGCAGGCTGCGGTGTTAGTGATAAAACTATTTTAATCCACTTGAAGCAAATTGGTAAGGTGAAAAAGCTTGAAAGGTGGGTACCTCACGAATTGAGTGAAGCAAATCAACAAACGCGCGTTGACTGCTGCGTTGCATTACTCAACCGGCACAATAATGAAGGGATTTTAAATCGAATCATTACATGTGATGAAAAGTGGATCCTGTACGATAATCGGAAGCGCTCATCGCAATGACTGAACCCTGCCGAACCAGCCAGACCATGCCCCAAGCGAAAATTGACTCCAAAAAAGTTACTTGTGAGCGTTTGGTGGACTAGTGCTGGTGTCGTTCACTACAGCTTTCTTAAATCTGGCCAGACGATTACGCCAGATGTCTATTGTCAGCAACTGCAAACCATGATGGAAAAGCTAGCTGCTAAACAACCAAGGCTGGTTAATCGCTCTAGGCCACTGCTGCTTCATGATAACGCTAGACCACACACTGCACAACAGACGGCTACCAAATTAAAGGAGATTCAATTGGAATGTCCAAGACATCCACCGTACTCTCCGGACCTTGCCCCAACAGATTACCCTTTTTTTCGAAATTTGGATAACTTCTTGCAAAGGAAAAAATTCAACTCCGATGGGGCAGTCCAAACCGCCTTCAAAGATTTTATTGATTCCCGTCCGAATGGTTTTTTTAGTAAAGGGATCGATGAACTATCTATGAGATGACAAAAGTGCATAGATAGCAATGGTACATACTTTGATTAAATAAATATATTATAATTAAAAAAAATCGGCTTTATGTTCCTCCCATACTAAACGCCAATTTCATATGTAAGGACCTAATATAATATAAAATATTTGCAATATCTATTATGCATAGTTATATCTACTCTTTATATGTACCTATTCAACGGATGTTGGCTATTATGATATTATTATTATTTTTTTATTTTTATTTTTTTTTATTTTTTAGAGACACTAACAGGATAATTGGTACATGATACTCTGATAATAAACATTATAGTGAAGACTATGCCCATTATCCCAATTACTAGTGTCTTCGGCACGCTCTAGTAAAATGTATTTTTGCAATTAATTATATTTTACATGTACATTACGTGTATTGTATATTTTGTGTTTGAATGTAGTGCGATTAATGTTTCTTTGATATATAATAGAAAATTGAATATTATTAATAACCAGGTACTTTTTACAAAGAGTTATATTTTAAATTTATTTTCATGTTAAGTAGGTACTTTATTGTTATTAATTTTCCATTTATAACTTTTTAATATTTTGATCATCTATACCTCGATTTTTAAATTTAATTTTGTTATAATACATTTGTTATCCTGACGAAGAAGCCATTGGCTTCGAAACATGTTGGTGAAAAAAAGTGGTGTAAACAAAGTTAATTTCTATAAATTATAATGAATAATTAATTATAATTGATATAAATTAACTTTGTTAAAACCTTATTTTAAAAACTTATTTATTGAAAAAAAATCAATTATTAATAATAATAATTAATTATTAAAAAAAAACAATTCATGAATTACATTTTGACCGCTCACTGTGTGTTCGACCTGACGACTTATGTCTTGTACCACCAGCTGCCATTTCATCTCTGCCAATGATTTTGCATCCTATCGCTTCTAAGGTCTTCTTACGAGCATGGTCCCCTTGGCCCACCTTTCTTTGCTTTGACGGTGCTTTGACCGGCCCATGTCCGGTCTAACTCGAAGGTACCTTTCGTGATATGTATATTTATCTCGGATTCATGGGCATATCTCTTAATTTCCTTTACAGTACAGTAACGAAATCTAACGCCCGGTACGGACCGTTTCATCGCCCGTTGCATCACACGATGCCTGTTTGCGGAGCGCTTAGATAGCATTAGAGCTTCAGTGGCGTAAGTCATCACCGGCAGATGCATCCGTTGAATAGCCGATGCCTGAGGCGATTACGGACCGGACTTAAATGTAGGATAGCATCTCTAAGGCCGCCCATCCTGCTTTAATGCGGCGACTAACTTCAACCATCTGATAAACCTTCTCTAAAAAAAAAAAAACTGTAAATATTCTCCGTAAGAGACTCGCTTCTCATGACTTAGGCATTATTCATATTAATTTTGTGATAATTTATTTTGGCATCGAGAGACAAGAATCATTGGATATATCGATCATAGTTTTGCTGCAGCAGTAGTAAAAAAGTTTAGCACATATCTCATTATTATTAATTATTAATTCGGATTAATTAATTGAGTTTTAGATTTTTTTTGCATGGTTCCAAGACATACTATTTTATTTTCTTTATTTATCTACATATGTAGCTACATGCATATCCATTAGAATCATCGTAAAATGCTTTTTTTTCAATATGAATATCGGATAATTCTCTCTAATGCCATAATTTATTAGAACATTGTCATTTTCAATCGAGCTGAAACTTGGCAAGTAGACTCGTGGCGACGATCAAGAAGATCTATCAAATTTTAGTTAAAAAAATTAATAATTATAGTATAATTTCGGATTTTTAGAAATTTTATTGGTTTTTTCAAATTGGAATCATTAGAAAAGTTTGATTACGGCGCCGATAACGTCGCGGAATATTTTCTAAATTTGAATTACTCCGTCTGTATGCATAATAGGTACTTCACTACGAATATCGAAAATCTAAATTGACTGACAAATGTTTTTAGAATTTAATCTTCAAAGCATGAAGTGTCTTATCAAAGCTCAAAACAGCTTACATTTTAGAAATATATTTAATTATTGTAAGTTTAGTGCTATGTTATATGTTTTAATTCGTCTTTAATTGTTGTTATATTTTACAAAGAAAGGGAGTATTATAAAAACTTGGTTTTTATGGGTTACTTTTTTTCAGGCTGTTAACAGAAATTCATAAAGAACATTTTATTGCAATTAACAATGTGGATTATTGATAAAAATTAGAGGGACCTCTTTGTGCGATTTGTATAATTATAGTGTGGATGTGAACGGCTTCGTTTGATATGATTTTGATGTTGCGCACGCAGAGGGTGCGTATTGACTAAAATGGAATTGATTATTAAAAAAATGATTCGATGGCAATAATTTTATTAAACACCATTTATAAAATTTATGGGCATGTCTTGCCTGTTTTGTGCTGAATTGAATTAAAAAAATGCTTCGATTTTTTCGATAGTGGCATTTTTTGACATGTTGTTTTTATATAAATTTTTACCTACACGATAAACAAATATTTGCCTACTCCAGGTACATTTTATTTTAGATAAATCTTCTTTGTAAGCTGATAAAATTACAAAATAAACACATTTTATCATCCAATTTGAGTTTAAAAAAATTATCAAACGATTGTTCGATCGATGTAAATAAAATAAATTTCACAATTTGTGTGAGAATATTGTCCATCGGTATGCCCGCGGGTGTTGAATGAATCCAAAAATTGCAATTTCGTTTGAATCTACTGTTTATTATTTTACCTACATTTTTAATTGGATGTATTTCCACGTTTGTCCACTTATGGCGGAGTACCCACATTTTTAATTATTTACAATTATATTTAAAAAAAATTGAAGTGTCGATTAAATTAAACGAAAACGGTATCGATATTCTTACAACCTTGGTTTGGTTTTACGTAGACTAGATTTCATCTAAGGATTCAATTAGGCTTGAGTATTTGATTGTCATAGGATGTGGCTTTGGGAGGCAAATTAAAAAAATAATTTATAACCAAGGAAATTCCTAGACACGAGTTAAATTATAGTACCGTTCTTAATTTTATAGTTGCTAAACGTCTTTCGAATATTTCACACTTATTATTGAATTGTTTCTTAATTCGCACTTATTAACGCTGTCTATTGCTTAGATTACTTTTGACAAACTCCGTTCAATGTTCGGTGATAGAAACTATTCTCCCCGATTACCTTTATTCACTTGCTCTGATTACTTACTAATATCACGTTTTTTAATATTACGAATCACTAATCACACTGGTTCGCTTGGTAGTATCACGGAGATGTCGCCTTGTTAGCGTGACTCTTTATACAGCAAAATTTCTTTCGAGAGATTTATTCTAGAGGTAACGAGAAACATGTTGAATGTTCTAGATTATTCCACGTAGTCTTTTACTAAGGCGATGGAATGCCATAGAATTCTGTAGAGAGATAGTGCGGTCACGGATGAGAGACCCCGGATTGCGAGCGTAATAGTCTGCGGTAACGGTGATAACCGTGACCGCCATCTCGTGACACTGTTGTTTATTTTCAGCACTCAGTAGGTACATAGTGTCACTAAAATATGTATTTGTATGTTATATGCATAATATGTATTGGTTACTTCGTCGCAATGGTCGGACACGTCCTTAAAATTAATAAAATTATAAGACCACTGATATCTGTCATATTAAATCCTTTAGTCATGTTCACCAAGTTTTCTTGCTTTGATTTTGATATAATCAACCCATTGTTTTCTAGGTCTTTCCCGTGGTTACGTACTTTGGAGTTGCATTGCCATAGGTTTGGAGGAAACATTTTTGGACATGTCTGGCCCAGCGTAGTCGACTGATCTTTATATAGCCGCTAGATTGTCATACGGGACTTGCAGTTCATGGTAACATCTAATCCTCTGTTGCACGACACCATGTACTATCATTAAATATTACCTACGTAGTTTTGTAATAATTGAGGTTACTCACACTGTATTTAGGGTTGGGGTAGGAAGAAGAAAATAACTTACGCTAAGCTAATGTGATATCTAAATCTAGCCTACGCACATTTTCCGTACCTTAGGATTAATCCATCACTTAAATAGATTACTGACTCCTCCTTGGATTTATTCGTATGAGTAGTTAAGATCCATGAACAATGTAGAACATAATCGCAGCGAGATACATTTACACCAGTTGTTAGCTTGCCAATTAACCGGGAGAAATCTCAACAGTTGCCTAATAGTTCCCCGCTAATTGAGTACTTGCTTGCACAATAGCTCGGTTGATTAGTTTCAATCTTCGAAAGCAAATACCGCAGACCTGTTCAAACTTTAGCATAATTAAATTATCTTGTTTTGTTTAATCACCTCATTCGTAAACGCAACAACATTAAGTGAGAATATGCTCATAACAATAAAAACAAAATAAGAAATACCTACCTTCTTTTGAAATTAAAAGTTAGGTGTTCTTTTCGTTGATACTGGGTTTATATGGATTCGTAAACATAAATTTTTTTTTTTTCTTGTTTTGTCTGCTGGGTTTAAAAAGTTCATGGTCATAATTGCAACATTGCATAAAATATTAGGTACTTGAAATCTTTTCTCGGGTTTCTCCTTAGTATTGATCCTGTTGTGGAAGAGGACTCTTGATCCCTAGTCCCACAAATACATAATTTTATTCGTTGAAATCATTAAATTAAGTCTCACGTAATATGTGGACGTCCTTTTTTAGTCTCACTTGGTCTTGACAGGGAGTCAAATTTTAATTGTGCCTGATGCTCAGGGTAATACTTTATCTGTTGAAAATGTTTTTTGTATATAAAAATACATAAATATCTGCTCAACGTGCCTAAAGTCATAACTTTTAGCTGAAAAACCATCTATCGAGAATTTATTCTTCTGTCAACAGAAAAGGCATAAGAGAGCAGGATTATTTTGATTGATTAAATAAATTACAAAAGTGAATTAACCTACACACATAATTAATTTAACTATTCCAACTATTATTTATTTAATTGTTTGTTTCTGTGCTCCATGGTCTAATTAACGATGCCGATTAACTCGATTAACCAATAACTGGCTACACTCAGTAGCTTTAGCAAGGCTTTCGAGAAGGGGTGTAGTTGCGCCGCATCAAAGTAAGCCTCTTCACGGCTTAATTTGTGGCCACTTATTCGAGTTTATGCTCAGTTCGACTGCCTCTCATTTCCACAAATAATACGATTTCTCCTACGTGCATGCTATTTTCATAGTCAGATCGAGAATTATTATTTTTATTATTATCATTACTTTTTATTGTATGCCAAACTGCACAGCGATTTTACGGCAGGTTTGTGGTCAATTCTCTAATTTTTCATCATTAAAATTTGAAAAATCCAACTCTTTAGGTCAATCTGAAGCTACCTGAGGTTTTGCGTCCAGAGTGACCGCGAGTTCATGACGTATTGATTTTGATTTTGCGGCAGCCTTTATTCATCACAGTTTGACGCTTGGCGGATTTCTATGGCAGCCTATTCATTGGTTTTTTCATCAGAAACGCAAGAACCTCGTGTTGTTTCAGGAGCCTATCGAAAAAATGGCCGTCGATATCTGACATTAGACAGAACACCAGAAAAGTATAAACCTTTGTTGAATGACATTATTATTCACAATTGTAATACAGAACGTTTGCATGGATTTATGATTGGTAGATTATTATAGTACTAAAATGACCAATCATTAACTCATTTGCGATGCAATAAAATCCGAACATCGATTTTGGGTCAATACGTGCGTAGAAAAAACTACGATCAAAAATAATGGGATACTTGGGAATAAAAATTCAGAAAACCTTTTTTTAAATCGCATGCTTTAATATTTTTACCTGAGAGGATCACGTCCGAACGACAAATGACCTGTGGATGAAAAACGGTCGCAAATCTGCAAGGAAATAAAATAAAGAAGAGAATGATTGGCGTAAGGGAACGTGTTACCTTCCTATTTTGCTTATCTGATAAAATAAAATAAAACTTCCCTCAGATTTCACGCTTCCACAGCCGGAATTTTTTATTTTTCATATAATTGTACAGAACGATGATATTTTCATGACATAGAGAATTTCCTATACATGATATTTAAATGTAGTCATAAAATCGCTAACAATAGCGTAGCCAGCGCATTTATTTGCAAATGGTTTTATGAACGCGTGAATAATTTGACACACAATACTTTATTAACCATTTTCTGGACCTACACGCAGTTGTATTCATTATATAAAAAATTACATGTAATCAGTTTGTACGTTACGATTAAGATCTATATAAATAATTTACTGATTATTAAAATACAACAATAAACGCATTTTATGAACATAAACAGTTCTGTAATATTTAAAGAAAATTAGGAGTTAAAAATCCGTCAAAAAATATTTAATTACTATCGAGATGCAATTGCCAATCCTATCGAATCCAGGGTACAGCTGAATTGAATTTCACCAAGTTAACCATTTAAGTGCGGCGTACACTCGTAATCGCCAGAATGATCGCCGACCTTCGATAGAAAATGGTGCCATAGAAGAACCATTTAAGACTACGAAAAATTAGATAATTATATTTAAATAACTATTATATCATATATAATATATATTATATATAACATGTATTATTTAAAAAAAATAATTATCAACTTTGTACTATGCAATGAATTCCGAAAAGCTTTTAACAAAATACGCGTGGTGTCTCCAGGATAAATAAATATTTAAAAATATTTTTTTACTAGTAAACTTGGTACCTACGTAGGTAAAGTTTTATTTTGCAAACACCCCTATACAGAATACATAAAATTACGTATTTTTATAAAAAATATTTTTTCAGTCTGTTGTGACATATATTATTATATTTTAATATAATTTTTTCCTGTTTCGCTCTGCCTCATCTCGTTTTCAGATCACTGTATTTTATTTGGTCTCTTCAAACATTTTATTTTAAATTCATATGGAGTTTTTTCAATAAAATGTTTCTCACTTAAAATAAAATGTGACGCAGTTTAATGGTACATTTAACTCGAAAGCCTTCGAAAAAACATATTTATTTGTAACTAGCACTACTCTGCTCTTGCGTACGTAATTTAATTCAGTTTACTTAGTAAATACACGCATCATGCACCAATAATATTAATTACATCGTTTAATAGTAAAGTAACATATTATAGCATAACAATTAGAGTCAGTTTCTTAAAAATAGAGTATAATATAGTTTGTGTTAGGGTGATGTACTATCGTATAAAGGCGTGTATGAGATAGACTTGAAGCGAGAAATTATTTCAAATTTATATAATTAACTAGCTAGTCGTACCCGGCGTTGCGGGGGTAAAGGATTGAGTCGAAAAGAAATTTGTGGGGGGAAACAAAGGTTCCATTGTTTTGCAAAGCCTCTAATTAAAACAATGTTTCCATTCAATCAAGGCTGGGTTGGATAGGATGTCTAGGGAAGAAATGTGGCCTTTTTTTTCTATCGGGAATATATATCCAAAATTTGAGTCCAATAAGTCAAACGGTGTAGATTTGTACAGAAAATATATCTGGGGGAGGGGACGGGATAGAGAGGGAACGGGAAATGTCGCCTATACTACCCATCTAATCCTAAAGAATAATTTTGCAAATTTTGAGACCGATTGGTCTAACGGTACAGATTTTCATTGAGAATATATCAGAGGGATTGAAAGGGGTAAAAGGGGAGAAAAAATGTCGCATATGTTATCCGCCGGGTTCTAATATGTTTAATATGTTTGCAAATTTTGAGTCCAATCGGTCGCAAAATTTGCAAATATATCAGGGGGATGCAAATATAAATATAAAAGTGGAGGGGAGAAATTTCGGCTATTCCTATGTTATCCGCCGGGCCATAAAAAAATATTTTCCTAATTTTGAGTCCGATTTTGAGTATAGATTTGCTTTGAAAATATATCATGTGGAGGGGAACGGGTAAAAAGAGGGGAGGTGTCGCCTATGTTACCCCTCCAGGTCCTAAAGCATTAGTATGCATAATTTGAGTCGAATCGGACAAACCGTGTAGATTTGTATAGAGAACAGGCAGACAGACATTGAGTTTTATAGGTATAGATATGTAGAAGTATGTTGTAATAATTATATTTAATATTGTAATGCAATATTAATGGTTGTTATGAACCTCGGAAGAACGTTGTTTAAAACGATAAGCTTGGAAGTATTAAAATTGAAAATTAATCATAGGTCAATATACATAAATGTCCTTTATTTTGAAATATCGCGATACTCTTCGTTACAAATATTTTGTTTAAGCAAAGACAACCGAATGTAATATAAATTGAATTTGAAAAATAACCTACCTATCTAAATATTTATCAATATAGAAAGGGTAGGTACCGGCGCCTTTCTTTTCAAATAATTTGTGCCAATTCGAATGCAACGTTGTGTCAAAAATAACTTTAGGAGATTTAAGATTTTGGACAATAAATATAAGGTATATAAAAAGAAATTAGGCATCCGAAAACATCCTCGTATTCGAATGTTGTGCCAAAATTTCAAACCATCGGTAAAGAACTTTCGGAGATTATCGATTTTGTACAAACGAACATTTTTATTTATATAGATATTCAATGCCAACATTGAACATCTATATAAATATTGTATTGGAAAATATGTCATTTTTGACATTATCCAACATTCACATGGGGGAAATGGGATTTTCGTATGCAAAATTGTTATGTTAGTAATCCTTTTATATATTTCAGTTTCTTAGTTTTTTGATGCTTGCATCGAGGGATCGATTTTATTTTTTATTATCGATTAATTTTTTATTAACACTAGAGACCGCATGTGTTGGAGTAATATTCTTGCATTTTAAGTAATGATATTAGATATTATTTTTTCTTTGCATGAAAATTCGAAACTTTTTGGATTTATTAGGATGCTATTTCTTGACAGGTGTTATTTAGGCTCATTTATTTAGTAATCATCTCCACAAAATTATTTTTTGAAGTGTGGAGAATTAATTGTCAAGAAAAAATGCAAAACCTGAAAAGCCGATATAAACTAACCTCACCTAAAATGTATTTGCTGTTGAATCGTTTATTTTTTATGTAAAAATACTGCAGAATGTCTCGCAACCAGAAAATAAATTAAAATAAATAAAATTTTCATAACAAACCAGAGTATATTGTAAAATATTTGGAGAGCTACTGCGGTCGGTATGGAAAAAGTCCTGCAATAAATTGTGATATTTCTATATAGAAAATCAAGTAATCAGTCTGAATTTGTACTGATCATAGTCCGAATTTGGATATACATAGGGGGTACGCCGTACGTCTAATTCATCTTCAGAAGGATCAGTATTGATCAGCTTTAGTAAGTGGAGTTGAAATCTGTGTATTTGAATATACAAGAGTAAAACAAAATAATCTATTACAAATTATATTTAAAGAGTAATATAAAGTAATCTATTATAAGATGATATATAAAGTGTAATAGTAAAACCATAGACGTACTGTAAATATAGACTAGTTGCAAACCAAAATATATGCTATACAGAACGACCACACGAATTACTGTGAACATAGACGCACATTGCGGAAATTGATCTAGGGGTGTCCAAAATGTATAAATGTCCGCACTATATATATATATAATATATATATATATATATATATTTATAAATTTATAAATTTCCTTATATATATATATTAGAAAAATTTATATTAGTTTCCCTAACTAATTCTATCATTGTGTATAGTCTTATTATGTTTACTTACTTTTTGAAAACGTAAGTAAAAATACGATTTTAGATTGGATAAATTATTGGGAAATGCATATCGTGCATACTGCCAGTGATGACATGGATTGGAGTCAATGGCCCTTACAAAGGAAAGTATAGAAAAGCTCAAATCTAAATCACTCATCCAAACAATGTTGTGTAAAAGGCAATCTTTAACTGCATAAAATTTTCCTAACGATAAGTTAGGAACATTTTATGTGGTTAAAGAATTTATATTAGTTTCCCTGTTTATACTTGTATCTTTTTTACACGTTTGCTGCGCTATAAGAAAGAAAGAGAAAATACCATAGAGTAAATACCGCAAATCGCTACAACTTCCTATGCATTCGTTCTTAAAAATAATGTTTTATTGTCCCTTCTCATACGTGGTAATGAAAATAATTTCTATCTTTTTCTGACTGATACATTTAGTATGTAATAGAAGACAGCGGAAACTAGATGTCTCAGATTTGTTTTTTAGTGACTAGTCTATATTTATAGTAGGTATGTCTATGAATAAAACCCTCTCGAGATGTTTGCAAAGTTTATCAGGTAATGTGGTTTCTAAAAATGTTCTAGGAAATTGTTTAAAAAACATATTAATATAAATTTGATACAAGCCGTTAAAGTTTTCTAATTAAATAATTTTCAGTTTCATGGATCGAGTTATTATAGTAGCTGTATAAATATTAATTTAGACCAGAAAGCCACATAGTGTCTATAACGTGGGAGTACCGTATTTCTATGGAAATAATATCTCTTTATTGTTTGTAAAGTTAAAAGCAAGCATTTTCTAACGTCTCCCATGCGAAGGAATTTCATTTGAATTAAGACGAAAACATGAAAGATAGTTATTTTTTATCCTTCTCTACATGTTTTCATTTTATTTGAATGAGAATTTAGAAATTTCATTTTATTTTTGTATTCAAAAAACTCAAATTAAGTCCGTTAGAGTTCCAAGCCTGGGGACCAAACGCAACACTCTTATGGAAACTCATGTCAGAATGTTTTTAAGATGCTCGTTGAAAAATAATCTTATTTTGAAGCAAATTTTAGAATATCAATATATTTATTTACCTACTAGTAGAACATGTGGACTTTTTTTAATTATAAATTTATACAATGTAGTTTAAACGCAAAAATGAATATTTGTTTTTTTTTGGTATACCTACCATTATTCATAGGAATAGAGAATTTAGGCATTATTATTAAGATGAAGTTATTAAATGGAAGATACAAGTGATGCATTATTATATTGGGGCTCATCTACGCACAAATCGTGGCAAAATTGTAACTTATCATTTAATAAAATATTGAGATGCCTAAACAAATTTTCATTCTGTAAATAAAATGAAATGTAATATAGGTAAGTCTAATGCAAATAAAATATACCGAAGTAATGAAAAAATTAAATTAAATCAATATTAAAAATCTTTTTCAGTTACATGAATACCCGATATGATCATTTTTGTCAATACTTCTGCATAAAATAGAAAAAATAGAACATTTTAATGCCATACACCTATTTTTATCAATATTGAGTATCACAAAGAGAACAGTCATTAATGATGTGCTTTTTGTGAGTACGCAGCACATGTATTTTTCAATAAATTATAAAATTTAGTTTTATTGTAAAATAATAAAATTATTTTTTTACAGCATTATATTTAAAACAAATCAGATGAATCAAAATTAAAGATGTACAGAAAAACCTTAGAAAAAAATGATAGGATTGGGATTTCGTGATCCTGGTGGTAACCAAATATTCTTTCAATAGACAGATTTTTCTGCTTATCTGTTTATTTGATTAAATTAATTTATTTTTACATACTTAATAATTAATTACTTCATCCAACATATCTTAACCCATTTGAATTAAGATATGATACCTGATTAAATATTTTTTACGTTTTAACAGGCCAAGAGGCCCAACTACTGTAGCGAAACATGAAACAATGACAAACAAGCTTGAGTTAATCACAAATATTGATTGTGACCTTACCGGGAATTGAGAACCCTCGGGGTGAGAAGCCAGTGTCATGCTCACTGGGCTACGAGGGTCCCACGTTTATTTCGATTCTTCAGGTTACGTTTATGTTTAAAGTAAAAATAATGTTGATATATCATTACACATAAACTGTAAGTTAATGAAGAATCCTTAAGCAATATTTAAGATATCTGGGTATATGGGGATAATTTATCTTAATTTTTCACGGGCACAACTGCTGTAATTTGATTGGCTGGTAACTGGCCTGATCTTCTCACCCTCTTCCCCCTTCTACACCTGCATTTGACAGATTTCACATTATCATGTAACTAATTTTATGTTTAATTCGATACAAAATGTAATCAATAAAATTATTTTAGTCTAAGTAACTTGATATTACAGCGCTGTAACACTGAAAAAAATATTAGAGCATATTGATAAAAATCGAATATGTCTAGCAAGTAAGAGTAACTTGTACATTTCAATGAATCATATTATTACGTAGAATTGGTACGCTAACATGTTATCTTTTATTAGGTATTAGGAATCTTTTATGTATGTGTTTTATGGAAATAGTAATGATTTACTTGAGTAAATCCGTAAAAGCAGATATAAGAAGAGTTATGTCTTTGACCCAAAACTTGTCCTTAAGGATTGTGGTAAATCAAATATCTCGAAGTCATTTTGCCCGTCTTTTAGTTTAATACATTGTATTCACAACGCAAATGTAGATATTTAGCTCCTTATACAAGTGGGTTTCATGCTCGCAAAACAGTGCCTTGATGAAAACTGATAGTTTGTGAAAGAAAATCGTCAACATTTTGAAGTCAAAACAATCTCTGTCTTCTGTAGTACTTGCAGAGAAACTTGATGGCATTTAATTAAGGGACGAAACCCCGGAATAGTTAACCCCTTTGGGACGAGGGGTGAAATGACTGAGATTTAGAATGTCAACGAGTAATTCCGTCTAATGTATTGTTTGCCTTTCGAAACAAGAAAAAAATCTAAGTAAGGGCACATCTCAAATAAATATCATTGGTAATGATAAATTGATATTTTGAAATTTGTTTAAAAATAGTTAATTTTATTTATTTGCACGTTGTCCAAGGGAAGTAGCAGACATTGATATTATGAATTGAAGGATAAACAACAGTAAAAGTATTGGTAAAATATTTTATTTGACCATCACAATCAACAGCGTCCCTCGTAGCACAGTGGATATGACACTGACTTCTCACGCTGAGGGTTCCGGGTTCGATTCCCGCTGAGGTCATAATAAATGTGATTTACTCGAGCTTGGGTGGTTTTGTAATATACCTAGCATCGAAGTAAGGGCAATTTTTAATTTAATAATTTTACTTTATTTAATAATTTCAATAATTTTATTTAATACAAAATACATATATGCAATTTTTCATTTTTTCTTTTTTCAAATAAAAATAAATGATTTTAAAACTAGTAGGTAGAAATATTTAAAGTTTTAGGCATTAAAAGGTTTTTTTTTCAGATTCGGTAGGGCGTCCTACCGGATCAAAAGAACACTCGCCATTGAATTCACGAAAAAGTTATTTAAAAAAATTAAGCTTTGAAGTTGTAATCGCGATGAGGGGGTGAACAAGAATGAAAGCTCTGAAAAGTTTAAGTGCGCTTTCTTTGTTTGTGACTTCTTTCATATCTCAGCTGGGGGCAGGAATTCGGTCGGACTCAAAGAATACCGACACTTAGTTATGGCCGAGGGATAAAGGCTTTACGACTTGACTGTCTTTAAAAGTATTCTGACTCCTTGGCGGATAGAGTTGAGTATTGCGAGAAAACATTCAAAATAAGAAGGATTTCCTCACGAATGAAACACTGTTACAAATGAAAGACTTAATAAATAAAGAATAAATTAAATGACTTAATATTTGATCGTGACAGAAAGACACTAACGCCTGATTCATGAATGGTAAAAAATAGATGAAACGTGCAACGAATAAAATGCCTGCTATTCTTTTGAAATCGATTTTAATAAATAATAATTAAATATCCAACCAAAGCAATAAAAATTAAGAAAGGTAAGATCATTTATATAAGATATAAGATAAGATAAAATTTTTGATTATAATATAATCAAAAACATAATATGCTGGTGCACGATGGGAGTAAAAATTGAAAGTATTTATTTTCAGGCGTATTCTAGTAGATATGTAATAATTCGAAAGAATATCATATATGTTAATAATGAATATTGAAAGAATATTTGTTAATAATGAATACTGTTAAAAAATAAAAATATATTTTTAATGTACTTTTGAAAAAATAAAATGAAAAAATATCAGTTACTCTTTATGCCCAAAAAGTACAAATATGAACTAATAAATATATAGACTGGTTTTGTTTGGGCTATATTTTATTATAATTTGTGAAAGACAAGTCAAAAGCCTTTACAAGCGTGTGATAAAAAATGTAAATCAATAAAAAGCCCATTGTGTTTTTTTTTATTGGACACTACACACTTAGAACATGAGATGGGGGAACTTTTTGGATTAGTACGAAAACCCTTAGTAGAAAAAGATATGAATATTTTCAAAGATAATAGAATGATAAAGTTGAATAAAAAAAAATTTAACGTATAAATAAATAAAATATTTTCCCTTTTTAGTATATTTAAATGAATTTAGTTGCTCAGGTTTCTCCTTGATAAGAATACAAAATATATTTTTAGTCCGATAAAAAATTATTATGAATGTAAGCTTCGAGATTTGAGCTTTGACGTAAGTCGATATAGGGAAAGCGTATCAAAATGCTTTCAATAGCTGTTCACGTATGAAAGTGGATTATTCGTGTCGAGAACCCTACGTACTCAAAAGTTTTATTGTTCCTTTGGCGTATGCCAGAACGGCGCCAACTTCATTATCTGGTTTACGGTTTAGATGTTCTTTGATATAGAAATAACAAAATGCATGTGTTTTACAAATGACATCGCACAAAGAGAAAAAGATGTATAAACAAGTAACCCATAAAAACCAAGTTTTTACTATACTCCCTTTCTTATTAAAATATAACAATAATTAAAGACGAATTAAAACATATAACATAACACTAAACTTACAGAAATTTAATATATTTCTAAAATGTCAGATGTTTTGAGATGTCAAGATTTTGAAAGATTCAATTATCATCAATATCGTACCTTATGAATTTCCAGCGTCAAATGATTTAGTCAGAATCAGATTTGAGTAATGTAGAATTCTTCAAAACTAAGCAGAAATCTAAAAGAAATAAATTATTATTTGATTTTTTCCCAAAACACCCAATTTCGCTGTGATCTGTGAACCAATTGTTTTGTAAATTTTCGAAATTCGTAGTGATGTACCTATTATACCGACGGAGTAATTTAAATTTAGAAAATATTCCGCGACGTTATCGGGCCGCCGCACCGTTGCTAATCAAACTTTTCTAACGATTCCAATTTGAAAAAACCAACAAAATTTCGAAAGATCCGAAATTATACAATAATTATTATTATTTTTAACGAAAATTTGATAGATCTTTTTGATCGTCGCCACGAGTCTCCTTGCCAAGTTTCAGCTCGATTGGATCACGGGAAAAGGGTAAAAAATCGATCCAAAGTTTTTTTTGACGGCAAGCAAGCAGACGCCACGAGTTAATATAAAGGGAGTAAAAAGGGAAAAAACAAGGAATATTGATACAATAATTGATTGAAGCAGTGGATAGAAAATAGATGATGATTCTACAGGTTAAATGGATTGAGAGATTCACGGTTGAGGACTCGTCTGTGGTAGGTTTATATCCCCACGCACAATTTCGAATATGTCATAACTTGTGAGGCAAAGCCTTGTCAATGGCAAGTAATATCATGCCAAAGCTTCGGCCTAGATTTTTGGAAAAAGAAAAACGAAATCTAATTTAGCAGATACACTGGTTCCATATTAAACTGAGGGGGGCCAAAAATGTATATGGTCTCAAATAAAAACATCATGGTATCCAGCGCTTCAAAACCGATTTGATCATCTGATCAATATCTTTGCAGAATATTAGTAATAAGACAATAGATGAAACATACCTACACATAACACAAGATATGACTCTGACACGGTATTGCCACGTAACACATAAACACACAGAAATCCTGATTTCGACACAGTTTTGCTAGCCAGTACTTAACCACAACATCAACACTCACAACACATGAGACCTGATGATGGACCCTGCAATGGGATCCGAAACGTCGGCCAGAAAGATTTTAAAAACATGGCATAATACTGCAGAAAACACAAACCAGAATATTCTGAAGGGTAATTTTGTTCACAGTTTTAGTCCTTTGGTAATAATTTGCACAAATAGATATTCTGCAGGTAGTAGGTCTATCAAAATCTACCCATAAGGTGCTTATTTAAACACGCTTATGAAATCTGTTGTCTAAGAGTGGTTGAATTTATCGAAAAATTCAAGTGCACCGTCCCTCGAGACGCTTGCGCCGAGATCGCGAACAATCCCATCACCATTAGCCGCCGATTCGCCCGACGCGACGCCATGATGAAGAATTAATTTCGGCGCTTGGCAAAGAAGGAAATTCCAATTCGCACTTCACGCTATTGGGCGAATTCCGCTTTTATGAACTCTGGCTTTCAGTTGGCCGAGCCCGGATCTGAGACCCATACGTAATATGGCCCGAGAATGAGCATAGGTACGGTTCGCGCTTTAATTACAGCTGTAAATCGTCCAGAATTATAGGGTGGGCGTACCGCAATGTTAGTGCGGCGGCACCGCGGCGTGATGGGATGTTACCGCCTAGTAAACTGTGCCGCGGAACTCCCCCGCGTGAATGTTTTAAAACATTCGCTACCCTTTACCCTCTATTCTCTACCCCTGTACGGGTAAATCATAAAGATATTATTGTAAATTTTAAGCTTCTATTCATGTCACCTGCTGGTCCTTCTGCAAATCGAACAATGTGACCGGTCTGCTTAAAAACATGAATGGTTTATAAGCCGCATATCCAATTCTTAGAGCCCCTTTAATTGTATTGCTTTGATGAAAATTTTCATATATATTAACAGAGACCTGCTACGTATAAAGACACGAACTAGGGTAAATTTCTCGGTACAAGGTCTGGGTCCACGGCTGCTTCAAAAATAATTACTACGAGCTTGGAAATATTGAAAAAAATATGAAAAGGTCAAACTTAATACTCTTAAAAGTATCATATATTAGTAAAAAAATCTTTCTTTGTTACAAAAATACGTTTTTAATTGATGAGTTTCGGTTTGGAACGAAATTTCATAATTTTTAAAGAACAACGTCTATTGTTTAAAATACCTTTTGTTTTTTCGGGATTGAATTATGCAAGAATAAATATTTTAACTACATAATAAATGTATCTTAAATGTCCTCGAGGTGAACATAATACCGATATGACCCAATCTCCTCGCCTAAAGACGGGGTTTAGTGCAACTCTGTACAATTTTATACTCTGTGAAAATTGTACATTTTCGAGTAATTTTATTGAACTTTTCCATTCTTAAAATAAAACACAAATTACTTTGATTTCACCACTATATTAGATTAAAAAATCTACATGTTTCGAGAACAATGTTCTCTTCATCAGGATTATTGTGTACTAATCTTAAAAGTTGAAACAAGCTCAGATTAGTACACAATAATCCTGATGAAGAGAACATTGTTCTCGAAACATGTAGATTTTTTAATCTAATATAGTGGTGAAAACAAAGTAATTTGTGTTTTATTTTAATAATAATGTCACCACAAAGTTCAAGCCTTCATACAGAAGAAGAAAAAATATTCTTCGAACAGTTTTCCATTCTGTAGATAGTCGAACACTTTTAAGAAATAATTTTAAAATCCTTAGTTCATACTTTTATACATTGTTGGCTAATAGTTGGGACATTATTATTAATGTCATAAATAATATACTTTGTATAAGCAACTGATTATTGAAACAGGGTGACTTTAGAAATAAACAATGTGGTTAATATTGTTACAAAATTCGAAATTCGATAAGAACTGCACATAATGAAGATTTCAAAGCGGCTTTAATCATTTTGGACGTGTAAAATAATTTGGAAACAATTAGAAATCGATATTTTACTAACGCTCGAAAATATATCGGAAGATTCTAGAAAAATCATTTCATATAAAATTGCGACGCGTTGCGAAGCGAAGACAATAAACAAGCAATAGAAACAAGTGAACATAGACAACCAAAGTGTAAAGTACCTGTACGAAGTAGTGATACAATTTAGTTAGTTTCTATTGACTTAGTGTATAAGATAAATGTTTAATTATTTTCAAATGTTTCATTTCGTCACTTACCGTCACGGAATTATGACAGTATTGTATATTTAATTTTTAATTTTTAACCATTATTTTTATTCATTTTTCAATAGATATACCTGTAAGATATGTCTCATAATATTTTTTTAAATTCAAACTGTATTTGCAATAATATGCATCCTGTATTTGAAAATAAAACAGCGCTGTAGAAATAAAAGTGGCACAAAGCCAATATCAAGGTATTACACGTATTTTACACTTTGTTCTAATAGCTTTATGGTCCATCACTTGGGAATTGGCCATCAATAAAATACTTGAAAAGTAAACCGAACACATTGTCAAAGTTGGAAAATACGATGTATTTGATCCGAGCGGCTTCAATGAAAGGCTGGAAAAAAGTTCGGTCCCACCTGGAGCAGTCGGCAGTGTCCGAACGTTACGGTCGCTATTATGGAAAATATATTTTTTGATTAAAAGAATTGGACAGACTGACGGAGGCTGTTTTATTAATTCTGACACTTCTAAAATGACGGGTCCTGTTTATCTTCGACTTGCGAGAATGGCACATGTTGTGCCGGAACTTGTGTACGAATTTTTTTTGCGACACACAAGGGTAAAGTATACAATTATTTTAATTACATTCTAGTGCGAAAAATGAGAGAATATAATATTTGACCCGTATGTAAACGTGTTTAGATTATAGATCGATTTTTTTTATGATGCTATGAGGTAGAACTCCCTCTACATATTGCGATGTCGATTGTGATTGTGCAATATCCGCTGCACCTGTCATGTTATTTAGAAAGAACAAAAAAAAGTTATTCATATTCTATATAGTCTTATTCTTCTTAACCCTTAACCACTGACGGGTCATTTTGTAACACTACTACTGACGTACGTATGACGACATGCAGACGTACATACACGTTTGCATGTCGATTGTGATTGTGCAATATCCACTGCACCTGTCATGTTATTTAGAAAGAACGAATAAAGTTATTTATATTCTATATAGTCTTATTCTTCTTAAGCTGCATACAAATTTCATTGTTAGTATTATTGATGGACAATAAAAATACTAATATGGATTTTTTTGTATTTATTTTTTGTATAGTTTTGATACTATAACTTTTACTCAAGCATATCATTAACCAATTAAGTGCTTTTTCAATGCAGCGATGAGATCTGGTCTAGTGATCTAGAGACTACAATTTTTATCTCAAGAAAACCGCCAAGTTAATTTTAATTTCGTAGTCCAAGTGCTTTGCCTACTTTCAAAATAGTAGGTACATATTTAGTTGCGTCATGTCTTCCATGCAAATAGCTCAATAAAGTTATCCTAAACGTTGTAGATATTTTTATTTTATTGTTATTTCTTTATTTTACCTCTTAATAAATGAGAATAAAATATGTACTAGTTTAATACATATAATAATAGCTCATGTCTGTCCTGTTATCCTAATATTACGCAAACGTGAGCCCTTGATCTCTTAAAAACATCAAATATTAGCAAGCTTCAAAAACTTTAACAAAATTGTGTTTGAAAAGGGAATTCTTCTTTTATAATATATTTTTGGATATTCGTTTCATTAATTTGGCCTTTTAGAATCTTTTTTGTACAATTTTCTGATGGCATTAGCGAAAACAGTTTTCTTAGTTACGTTGTAATAAATTTACGATTAACATTCTGATGATAATATTTTGAGAATGTATGTATGTCCATCATACCATACTGGGTAAATCTTAATGGGTGTCTCGATATAAATACAATTACATAACTTTTTTCTGTCACCTGATTTTTATGCTTCTTTCTATGAAGCCATTTAGATTTTATTAAAATTGGCTGATACAAGCCCGCAGTATTGCCATAAGCAACAAATCGTCTGACTATTTCGTCTTGGGACACATAAAATTTAAGTTAATTTATAATAATCTACAAAATAGATATATATTTAAAGAGTAGCTTGTTGGTGTAGAGGTCATGACGCTCATCTAGTGATCTGATAGTCGGTGGTTCGGCCCCACTCCAGGATACCAGCAAATTAGTCCTATTTTCATAGAAAAGGCTTTTGACTTAGTCTGAGGATAGTAAGAATATTGATGCGACACGTGTTCGCATATCTATTTTTAAAAAATCTGTTATTATTTAAACAAATTTAAAATAATAAAAAAAATATATTTTACTACGACACACTTGTTTAAATAAATTACCATATACAGTGAAAAATTTGTAATTGGCATAATTAAATATCCATAATATATAAATCTGCTGTTAATTTTCCCTCAAATAAATAATAATAGAAAATAAAATAAAAAAATTTCCTCAGCAACGTGAAACCCGCCCGCGTGGTTTCGCATGCGTATATTCATAGTAACTTTTAGTCATATTTTCGATTTGGCGACATTCGTCATGGCAGCGTTCGTAAAAACGCATCTCTCGACCATTGTTTTGTTGACTTAAATTTTAAAATAAAATTTAAAATCTATGAAAAATCCCTAAATTTTAACGAGATAGTATAAAGCATAGTCCATCCTGAAAATCTATTTAATATTTTGGTGAATGAATTTTTGAAATCGGATGTGCAGTTTCTTAGATAACCTTATACATCCAAACGTACAAACTTTACCTCTTTATATATTAGTATAGATTAATTTCCCAATACAGAGAGTAACAGAGCAAGTCCGCAATACTTTACAGGTGGATTCTTGCCTTGTTATATTAAATTATTATAAATTGAACATGTTCAAGCCATCATGACCTACTTATCAATAATTATAGAGATTATTCTATTTTTTTAAATTTTATTTATAGATATATTATGTTTTTTACAATAAAGATAGTGACAGTTTTTACAATGCTATTTCTTTTCTACATTAGTAATATAACTCTCGAGTAGGAGAGGAGTATCATTACATTTAAAATATATTAAATAGTATGTAGTACATAATGTATAGAAAAAAATATTAAAAAATTTCGACGCTTGGCACAACGCGGAAGACTGTTATTTAATAAAAAGATAGTGATAATATGGAAAACTACCGCCCAATTAGTCTACTTTCACACGTATACAAACTACTCACAAAAATTATTACAAACAGGCTAACCAAAAAATTTGACCAGTATCAACTAATAAAGCTGGGTTTCGAAGAGACTTTGAGACAAGGGACCACATACAAACAATTCGGTTACTTATTGAAAAGGCAACAGAATATAAAATAGCTCTCCATATGGCCTATACTAGTTATAAAAAGGCGTTCGATTCAATTAAGGAGTGGGCGATCACAAAAGCGCTCGAAAATGCACAAATCGATTCAAGATATACGAGACTGATAAAATACATTTATGTAAATATAACCATGAGCGTGAAAATAGATGAAGACACGAAGACAGAAAGCTTCAAAATCAGAAAATGTGTACGACAAGGTGATACTATCTCACCAAAGCTCTTTACACTTGCTTTGGAAGACATTTTCAAAAATCTAAATTGGGAAAATAAAGGAGTAAACATAAATGGCACCTTTCTGAGCCACCTCAGGTTTACAGACGATATAGTGATTGTTAGCAATAATGTAAGAGAATTGGAATCTATGACCTGAGAATTGCAAGAAGCATCGAAAGAAACAGGTTTGGAAATGAACATAAAAAAAAACAAAAATTTTGACCACATCCAAACACAAATTCATAATAAATAATTGGAAAATAGAAACAGTAAATAGAAAATAGAAATAAATAATAAATAAAAATAGAACCAGAAATAGAAACAGAAATGACGAATATGTGTACCTTGGTCAAAGCTGGGAAAAGAAAACCAAATAGCAGAACTACCAAGAAGGATAGGTCTGGGCTGGGCAACATTTGGTAAATTGAAATACTTGTTTGAAAATAAAGAAATCCCAGTATGCCTGAAAAGAAAAATTTTCAATACATGTATCCTACCGATGTTGGCATATGGCCTAGAAACAGCAAAACTAACAGAAAAAAGCATACACAAATTAAAATGTACACAGCGGGCCATGGAAAGGCAGATGCTCGGCGTGAGCCTTCGAGATAAAATCAGAAACGAAGAAATAAGACGCTGAACAAAAGTTTCCGATATTATGGACCGTATTGCGAAACTAAAATGGCAGTGGGCTGGACATATGGCTCGACAAGAGGATACTAGATGGGCACCCAGAATCCTACAGTGGAGGCCCTGGATAAAAAATAGAAGCATCGGAAGACTTCCCAAAAGGTGGTCTGACAACATTGTCCAGCAAGCAGGAAAAACGTGGATGCGAAGGGGGAGAAACAGAGATGAGTGGAAGAAAATGGAAGAGGCCTACATCCAGCAGTGGAGAGAAAAGGCTAAGGAAAAAGAAGAAGAAGACATACTACGTACCTACTTATAAGAAGGAAAAAAACTAATATGCGATAATCATAACGTAATTATGTGAGACAACAGTAGAAATAAACTAATAATAAGCAAAAAATTAAAAAATGATTATAGTAAAGAGAAAAATAATGGAATATTTTAAGCAAAGATAATAACAATATGCAGTATAAATAATTTTAAATTTAAAACTGTCTATTATTAAAAAAATATTCTACAGAATTATGTATACCTACACAATTAAGTAATATCAAATATTTTTATTGAATATTTATGACATATTTTTTGCAAAACGTCGATCTGTCATTACAGAAACTTCAATTATGAAAAATTCATTAATTTCAATATAAGTCAAATAAAATAATAAAAAAACTTAAACCTTTTTTCAATTTCTGCAAGTCATGGTTACTTGAATATTTTTGACTCATTTTCAAGACAAAAAACCACCTGTAAGGTTTTGTAGCTCTGTTACATCCTATATAACATCTTCCGTCGTCAAAAACAAACTTAACTCTATGTCTTTAAAACCAAATTAATTAATTAATTAGAAAGATAATACAGAAAAATCAAATCCACGAAAAAATATTTGGTTGCTACCGGGATTCGAACCACGGATCTCCTCCTTTCCGGGGCAGGCGCGTTATCCCAATTATGCTACAGAAGCCTTGTATATTTCCGTGAATATATCGACCTTATCTGTAAGTCTCATTTTTTATTAATTGATTAACATTAATTATTCATTTTTTAGAGGAATTCACTTTTTTTGATACGGAAGGCACAAATTACTTTACGATCCTGCCACTAGATAGACGCCAGAATTAACCGTTTAATTCATTTTTATTTTTGGATTTTTTTAAAATTTTTTTTTTAAAAATTTCTAAGTGTTTTCTTACCGTACATGTGATTATGGAGTTTAACAAACTCTTTTCAATAATAGTTAATAAGCGCGATGTATTTAATGGGTTGGCTAACAAATAATATGAAAGCTTATAATAGCATAAGCGTCCTTCTGAGTTATTGACGTTCATTTTAATTGAAACTTAACGTCGCCTGTAATGGTGAGTCATTCGCACTTAATAAAGTGATTCCCTAATGCGAATTGAACTCCCGGTCTGGCACGTGGCAAGCCGCGCTGGATATTGCGAAACCGCTGTAACTACGACAATGCTCATTTACCGTAGCGCCAAATGTCACGGAGCTACGCTGTTTTGCAATCTTGTGATCAAGTGGAACCTCGTAATTCAAATATATATTTTTTTATATCTTTGGATCCTTGGGACGTTTTCGAATCTCAAATTAAAATTATATTGTTTTGATTTTAACTTAAAAATTTAAAAAAAAAACGAAGGTGAAACAATATGAAACGAAAAAGATCTGTTTTTGTTTCATCCGTTTTAGAATAAAATTTACAATACAGAAGTTATAAAAATTTATTCTGATATACCGTATCGAAAAGCCTTTGCAATAAGCTAATACTCAATCAAAACATCAACACTCATAACAAAACGTCAGCCTTAATGATGGAGCGTACAATAGGATCCGAAACATTGCCCAGAAAGGTCGTAGAAACACAGCAAAATATTCCTGAAAACATAAATTTTGAACCCGCGTAAAAACATACGAATATTTTTATTCTGATTAATAATTTACTTCCCTTATGATCCGGCTTCGTTCAAAGTTTGAAATTTTATATTTGTATACAGTATAAATTTTATATCCCCTTATATTTCTGTAAAAAAAATATATTTGAAGAAAAAAGGCTAGACAAATGAAATAATTCCAAGATAAATTATAGACAATAGATGTATGGATGTCTTTGGATGTTCAAAGGGCTTACGATCTATCGTACGTCTGGCTTAAGTGATCACTTTACTCAATGTAACGTTCACCATTTCCACCCATGATAGAATACCACATGTTCAAATTTTTGGAAGTTGTATATATTTAAGTTTTTTAGCCTGTTTCATATATATGTTCTTATTATCATTAGCGCGACCGCCATCCAAAGCTTTTTCACTTCCCTTAATTAAACACAGGTGTCACCAATGAGTTATCTATTTTTGATTGGAATTTCATTTAAGCCAGCCGTACAAAAGATCATAAGCCCTATGAACACCTAAAGACTTACCTACATTCCCATAAAAAATAAAAATTTCGTTTCTATGAGACATCTATAATATATCTTGATTAATGGTGTGCCTGGGACAAAATCCAGTACTGTTTTCTGACAAATTTGGACAAACTCGAAATATTCTGAAATAATTCCAAATTATTTTACTCAAAGTAACACATTAAAATATATTCTTTCTGGAACGACTTTTCGAGTTGTTCGAAATAGTCGCGTTGTTCTAGATATTCCATCCAAAATGTGCGATGCGATTTTCTATGAATTTTTCGGCTTTATAAATAAGATGCAGAACAAAAATGGTTATCGATTAATTGGAAGAGGCGGATAATTTCATTTTTATCAGGTAAGCAGAATAAGATCATAAATTTGATTTGTTATATATCCCAGAGCGTTCTTTTCCTTCCATAAATAATTTATTACTCCAGAAGATGTGCATATTCTATCAGCTAACATCCGCTTACATTAATTTGATAGGCATCATTTCTAATAATCGTCTTCATATCCATTCGCACTTATTTTTTCGGTAAATATTTATCAACTATTTTAATGCGATTAGTGTATATATTTGGCTTTGTGGAGTTGAAAGGACAGATTGACTTGAAGTCGGGCAACGTCACGCTTTAAGCTCGGGTCCCTTGGGAATAAGACTCTGTTCCAACTACACTTGACAATAAACTCGACGTAAATACTAGCACACCATTTACTGTATTGAAGAGAGTAGACGAGCTTAACGCAATATAAACTGCATCCTATTTTACGGATATATGAATTTGAAATGTTAAATTTTCTTCAGAAAAAAATTATTCACATAAACAAAATGTCTTTTATCTATACTTTAGGTACTTCATATTATTGTTCGGTCTAAACTAATCTCTGCATAGTTACTCCTTGGGACTCAATATGGCTTCCATTAAAATATGGTTTACCATCAGTTTCAAAATTATCATAGCTACACTAAACACACTGTTCAAAACATAAGCGCACTCTTCTCTCTACACTCTATTATACTCAAATTTGAAATGAATATTTTTTTGAAAAGAAAAAAAATCGAAATAAGAGAAAATGCTTAGTGTAACATATTAAATGCATTCAGTTCCAATCTTTGCATAACTTTTTTTTATAGGCCCTGCGCAAAACAAGTAATTATTCTCTCTATACCCGAATTTTATGCAGTTGCACCCTAGGATCCTAATAAAAATATAGTCACCTTATCCCATTTATATGGATATATGTAGCAAATTATGCAATCGACTTTATTATTATTTGGAAAATTAAGAAATATCGCCCTCCCTCACAATTCTACAACGACACAATAATTAATATTGAAGTTAAAGTAATGACTAAAATGTACGATTATAGGTATCTATTTTTTTAGTACTGAAACAAGTATCATTCTATAAACAATAATAATAATAATAATTTTATTAGTACTCTAGTCTAGAAAGTTATTGTAGGAATAATACTTGCCCATATAGTCTCATGAAAAAGCTTTCTAACGTAATTGTACATTTTATTAAAAGTATTTTCGCAGTTCTTTCGCAGAAATAAGTTTTATAAAGAAAATTCGGCGGCTTAGGAGCAAACAAGCCAATTTTCAGAAACATGTTTTTTTAGAAAATTGGTAAATATTAGGAACCGCGTATTGAGAATAGCTGTATTATTTAATGAGCTGTATGTAGCACTTACTATGGTATTTTAGCAGAACACACAAAATTTAATGGTATCGCCTGTGAATGCTGACAGGGCCTTTACTCTCGACATGAAATCCTCGTAATTGGAATAATCATTTATAAATTTCGAAATATGATATAAAACAAATTTTATTATATTTTCACCAAAAATGTGTACATTTTTGAACAAATTCCATTGTTGTGTTTTGCTTTACTTGGCCTAGCGACAAGACATAGTGATCAAACAATTTTATTTGAAAATTTGTGAATAAATTAGAAACAAGACAAAGATATCATTCTATATATATATATATTTTATTATCTCCACAAGGTGTTTTTTGCTTTGAAAAAAATCGTCATATGGTGGTCTTCCGAGACATAGCTCAAACTCTCTTGATCATATATGTGGGATATAAAAATAAAGACAGCATTATCAAAAAAAAATTTGAATGCGTACATTTTCTAGGAAACATGAGATAGGAAGGGATAGATACATAAAATATATAATTCAGTAAATTTTATAATGAACGTATATTTGTATAATGACGATAATAAAGTAAATATATGGATTACTAGAAGCCGAGCAAAACTCATTAACGGCGTCGCTGGAGAAACCCACTCCTCCACAAACACCTGACGCAGAATTTTTCAAACTTTCACTTGACGGTGAGCTCCGGACCCAAACGGTTGTACGCTTTTTGGAGAAGCAGCTCATCGACAAGGCGCCCTGAAGATGAACAGTGAGATCTAATCGAAACGTCGGCAGACGACTGGTCCCGACGACCAGAATTTGACGCGGGTTACCCCCAAAGTAGTTAGAACTAACACATATTGTACCCGTGAAAGCCTTCGATTTTACATATATATATATAATATTATATAATATATATATATATATATATATATATATATATATATATATGAAATGACATCATAGAGTCGTAGAGGTCAGTGGTAGATGAAGGCGGCTACCTAGGTGAAGTACGGTGAAGAAGTGGCGTGCCTAACGGAACGAGCTGGCGGAACGCCCTGCTGTTCCGCTCGTGGTGCTCGCGGGTCCACCGGTGAGCCGCGCTCTGATGGCCGCAATGAGCGTCATCAGAGCGCAGACATCCATGTAGGTACATCAAGCGCTTGGCTTTGATATACACGGATGTCCATACTCATATGTAATTAATCTATGCGTACTTCGCATCTATTTGATTTATAATCTATTACAACAATTGAAAATAATATACTTTAATACATTGAAAAGCGATTTTAATGAAATGAAAAAAAAATCGTTCAAGAATAACTGTACAATTATTATAAAAAAAATATTTTTTTTAAAGCAGAAAAAATATCATTTAGAGGAAAACCAAAAATATGTATTTCAGTATAGTAACATTTCTGTGTCTTTGGGAAAAAAAGTTATCAGCGCTACTGAATCAAAATTTTCGGCATCTTAAATTTTTACAACGAATGATGGGTGCAAAAATGGTTCATTTTTTTAACTTGCACTCAAAGAGTACTTATTGAAACATTAAATTGGCAGTTGATAGTTGATGGCGAATAAGAAACATCGTACCACGAAACCATTCTCATGCGATATCAATGCCTGGCCACGGTCGATTGATGGTATTCCACCATCAGCGCTATCTCCTTAGTATTTTGACGTGGATCAGTGTCCGTTATGAACTTTATTTTGTCACCATCGAGTTTCAAAGGCCGTCGGTCCTTGAAAAATCTCCGGATTGGAATGTTTAAAACCACCTTTGTGTAAGCCGAGCTTTATTGGCATCTTCTCGGTACACGTCACATTTTATTTTGATTGCCACAGTCGCAGAATACCTTATTCCTAAATATATTTAGACATACGTAGCGGCCCTTAGAATGCAGTGGGCATAACACTGGCTTATCACACCAAGATTGGTTTTCAGTGAAGTCATAAATAATCTATGTGATTTACTCTAGCATAGGCATTTTTGGGTCCTTTGACCTGCTGAAGCGGCAAAAATTTAAATCAAAATAAAATAATAAAGAAACAGTGACAAATGTACACAAGCATTTAAATAAATTAAATTATTTTCTTCTACTCACAGTCTTGGGGATTAAACTGAATATAAACTGAAAGAGAAGCGTCGTTTAGACTAGGATAGTATATTAATGATGGATTTGGCGTTTACATTGTAGAGATTATTCATGACGATCATTAAAATATAAACCATGTTATCTCTACGCGGCAACAAGGTTTTTAATTATTAATGATCAATAGTTTGAAAATAGATTCGATTTCAGTATGGAAATTAGTTAAGAATAAAAATTATTTTACGAGACTTTTTTTAAATAACTTTTGCATTAAGCTGATAGATACTTAGATTATTATTGAAGATGGTGGCTGCGAACCAGAAGTCAAATGACGGATACGTATTTCGAAAAGATGTGCGTCCAGACTTAAAAAACTATAGAAATACCGCGTTGCGTCCAAAACACCTAAAATCAGGCTTGAAAAGTGTTTAGTGCATCTAATATTCTTTTTTTTTTCTTTTTTTATATGAAAGTATGTTCTTAGCACATGTATGGTATGTTCAGTTACTGGATTTGGTCTCATAGAGACGAAGCTATTTATATACGAAAAAAGTGAAAAGTGTATGATAGGAGTTAAAAATTGAAAAAATTGATTTTCAGACGTATTCTAGTAGATATATAATAATTCGCAAGAATATAATATATACGTTAATAAGGAATATTGCTAAAAAAATTCCACTTTGAAAAATAAAGTATATAAGCATCATAACCAGTTGCGAAATCTATGTATACTAACTTGTAAATGAGGAAAAATAACAACAGATATCTCTAGCAGAAGCCAGTACAATATTTGAAATGTTCTTGATTCGAACTAGGCATATATAGAATTTTCAAAAATTTGATAATGTGTGGATGTTTTTACGATGGAATTGGTGAACGTTGTGTAGAGTGGTCACATAAGCCAGCTCATACAAGTTATAAGCCCTGAGCCATCGTATAAGATACTTCCATCCACTTTTCTCATATATAAATATCTTTGTCTCTGTGAGACTTGTATAATTTATCCTTAATCATTTAATATTCCTTTATGGGGTGGAATCAAGACCGACTCGGAAAACATATGTATATTAATTCAGCATATTTTGAGTACGTTTAAAATTTTTAAGAACAAAAGACTGGATTTTATCCCCAAGGCGACTTCATTAAATAAGGTGTATTATAGATGTCTCATATAGGTGGAGCTATTTTTTATATGGGAGTAAAAAGCTTTGGCGGTCTTTTTGGCTGTTTATAGAGCTTACGATTGTTTATAGAACATACGACTTATCGTACGAATAGGTAAGAAGCATCTATAAAATTTTTTGGAAGTTGTTTATATATGTTAAATTTGCACAACTTGTTTTATATGCTAGTTATATTTTATCACTTAAGCCAGCCGTGGGATAGATCATAAGCCTTATAAATAAAAAAAAATGACTTTCATATCTACTTTCTCATAAAAAATTGCTTCGTTTCTATGAGACATTTATAATTTATATATGGATTATAATATATATTTGTATCGACAGAATAAACAATATACGATTATATAATCAGCAGCAATTGGAAAAACCCATAATATCTTGTCATGTTGTGTATCGTTTATGTGGCGGCTTTAAAGTTGCCCACAATACTAACCGATAGAATACCGAAATGATTGTGTTCAACATAATGCAATCGGGTGCATTTATCCGATGACTAAACAAACGTGCAAAAACTAATTAAATGCAGCGCAGGGTTGCGCGCGCACTCATTAAGTAATGGACGCTCTGCACTACGCTGGTCATTGCATCGAGACGCTGAGAGGGCTGTGGACTCGAAGGATATTTTCTAACTTTCTTCGCACATTTCGGGATAAAGTTTATTTACTGCACGATACTTAGCTCTTAACCTCTTTAGGTGTTGCTGTTATTTTTCAATTCATTATATTGCACCAAGAGTACTTTTGCACTATGAGCAGTATTTAGTCAAAAAAGTTTTGAGATAACAGCGAAGTTATTAAAAAAATATAAAGTAAATGAGTTTTTGACTTAATAGGTACACAAAACTTTTAACATATTTTTTTGAATTTCAAGATGCTACCATAATGATTTTAGATTAATGCTGTAATGAATTGCTGTAAAACATTCAAATTTATGTTTTTCATCCTAACTCAATCACAAAGCATTTCACAATTTATTACTTCATTAAAGGAATAAGCAAACTGAAAATGCTGAATAAAACTGAATTATTAACTAAAAAAAAATTTTGGCTTAAGACATTAAAGTATTCACATGGTGCGATATATTTAAAATTTTATTAAAAAGCAGAATTTTTATAACGTAATATATAAATGTGTTAGTGCCACTATTATAATAGTGCAATGTTAAGGTTTTAAAATTTTGAACTAACCAATTTATAGCGTATTGAAATAAATTTATTATCATTTTAGAAATAATTAACACCATATGTGATAATAAATGTTTAACTAGAATCTAAGTTATATAAGAATAAGTTTTTTGTTATACGAATAAACAATAAACGCTGTTATGTATCAGCGTTTAAAGGTCATTGAAATTTCTTATTTTGAATATTTGCTGCAAAAACAATTTAAAGTCGTTAGAAACAAATAAGTCTTATTAAATTAACCAAAATGTCAGAAATAACCAAAAAAAATTAACATCGATCCTATCCTAAAAAAATCTAATATTTTATTATATTTTATATCAGTTTAGTACTTTTTATATATTTATACGATCATGTTGTAGAATCATTAAGTTAATAGTAAGAGTTATTTTTTATCCCCCTGATAAAGAAAATGGTATTTTTCGAAACCAGTTGCTTTTAATAAATAATATCTATTCGTTTTTAACAAATTCATTTATAAATTTCACTATTTATATAAAATATTGAGATAAACAAAATCCGAACATAATGCCTTTATTCTGTCAAGTATATTTTTTATTCAAGAGAATTTTTAATTTCGTATTTCAATTCCGTATTTTTAATTCAAGGGTAGATAAAATTTTATCTTATTTTTAGATGAGAAGTGCCTCTTATGAAAAGCATTGTTTATATTTTTATGCATGTGTACAAGTATTTTCGTAAAAGTTTAAATAATTAAATTAAACTTGTTGAGAATTTTTTCGTTTGAGTTATTCGATTAAGACCATAAACGGTATGACTGATATGGAAGTTACTTTGTTTAATTATTATTTTAATTTTACTTTATATTTTTTAATCCGCGCTTTCATTTCGAGAAGAACAGTCACTCCGATCGTTTTCATCTCGTACGGGACCAGAGCAATTGAACAAAATAAAATGTACGACAAATACAAGTGAGAAAAACTGTGTTTAAGCAAATAATAAAAGTTAATGCCGCTTGGCGTTTATGTTTGTCCAGCACCCAGGGCCACACAAGTTCGCCGAGGGCTTGCACTATTATTTCAATGTTTTTATGCGCTGCAATAAACAATAGCCCGGACCGACCTGGCCAGTGATAAATGAGCCTCGGGAAATTCTAAAACACTTCCTCCCCGCGCCCCGCCCTCCAGACCCGGCCGCAGTCCTCGGACACTCGGACTCCCTCCCCTCCCGGGGAACAGATTACCGCAGACACACAACACAGCCTATGTCTTGCCATATTTATTTATCTTAATTATGAACCGAAATGCTATTTCTGTACGTTGTGTTGCACCGTGTTATATTTTTTTTACAAAAAATTAAAAACGAAAGGCGGAGGTAATGTTATCATGAATATAAAAATGGTTGTTAATGCATTATATTTAAAATTGGATGAAAACTTGTAAAAATACACCGATTGTCTACAAAATCCTACATTTAAAGAGTAATTAATTAAATGAAAATTTTTCATATTAAACTAATATTGAGTACAAAATGTCGATATACGCATAACATAATAAGACAGATAGAATTACAATTTTATTCAGATGTTGGGACTTAAATGATTGATCGGTATAAGTAAAGACAGCTAGATATTTGTATGTAAGGTACAAGAAATCGTAGACAACCTACAAGATAAAGAAATAAATTTTGAAGGAAATTACGCAGAACATCTGTACGGGTTTAACAGGACAGGAATTTAATGTCATTGTTTAATGTTTTACAATGGTTTGGAACATGAATAGTTTAGATCATGACGTCGTCGCGCTGGCGAAACTCAGGTGCCGTTACACTTGATTATTGGAGCGTTTAGTCTTGGACGCTCTCCGATATAAGATGCACTATCCTGGGGAATACTTCACGGATGTGCCAGGTCGTTCGCGCAACCGGGACCTCCCGAATTCTCCTCCTTTTGCCCCTGCTATTGTCCTCGGCGATTTGACATCCATCCCTTAGTTGTGTTACCGTATTAGTTTTATTTTAGAAGTTATATTAATCGTCCGCTTCACAATAAATTTGAGTTATCTCACATTTCATCACAGGATTATAAATGTTAGCACTACGATTCCATATAGACCTATCTTTATCTCACGTAATTTAATCTTTTTTCTACTAGCATTAAATATCATCTTGTATAAAATAATTATGGTACGATTAACGAATTTCATTTTTATCGTCATGTATTTGTTGCGAAATAATTTAGGTCAGGTTAAGATTCAGGTTTAAACAGAGTATTCTATATTACTTTTAAGACCATAAAAAACTCAATGTAGCCATGTAATATGTACGAGTATAGGGGGTGAACGACCCGGTTCCCCACGCGTTTTGACCAGCGTCGGAATTCCCACGGAAAATCAATCGCGCCATCTACCAAGGTTGAAAGGCAATGCACTCGTAATTCTACCGAAAAAAAAATAAACAGTATAAAACTGACCGCGGTTTTCTGTTCATATCAGCTGTTTTTCATAATATATTACACTGTACAAAAGTAGGATCTGAGAAACGGTACCCCTTAAGTGTATATATATATATATGGACTCGGGGAGGCCCTTATCCAGACCCTCATGGCCTGGTGAAGGTACCCTGAGGGTCCCGTTGTTCAACCAGCTCAGGGTGGTCGTTATGCTCGTTCGCTGCAAGAATCTGCTTCAATCAGGGGAGTTCAAGCGGGAGTTCAGTAAAAACAAGATGTCCAAATATTCGGATTATATTAAAATTTATTTCCAGAATTATTCTAACAAAGGTGTACCCTGCTGAGGGTTGGTATAGAAAGCTTAGGATTTAAGTGATAAAAGTAGGTCATATTTCGTAGAGAAGAAGATAAAAGATTTTATGATGCAAAGAAGTGATGGTCCAATAATAAATTAAGTAATTTTGATGTTTGAAATAACCAAAAGCAAGGGTAGACTAGGGCTAAAAATTCTAAAATAATGTAGATTAAAAGATGCTTGAATGGTGAATTTGTAACCTTAAAGTTTGATTTTAAAAAATAATATAAGATAAACATTTTTTTATACTAAAATTTCTAAAATCAAAGAAAATAAAAATGTTTGAATAGTAGAGTTGTAACTTTAACCTTTGACAATTATTTTTATGATGCTAAGAATTCTAAAGTAAGAAATAAAGATGTTCAAATAATATTCGAATAAAGATGTTCAAATAATATTTTAAGGTTCGTAATTGACAAAGATAACCCACGAAATGAAGGTCAGTATAGAAATGTTTTAGATTCTAGGTAAATAAAAGCAGGTCAATGTTGGACGGAATGCGTCATCTGATTATCATTCTATGAAAATAATACAAGACATTTTATAAGGCTGACATATTAAAACAAAGACAATACCAAGGGATGAACAAATAGTAAATTATTGTAATTTTAAAGTTTGAGACTAACTATGTAAGATGAGCAATAGAACTGAATGTTAGTATTGAAATGATTTTAAGATTCTAAATAATAATTTGCATAATGGGATAAACTTAACATGTGAAAAAATATAGGTAAGATAGGAGACAATTAATCTCATACTGGTTTGTAGCAAGAGTTTAAGGTTGAAACTAAATTATTAAAATAAATTATCGGATAGTCCTGATGTCGAATGAGTTGAACAAAAAAAACCATTAAATTACGTATAATCAAGACGTAGGTAAATTTAAATGAAAGGTCATGCGCTGCGATCGCCATTAATTTTTACAGAATTTGCGATCAAGGTGAAATTTACGTAAGACTGAAGTGTAAGATTGGTAATTTTATATTTAAAACAAACGACATGTCGACATATCTAGTTTCGGTGATTTCCAAGGCTTTGAGGCATCTTATAAGACTGGTCAGGTTCGGTAGAATACAAATTTCGTAGGACAAGATGACGCTATGGTAAACTAGGGTCCAGATGGTTCCGTTTTGTCCAGGGGTCAGATTTTGGCCGCATGGGTTCACACGACTCCAGTTTTTGGATTAAATAATGGAGAACTTTTACTTTTTGCTCATTGTTGTGGCCATCCGCGCATGTCGGCGTTCCAGGATGGCATTTTGAAGCTGGAGGCTGCCCTCTGGAGAATGTGGTCGCCGTCTACGTCTGTCGCCCCTGATCTCGTTCAGCTTGGCACGCCACTTGCAGGTCCGCCATATTGCTCACCGCTGTGTGAAGAGGATCAATTTCGTCCTGCAGTTGGTCCATGTTGGGACAGATTATTGCCGGAGTATCCGCGTAGAATCGGTGAAGGGACCGCCCTATCAACGCACCATATTCAGAGAACATTAGTTAATATGAACAACAAATTCGGCTGGTAATTTTACTGTTCTTCACAGCAATCTCGTCAAAACTTGGATTCTTATCGCGATGCGTGTGGCCCTTACACTAGCTGTCAGTGCGTGTGCGTTCCGAGAGAATTGAATTCGCTGCGAACCGGACGCTAGCTATGAACGTGTGAACACTATAGCCATGAACACAGCTATAGTGGTCACACGTTCACAGCGCTGGCGCTGGTGTGACCATCGAGAAAAAATATGTCTTTTACCTGCCAGGGTTACCGCGTAGGAATTGTTATATTCGCTCTTTATTATGGTAGAATTAGGAGATTTCAGTTTAATTTGACTTAAAATTCAATGTCCATCTTGATTTGAAGGAACTAAAGCCACATTTGATGAAACATAAAAATTTATGAAAAAAAAATTGTCATAATATATATATATTGTACAAACGTATTTTAATTTTAATTGGGTAAAACAATTCAAACACTTAATTAGCGCATCGCAAATAAGGTCGATACGGTACGTACATGTGTATTTATGACTTTATCACATATTCGCTTAAATAAAATAAAATGACATTGAAAATATTTTCATAAAGATTCACCCAGAGGAATCACTCGGCAGATAAATAATCATATTGTTTTCCATGGGAATATTTATTTTCATAATCAATATTCCAACAACATTTAAATTATTGGCCATTTCGTTTTGAGTCGAGATACGGATATTTTGTATTGTATAAAATAACAAATTTATTTCCCAAATATTATCTTAAATAATATTACATATTTATATGCAAACCAATCGAAGTTTTGTTATTTAGCAGAAAAACTCTCCAAAATATAACAAAACATACATTATTTTGTATGTTATGTTTTATTTTTCTTTTGATACGAATTTTAACAATAAATAACATGAGTTTTATCATAATTAGGTATAATTAAAATCTGTTAATGTATGACTAAAGCATTTCCAATAAGTTTTTAAGGTAGTATAATTTTTTAGGTAAGACGTATTGGTATGCTTTCATTTTTGGGAGGAGCCGACTTTTAAACCCACCACTATTGATTTCCTACCTACTGATATTTTAGTGCAATTTGTCTTAGTTAAACTCAACGCAAGTATAATCATATGCTAATTTTTGTACATAAATATGCTTTTGACATAATTTATTATTTTGCCAAAATTGATGCGAAAATAAATTTATTTCATCTTTTAATGCGAAACTTTTGATACGAAAATAAAATTAGTAATAAAGGTCATCCGTGTTGAAAATAAGAAGCTAAATCTGTGGGCGAAAGGAACAACCGAATGAGTCAATAAACACAAGTTTTAATTTAAGTATGCAGAGTTGTTCTTTAGATACATATTTAGAATCTAGCAAATAAAAATTAGATGAGTCAGAAAATAAAATAATGTCATTATTTTTTTTATTTTTTGACAAATGATAAATTAATTATTTGAAAAAAAAAAATAGTAACAAACAATGACATTAGTCAATTTGGTTCAATGTTCTTGTGCAAAAATTATGGTGCAAAAATATGATAAAAATTACAAAGGCTTTAAGAGGTATTTCATAAAAAAATATATTCCAAAATTTTGTTTTGGCCTCCTGAAAACTTGCATTTTTTTACTTGTTCGGTTATTCCTTTCGCCCAAAAATGTAGTATTATTATATTCAAATACATTTATTACAAAGAACTTGAGACACTTTTTAACTGCTATTTTCATATATCATTAAGTTCACGGCATCATATTATGGTTAATTTTTAGTCACCTATTATGGGGGAGACCGGGGTTCGGCTCTTTATCAAATATATTTTTATTTATTTATTCTTCTAAATGAATGAATATTTCATATTTTATGTTTTCAAACAAAATGAACAATTATTAAAATTCTGAGATTATTACTTTTCAACTCGGTATAAGCACAGTCCACAAGTGCAAAGTTTGTTTGTAGTTATGCATCTCACATCAAGGTGTGATACATCACAAAATTGAGTATCCTTATCCAGAATGTCTTATTTCACACCCATACATATACATTCTATTACATAGAAACATTTTGTTTGCACATAAGCCATATCGAAACTGTTAATTAATGCCTCAACGATCGTACAGGCTTCGTGATACCCCGGGATCAATGGTCGAACCCGCAAGCATTTGGTCAATAGGCGAAGGCCTTACTATAAGACTAAACAAACCCTCAAATACGGAACTCTGAAGAGTGTCAAACAACGATTGCTATTCACAAAATTGTATAAAAACCTTCCATGAATTTTATGAAAAACAATTTAATATTTAATTTGTTAACCAATAGAAAGGTGATCCATACTTCTTAGACAGGTCGCTTTTTCCTTCCTTGATGCGTCAGAGTGTAAGTAAAGATACCTTTAAAATGTGTATTTTATTACTTATGAATGTAAAAGAAAAAACTTTAATGAACCTGCTGTTAAGCCCCTAAAAAGAAGCTTAGCGAGTGTAGTTGTCATTGTTATTATAATTAATGACATAAGAAATACTTCCCGCATAAGCCCAAAACAAATGTTTTCCCCCTCTTTCTACCTAAGTAGGTAGCATTAAAACATTGAAAATTGTTGAAATGTTTTAATAATATACTTAATAACAGTTTATTATTTCGCGATTGTGTTTTCTTTTAAAAAGTGTAGAGGGTATCATTAGTTGCGGTGAAATTTATAGTAGTAGAAAGGACCATTGATGTCTCTAGCATAATCCCTTAAAATATTTGAAAGAATACAGATTTATAATATACTAGCCGTTTGCACCCGGCGTTGCTCGGCTTAAGGATTTAGTTAAAAATATGTTTCTGGGGGGACACAAAGGTTCCATTGTTTTGCAAAGACTAATAAAAACAATGTTTCCATTTAATCTAGGCTGGGACAGGATGTCCAGGAAGGAATTGTAGCCTATGTATTCCATCGGGACATAAATAATAAGAATGCAAAATTTGGGTCAAATCGGTCAGACGGTGTAGATTACTACGGAAAATATATTTGGGGTAGAGGAAAGGGTAAAAGGGGAGAAGTTTCTCTCCTTCTCTTCTTCGCCTATATTATACGCCTGGTCTTAAAGAATAAGATTGCAAATTTTGATTCCGATTGATCGAACGGTATAGATATTGATAGAAAATATATCAGGGGAGGGGAGTGAAAGATGGGAGGGGAAAAGTGTTACCCGCCGGGTCCTACAGAAAAAGATTTTAAATTTTGAGCCCGATCGGTTGGATGGTACAGACTTACGTTGAAAATATATTAGAGGGAGGGGAAGGGTAAAAGAGGAGGGGGAAAATGTCACTCACCGGGGCCTTAAGAATAAGTAAGGACATTTGAGTCTGATCGGTCGAGCGGTACAGATTTTGATTGAAAATTTATCATTAGCGGGGGAGGGGAGGGGATAAATGGAGAGGGAGAAGTGCACCCATGTTACCCGCCGGGTCCTACAGAATAAGTTTCCAAATTTTGAGTCCGATCGGTCGAACGGTACAGATTTGCATTGAAAATATATCAGTGAGAGGGGAAGGGGTAAAAGGGGAGGGAATAAATGTCGCCTACGTTACCCGCCGGGTTCTAAAGCATAAGTATGCAAAATTTGAATCGAATCGGACAAACGGTGTAGATTTGTACAGAGAACAGACAGACTTTGAGTTTTATAGGTATAGATGTACAGCTTTAAAGAAAACAGATAATGTGTGGATATTGTGTAAAGTAAGCAATTAATCCAGCCCATACAGATCATAGACCCTGAGCTACCCTATAAAGGTGAAATTGGGTAAAATGAGCACTTAACTCAGCTCGTACAGGTCATTGACCCAGTAAATAATAATTTGAATTAAAGTTTCTCCAAATTGATTCTGATTATTTGGCAAACAAATCAGTAGAGGTACCGGTATTGGAAATGAAAATATCTTGACCCGCGATGCGTTGGCGTTTTCTAAAGAAATATTTTTTGTTTTACAGGGGCCCTTTAAAAACAGAAACGCCTTGAAGTCAAAAGCCGGCAGCGCTGCAAAGCTGAAATAAATTAGAACGAGGAAATCAGCCCCCTTTGTTTAAAATCTTCATCAAAATGTTTTTGAAGGTTGTTTTAATCTTTAGAAATGTCAAAATATCTTCCCATCTATACTAGTATAAATATTTTATTTTTTTAATCTACTATCCATTGTAACTAACTCGTGAAAAAATCTTTTATATAAATAACCTATGTATTTCAAAATGCAGACGAATTATCTATTAAGTGATTTGTGAATATGGATAAGCCAAGAGTTATTGCTAAAACGGAAGAATAATAAGTAAAATGATGTTAAATAGTTAGTTAAAATTATAAGTTGCTGTTGTTCAAACTATGAGTACCATTTTAGTAAACTATCATTTTTAATGACAACTTATATATTGTCTATCTAACTAATTATATTTTGTATTATATGTGACCATATTTTTGCGTTTAGGCTTGGTTAGGTTAGTTGTTGATTGTTAATAAATAATACGCAGACATATATTTACTTAAATAACTTAAAATAATTGCATTACAATATATTATATACGCGTGAAGTACGAATAAATGCAGATTTTCATACATATATACAAAAATATTTAAGAAGACTGTTTTTAAAATTCGGTAGCCATTATTGTAGCCACCTTTGAAATATATATATATATATATATACATTGACTTAAAAGTTTTATTATAGAATTATAGTTTTTTTTTAAATGAGTAACATGTAAAATTTATTTTTAAAAGAAACAACAAAAGAGATATTTGAGATGTGGCTTAATCAACAAGATCTCTTGGGTTGACTGTGTAATGAGGTGCTTCGGCGAATGAAGTCGAGAGAATTTAATAACAATTAATAAACATAGAAAATATGTACATCGGGCTCAATCTCCGCAGCGAGAAATATTATCTCTTATAATTCATTATACAGAAGAAGAAAGAAAGCAGCCGAGGCGTAGCTGAAAAAAGATTATTTTGACTGCATAATCTCGAAATATGACTCAGTGGTGTTCAATGTATTCCCCCCGACTTGATTGGGGAAAAAATTATATATATTCATATCCAAAGGGGAAGATGGCGCGCAGGGAGTTTACTATTAACGTATAAAAAAGTAACCCATAAAAACCAAGTTTTTATTATACTCCCTTTCTTTGTAAATGATAACAACAATTAAAGACGAATTAAAACATATAACATAACACTAAACTTACAGTAATTTAATATATTTCTAAAATGTCAGATGTTTTGAGCTTTGATAAGACACTTTATGTTTTGAAGATTAAATTCTTAAAACATTTGTCAGTCAATTTAGATTTTCGACATTCGTAGTGAAGTACCTATTATGCATATCGACGGAGTGATTCAAATTTAGAAAATATTCCGCGACGTTATCGGGCCGCCGTAATCAAACTTTTCTAATGATTCCAATTTTAAAAAACCAATAAAATTTCTAAAAATCCGAAATTATACCATAATTATTAATTTTTTTTAAAGAAAATTTGATAGATCTTCTTGATGGTCGCCACGAGTCTACTTGCTAAGTTTCAGCTCAATTAGATCACGGGAAAAGGGTCAAAAATCGATCCAAAGTTTTTGTTGACGGCAAGCAAGCAGACGCCAGGAGTTAATATAAAGGAAGTAAAAATAGATGTATTTTTGCACTCGGTTATAGAATATCTGTACATTTTTTTGTTATTATGTAGGGAACTTCAAAGCAGTAACATCTGTACTTTATTTAACTGTCTCTACGGTATTTCCTCACATACATGTATACTCATTGTATTGTATTGTTTGCTATTGATGACAGTGAAGCGGTTTTGTGTGGATGCCTCCGTGGAGAAAGTGTAGAGCTGATATGGGAGCTATTATTCATAAAATGGCCTTGGGTGTGTGTGTGTGGTGGGCCCCTCTTCACTGTTTTTATGTTGTTAGTTTTATAATTTAAATCGATCGGAATCTCGTATTGATGTATAAAAATAATAAAAAATTAAAAATTCCAGAAATCTATACATTTCGCACAAGATAAATCAACATACCTACTACAACTCTATCTTCAACATTCGATAGAAGACGACATGACAACACATGTGAAGGACTATTAATTAATTTAGTCAAATTAATATACAAATACACAGAATCTTGAGGAGGCCAAGACCCACCAGGAGCTGTAGAGCCAACAGTGATGATGATGATGATGATGATTATACAAATCACTCTTACATCTAACGATATTTGATGTCATTGCTCATTGAAACATACTCATGTGAATTAGAAAAAATAATTTTCAACGAATCTAATGGTGAAACACCAAATTGCTCTTTGCCGGAATATGTAAGCAGTCGGCTAAAATGGACATACCGCTCCATGTTTGGCGGAAGCAAAAAAATGATACATTTTTAAACAGCAGTGTCGTACGGCTTTGAAAATTAGATGATGATACTAGATTGGTCCTTGGATACGAAATGTTTGCAATTGTATTGTTTTCTAAATAATAAATCTGAATAGACCCTGTTGGATCAAGCTGGATTAAAGTAAAAGCAAAGATTTTTCTTTCTTTATTAAATTTTTTTTTTAAGCATAAATTTTTGCATTCTCCACCAATCAAACTTACATTCCGTAAAAATTTATGCTTTAAACGAACTTTTACTTTATCCCAACACGATACAATCAGGCGTTAGCCACTGTGAAATTGTTTGTTCAAACGCGGACCTCATCTATTTTACTCGCATTGAAAATATATTTTAAAAAATCGGGAGTTTATAAATTAATTTGTAATGATTGCAATCACTTAAATAAAATAAAATAAGAATTTAGGAGCACTTTAGATGTAATAATTTTTCTGAATTTTCTGATCATATTTTCGAAATAAACCATTATTTTGAAATTATATGGGTGTAGAAATTTTACATGCAAACTAACCGTACAGGTTTGTTTGCAGGATTTTGAAGCTGAACATGAAATTTTTTTTTGTTGTTTGAAATTCAGTTTATTCGTTTAAACCTAAAACTAAATATATTAAAATAAAAATGCCAAGACCGTGTAATTTGGTGGGCGACCCTTGCGCGGTACCTGGGTCGTTGCGTGTTCACACTCTAATTATCTAAAGTTGTAATTCCGGCACAATTTCCAGCAGGTTGTAGATATTACGGACACACAGACTGCAAACGAAGTTATTATATTTAGATAGATGACATAGGATTACAGTTAGATAAACTAATAATTTAGAAATTCTAGAAATTAGATAAAATGTTAATAGCAAATTAAATATTAAAAATTGGCAAATCCTATTTGCAAATAGTAAATTTTTTAATTTGTTTTCAAATCCAATATATTTAGTTATGTTTTTGTTAATGTAGGTACATAATTCCAATTTTAATATTTAGTATCCTTCGTCTTATCCTAACGAAGGGACTGAAACGTGTCGATAATTCAAAAAATAGTGGTTTAATACATCGTTTTCTTTTTATTAAAATGAATCTTTTTCATTTATTTGTGTTAGCATTAACAGTGAATTTGAATGTGAATAGTGAATTTCATCACATGAGACATGGGTCGTAGTTCGTAATGCACCTTCACAAGCCTCATTCTTGCACCACCTAATCAGCTTATGCCACTCAATTAACGTTGTTCTATTATTTTGGGTTATCTTAGTCTTAACCTTTCTATCCTGACATATTGACGCATAATTTGGTCGAAACATTAAAATATTAAATTGTGAAAGAACTACCGTATACAGAGCTTGCCGTGGCAGCAGGATCGAAGTATTTATTCATTAGGCTGTCCACCGAACACGAACATCCTTCTACAGCAGTACCTACATTTCGAAGGCTTCTATTTTCCGCTTGTGACTATATTTAAGTTTACGCTGCATATACGTAAATTGGAATAACCAAAATGTGATTGATATAAACAATACTTTTGCATTTAATTTCACGTCTTTCAACTTCTCAATTTGTCCGTTTCTTTTTTCTCTTCATAATCCGGTTTTTTAGATTTATAAACTTGTAATTTAATATTTAACTGCTTCTTTACACGTCATACATAATTAAATCGTTAATATATTTTTTCTTTAAATACTTGAGTGAAAAAAGTACCACAATGAATATTTATTAATTAGTGATGGTGTAAAAGGTGAATCATTCATATAAAATATACTTAAATGAGATACCTACGTTTTTTCTGTTGGAGATGTACTCACCTACAATGCTTCGGCTAGTTTGGTAGGCGGACTCTCAATATCTCGGGTGTGGATGGATTCAGCGTTATTGTTTTTCATTGACCAGTTGATAACAAACGAAACACAAATTTAGCATGAACATTTAATTTATATGATCTTCTGTAGATTTTACAATTATAATGAAGATAATAAAAAAGGTACAAATTCGGGACAATGTTGTCGGATATAAAATTAAACGTTGTTTGCTAATTTCTTCAATGGTAGAACCATTTGATAAGGGTCATACTATAACACATGGATAAAAACAAATGGATCACTTTGAAAGGCTTACTTGAGAGTCAATCTTTTGGCAAAAGGCAGGACCATCACCTGCGGTCCGTCTGCTCGGGAGATGAGGCGTACCACTTGGGCGGCCCGTCTCACGTCATGGACCGCGCCTGTAGTCGGACGGCGGCAAGTTACACCAGTGGCTGTAGGGGGGAGGGCGGCAGATTGCCCGCGTGAGCGAAGGCGAGTCAGCAGGGCAGCAGGTTGCACCAATGGCTGTAGAAGGAGACGGCAGGGCGGCAAGTTGCCCACGTGGGTGAAGGCGAAACGGTAGGGCGGCAGATGGCGCTTTTTGTTGGAGTTGCAGAGCGTGCCCCTCAAAAGATTCTGAGGGATAGAGGCTGACAGAGACAGTCACATGAAGGAGACTAACTGGGCACATACACAAAGCCGATGATATGTGCACCTAGATCAATGTGAAAATTCGCGAACAGACTTTACATCACGTATGAGATATTTGTGACTATTTATCTACCTCCGGGCCAGTTGAATCAACTATAACCAAGTTGATGTAACCAGCCCTCCCGCGTCCGGGCGGAAACGCACGCGAAAATGTTTAGCGTGTGCTGTTTAGGCCGTTACTTTCCTTCGACTGGCGATGGGCGCATGGAACGCTGCACATGTGAGTTTTAAAACAAGGCATGTGGAAGTTTCTGAAATGTTGCGAAGATTCAGCTTGGTGATGCAACGAGGGGTAGCTATCCCGCGGGGTAAGGGACAATCTAAGTGAAAGCAGCCGAAAAGGTTGAAACCACATGTTTCTTTGCAAAAACGACAGATCTGGCGATGACAAAAGGGCGCGCGGGAAGACATTTTTCGAAGTAGTTTAATTTTTTAAATATAAAATTTCTAGGGTATTTCGAGTTAAATTTGTCATAAGACAGTGGTTATTCATCAGCTTATCGTGATGAAAAAAATGAAAAACAAATGTAAAAAAAACGGAACACACCTTGATCTTTCAGATCTTATCATTAATAATATCAATATAGTTTTTTTTTTTTTTTAAATAGAGATGCGAACACGAAATACGTGTCACATCAGTATTCTTACTATTTTAAAATTAAGCTAAACGCTTGTGCTATGAAAATAGGACCAACTTGCTGATCTGGAGTGAGATTCGAACCCGCGACCTTTAGATCACGAGGCGAGAGTCCTAACCACATGACCAACAAGCTACTCATTTTTTCATTTTCATTTACACTACAAATTTCAATTTTTTACCGAGATGATACAGATATGAAGATGATACAGACTTATTTTTGAAAATTGAAAAACCTATTCAATTTTTATTCTTACTTTTAACATTTTACTGCTTTACCGCCTATCATTGGCATGTTAAATTATGATTTTAGAAGCGATTGATCGTCTTTTAGAGTATTAAACAACGATTTTTCTTAATAATAATAATAATGATGAACGGTGAATAAATGCGAGAACTCGTGCACTGAGATAAGTCGCGCATCCCTAAATGCTAGAACTCCTGTAAATTACGCGAAGCTTGTCGTCTTTATGATTGTTTTTGAAAGCGTCTCGTCGTATATTACTACTCGCCTTGCAGTTCACTAACGTTAATATCGCTCAGGTTAAATGTTTCCAGAATTTGTAAACATATAACTTTTGAAAGACAAAAGCTTGCGCTGGTATTCGCTCTTTCTGATGAGATAGAGACAAGTGGGTGCAGTGAAAGAGATTACCGAAGAAGATATTTCTTGTACCGAAGTGGAGCGGCTGCAGCGGTAAACAGAAGTACGCCAGCTTTTCATATGAGCGCTTGCTTTGTAACGTCGGCTGTATGACTTAATTAAATTTCATTTCGGAAGCGATTCCTGAACCCAAATAAGAACAATTTTAGTCGACCGGGTACTGCGATTGAGAAACAGAAGCTGTATCATTTTTGTTTATTTATTTATTTGGTCATTATATGGTAAGTAAATAGTATAAAAAATAGTTTTTTGAGACGGATATAACTGAAAACGAGTTTTTAGTTTTATCCGTCTCACCATACGACACTCTTCATATTTTAAATAGTTTAAAATTTCGTAAACTCTTAGCCATCATACAATTACTCTCTATAGAAAGTATGATGTTCGGTTTTCATCGATAATAGCTAATTTTATATATTTTTTAAGAAATATGTAGTGTTGAAAATTTTTTCCTTGTACTTTCAGATTTAAATAATTATTTTCCATTAATGACACACTTGGTGATTGAGTGAGCAATAGACAGCTTGCACTTTTATTGAATTTTGGTTAAAATACAAATATAATTCAATAACACGTTTGCACTGTTAGTAATCATAATTATAATTATAATGAATATAATATCATCGTCCAACATAACGTACAGGGTCTCCCTCTTCTCTGTCTATCTGTTGGCCCAGTCCCTGCTGGAATACGCTGGCTAACCCTTCTGACAATGGTCCATGTCGTGATACGCCCCAGCCAGTTAAAACGAGGATGTGCGTCAGAAGGGGACGAGCTTTTTGGATTTGAGTACTTCTTATTCTATTTCGAAATGTCACACCCGTCCCTGAGGAAACTTATCTCCGTGGCTTTTGTTTTCGGAGAACCAAAATGTGGGAGAATATTATGAACCGTAATTTTATTTGTTTGAGAATGAATATATTTTTCCCTCATAAATTATTTGGTACTTTGATATGTCCTCCTAAAGTATTTGGCACTTTTTTAATATACATTTGATTATTTTATTTACATTACTCACTAATTATTATTATTCGAGTTTTTCGATTACACTTTTTTAAATATTCTGGTTATAGGCTTTTTGTTATATTCATTTTGGAAATATTATTTATTTAACCTTTCCTCTCCGGTGTTGTAAATTGAGTGGACATTTTCTTTCATTTTGAGAATGTCTCTGTAAAAATACTAAATACAGAGTTCGCATTCTAAATATTCGTCCGTAATATTTTATTTATTCAATCAAACATTTACTGAACTGATTATACTACACTTTACCCCTTATGATTCAATGTAAAATCTACTCGCACCGAGTGTAACTTGTTTAATAGTTTACTGTTTGTGAATTATTTTGTCGGCGTGGTGAAAAAAACATCACTAAACGCAGCATTTCTAAATTAATCATAATTTACGACGGCGACTTTATCAGAGCGCATTCCGCCTCCTCCCTCCCCCATTGCGGTTGGTCCCTTGTAGGGATTTTCTGTCGAATGCTGGTGCCTTGGCGCCTTGTCACTATTATTGAGAGACGTCTCTAGTCATCGCACGTGGCTCTGTGTCTTTAGGCTTTAGGTTGAGCATCGCTATTGCGTCCTGCGACACATCAACAAGAATTCACCCTGCCATTCACTTCGGGCACGTGCCCCGAAAAGGTTCCCGTTGATCTGAATTGAGCGACCAACAATCTGTTTGAAACAGGAAATGAACCGACCTGCTCTAATCCATAGATAAAAAGACATAGAGATCAACCACGGGCGGCAAATTATGTTTTATAAATTTATGTTTAGTACTTCTAAAAAATACTAGAAAAAATAAAGTCACAATATAACTAATATTTTAATGATAAGTATAAGTAAAAAATGTTTAATATTCATATTTATCCGACTTAAAAATCGAAAAACGTCTAAATGTACATAGAAATACTGAGTTCTTAGCACCGGAATGCGCGATTCAATTGAAGCGCCGTATGGGAAAGGTTAATAAATCTTTGATGCATTGGAATAGGTGGTAGTTGGAAGTTGCAACCTCTGGATGATGTATCAATATCTTCCATTTTTTACGAAAAACCATGCTATATGTGACCGAGCGTAATTTTACTGTAATTTGACGACACTTTTATTAATTCTGGGTCATTTAAGAAAGATTTCCTGTCGAAAACCTTCGTTTTGTTCACAATAAACCGTGACGGTAAAAGTTTAACCATTTTCGAGTTATTTAAAATAAATAAATTTATCGAATATTTTCCCCCACGCACAATTTTTTTTTTTCTGTTGCAGTCCACTTTTTAGCATTTGTACATAGTAATTAAGCCCTTCCATTTTTACATTTATTTACGCTAACATAAAACCCACTGACGATAGTGTTCCTAGAGATAAGGCGGCACCCATTCACTTTTGCTTCCCGATTTTAAAATATTCAAACATAGTCGAATGGGTTATATTTAATTCTTGAGCTATTTCATAACATATAAATATGGATTTTAATAAATAAGTTAACATTTCTTCAACTTTTTTATAAACGTAATAAGTTGTTTGCTTATTCGTTTGTTTATTAAAATATTTAACAGCAAATTTAAAACTTGCAAAGACATATGTGAATACTATGAAATTAAAACTTACAAGTGTGAGAAGGGTCATGACCTACGTTATAAATGAAAAAGTCATTAATAATATTTAAAGATGGTCATTTTTCCATAAACGAACCGTTCAGCTTTATCTTCTTCTTCTCCTTCCTCAACCTTTTTCCCTCCATGTAGGCCTCTTTCATTTTTCTCCACTCATCTCCGTTTCTCCCCCTTTGCATCCAGGTTCTTCCTGCTCGCTGGACTATGTTATCAGACCACATTTTGGGAGTTCTTCCGACGCCTTTTTTTTCGTCCAGGGCCTCCACTGTAGGATTTTTGGTGCCCATCTAGTGTCCTCCTGTCGAGCTACATGTCCAGCCCACTGCCATTTTAGTTTCGCAATACGGTCCATTACATCGGTAACCTTTGTTCGGCGTCTTATTTCTTCATTTCTGATTTTATCTCGATGGCTCACGCCGAGCATTTGCCTTTCCGTGGCCCGCTGTGTACACTTTAATTTGTTCAGTTATTTTACCAAATATTTGCACCAAACGGATTTTGCTATAAACATATTTATAAAGGTAATACATAACCTAGCACATTTTTGTGACATTGGGTGCTATTGGAGTATGTAATGCAAGGATGGGAATACAACACTTCTTCCCAGGTAAAAATGTTTATCAATGTGCTTATATTAATTATATAAATTTTTAGAATTTATTTTTACCATTTTACTATATTTTAAAATATCTAAATATAATATTTCGATCATTTCACTTTATGCAAGTGGATACATTAGTTATAAAATTGTAAAAAATATTTTATGGGGTATACATTATTTTTATTTGGTTCGAAAAGAGTTTATATTAAAGGAGATATTTGGGGTAATTTTGCAAGTTTTACTTCAGTAGAGGCAGAAAAATATACTACAATCATCACTAGAAAAGTATACTACAATCATTACAATCAAACGCATCTTAATAAATATTACATTTTGGGTAGGTATATGAAATGTCAAATCCTATTATCAATTAGAAAATAAACAAAACATTTAGAAAACTTCTTCCGGTTTTTTAAACGCACGAATGAAATCAGCGGCCATCGTTCTAACCAACAGTGTTTACGCAATCTTGAATCCAAATTAAATTTCATATTATTTTATCGTCATCGAAAACGTAATAAATAGTATTATTATTTGAGGATCCCTGGTGTAAGGGTTTTCTCTCTCAATAATTGGGAACACCTGCGGTGGCCAAGATTTAGGGGAAGTCAAGACTGAACATTGTTGGGTGTTGATAAGGGAACCTTCTCGTATCGGCTTTGAGTTTAAGGACTGGTGACGTTAAGGCGAAGGTTATTGATTAAAAACAACATCTCTCTGCAGAATACAAAGGATTTTGATACTCTTGTAAGAAACTTAATATGGAATTTGAACATTGTCATTCATTCATTCCTCTCAACAAATTCTATTCATGAAAAAAACTATTTCAATGCTAGGCTTACCTACACAATTGAATAAAGCAGTTCAAAGATGTTCCTTATATTACATATTTAGTTGACAAGCATATTAATGTTTAAATTTGGGCGATTATGCTTCATTTTGTGGAAATTCGTTGACATAATTGCCGACTCCGTCGAAATGGTATTCATGACCATAAATTCCATGACCATGAGTCGAAAAAACCATTTCATTGTCGTTTGTATCCTTATCCTTTATATTCCTTCGATACTGCTCCCTCACCGACTTATGATAGCTCATGGAAAAAGAAGATCGACATTTTGGCTGCAAAATGTAGATGGATTAAATATTCTTATTTTATTCAAATGCGCTCGTGCTGTTTTTCAGATTTTTATAAGTAGTCGTTAATATTTCATATGACAGTGTATCAGATTGGAATGCGGGAACTACAGGGCAATCAGCCTTTTAAGCTCGGTTGGCAAACTTTATGGAAGAATTTTTATAGAAAGACTAAGGTCGATGACGAAAGAAAAGGTATGGGACGTGCAAGGAGCTGTAATGGGTGGAAGAAGATGCATGGATCAGATATTCTCTCTATGAGTGTTGACGGAAAAGTTATTAGCGAAAAACCAAAAACTTTTCTGTGCATTTGTAGATCTATAAAAGGCTTATGATAGGGTTATAAGAGGAAGGTTATGGAAGGTACTCTCTGATTACAAGGTGAACAGTAAACTTATATACGCAGTTGCATCCCTTTACGAGGGGAGTACTGCGTGTGTAAGAATCAATGGATCATTCACACCATGGTTTGATATAACAAAAGGTGTCAAACAGGGTTGCGTAATGTCTCCATGGCTGTTCAACTTGTATATGGATAATTGTGTGAAAGAACTGGAATGTATGAATATAGGAGCGAAAATGAGTGATTTGATTGTATGCTGTTTACTGTACGCGGATGATGCGGTATTAATGGCAAATAGCGAACAAGACCTACAAAGTCTAGTTAGCAGGATGTATGATGTATGCAAGGAAAGTGACCTTATTATGAATGTAAAGAAGTCAAAAGTAATGGTATTCGAGAAGGAGGAAAGTAAGACAACGTGTGAAATACTAGTAGGCAATGAATGTTTGGAACAAGTAGATGAGTTTGTGTACTTGGGAAGTATGTTCGATAGAAGAGGGAATGTTGAGAAAGATATAGAGAGGAGAGTGACTGCCGGGAATAGGGTGAACGGTGCTTTGAATGCAATAATTTCTAATAGAAATATGTCTACCGAGACAAAACTGGCGGTACATAATGAAGTTCTGGTACCGACACTAATGTATGGAAGTGAAGCCTGGAGCTGGCAGAAGAGGAATGAAAGTAGATTGAATGCAGTGGAGATGAGGTCCCTTAGACGTATGTGTGATAAATCCATGTATGATAGAGTAAAGAATGAAGATATTAGGAATGAATGTAAAGGTGATCGTTGTATAATACAGAGAATAAAAATAGGGTCGCTCAGGTGGTTTGGGCATGTTGAGCGAATGAATGAGGAAAGAATGGTAAGAAAGACATATGATGCAAGTGTTGACGGCGCCAGAAAGAGAGGGCGACCACGGAAGACGTGGCATGACCAGATTAACCAGATACTGGAAGATGGTCCTGTTAGAAGCCTGAACAACCGTCGAGCTTGCATGCGAATATGTATGAATGTAGACGAAGCGAAAGTTGTATGTCAGGACAGAAGAGTATGTCACTCTATCCTCTCTGCCTACCCCCACGGGGAAACGGTGTGATGGTAAATAAGTAATATCACGGCCATCGCCGTTTAATTAACTCTCAAACTAAAAAAAGTAAAATAAAAAAAATGGATTTTAGTAAGAGGGATAGTATTATATGTAACATATAAGCTTTTATAGATCTAGTCAGAAAACATGGAAAACTATTGCCAATAATTGCGCCACACTGATATAATATTATATCATCCAATTGGGACAACGTTCTCTTATACGGGAGGCCGGCCGACAGCGCAGCGCGCAGCCTTATCTGCGCATAATGGGTTAAGCTTGCAAAGAATGCAGTTGTTGCGAATGAAATAACTACACTAAAACCAAATTTTTTTAATTTCTCTGAAAATTGTGAATATACGTCGTTCACTTTTATTTTCAACACCCCTTTATCTAAACTTTTGCCTTTCTTTATCTTATTTTATCGTAGTGAGTCCATAAGACACCAAATAGTTAATATGTATTAATCCTAGTAATAAATTATAGCATTCATATTTAAGCCACCATTTAATATCTTACTTTCAATAATACGCGCTATTACACATTTTTTGGGTTTTTTGATGAATTAAAATTATTATGTAGAAGATATAAAATAAGCTTAGATTTTTTTAAACGTAATAAATAAAATTTTTACCTTTAAAAGTTTAAAATTAATTAAGATGATATCGAGTTTTTTTTGTGAGACTGAGACCTATTAATTAGTTTTTGGCAGGAACAGAATAAATAATTTAATTTAAAACTTATTGATAAAAATGAACATTCTATTTATAAAACTGAACATTAACTTAATGTTATTTTTTAAGTAATAAAAAAACGCATAAATTTACATATAAGTAATCCGTTTTTATTTTATTTTTTTATTTCATATTTTCGTTATCGTAGGCTTCAACAAGGTTCAACTTAATTATTGCTCTTTAATATTGTAACTAGATTCCGAAACGGTGATAACTGCACGTACCTATAACATTCAAAATTAATGTGGAATTGACCGAATTATCTCAGAACGCTCGAGACGCGACCGGTAATTATAAATACACAGCGATCGCGCACGCTAATTGAATTATTTGTTGACAGCGGGTTAACACCGTAGAAGCGAAACCGTGCAGCGGCTCGGAGTATTCCAGCGAAAGAAAGCACCTATCGACGTGTAAGATTTAATCAAGATGGTAATCGGAGCAATACAATCTATTGAACTAAGAATTACGAAATTAAGATTGAATTTAATATCCGATTAAATTCGTATTCGTAATACCTAAATGAACGTTTTTTATTGAGTTAGTGTTCTGATTTGCCTCCCATAGCCACTTCCCGTGACAATACTTTGTTCAACCATTTAAATCACTTTTTTAATTAATTTTGAATAAATATCAATATTTTTTGTCTTGTGTATATTATAGTAGTGAAAACCTTCGTTCATTATTCATTTAAATTCATTATTTTTAGTAAAAATGGTTTAAAAATAAATTTTGTATTCATAATATTTACATTAATGGAATCAGAATCGCGATTCGCGTGAGAATCGGAAGTTTAAAGAAGTGTCGGAATCGCGACTCGTACGGGAATCGGAAGTTTAAAGAAGTATCGGAATCGCGACTCGTATGGGAATCGGAAGTTTGAAGAAGTATCGGAATCGCGACTCGTATGGGAATCGGAAGTTTGAAGAAGTATCGGAATCGCGACTCGTATGGGAATCGGAAGTTTGAAGAAGTATCGGAATCGCGACTCGTATGGGAATCGGAAGTTTAAAGAAGTATCGGAATCGCGACTCGTATGGGAATCGGAAGTTTAAAGAAGTATCGGAATCGCGACCCGTGTGGGATCGGAAGTTTAAAGCAGTATCGGAATCGATAACATTTTTGGAAACGTTTCATCACTAGTGCTCTCCTAAACACTACAAACAAGCTTTCACATACACCCGGTGCATTGTTGCCTCGTTGGAATTCATGCAGAATACATTTTATTAAATGCACTTCATCCGCTGCCGTCTTAATCGCTTAACTGATCGACAGTATCTCATTTAGTCTTTTAATATTATAGGACATATAGATAAAATAATAAGACCCTTCACGACGAATGCATACACCGTTTATTTTAGTTTTAACTTACATAAACCTGCAAATTATATCAAAATACGACAGAATTTTTCCGACAACTCAAAATATTTTCTCGTATTGAACTTATTTAAAATTGTTGGTGCAGTGGTCGTGACGCTTGTCTAGTGATCTGGTGGTTGGTGGTTCGAGCCCCATTTCAGGACACCAGCAAGCTAGTCCTATTTTCATAGCACAGTTTAGATTGGGAATAGTAAGAATATTGATGCGACACATTTTTCGCGTTCGCATCTCTATTTAAAGAAAATCTGGTTTCCTTGGAAATAAATTTAATTTTAGATTCTATTACTCATAATATATTTATTTTTAATTTTTTACTAATATCATGATAAATAATGACCGGTTACACACGGTAGTTATTTGAGATTTGTTTGTGATTGTATCGACGATTGGTAACTGATAGATAACTGTTGTCTAGTGCCGACGGTTGCCCGTACAATTACAATCAGATACAAATCTCAAATCACGGTTATTGTGATAAACATCATTTATGATAAAATATAGCATTAAAAATTGCATCACCATTTTTTAATTACTTATTCATTATTTTAAATCGTATTAAGTACGCAATACTTCAGGTAACCTTTTCTCAGCTATTTAAACATGGACAGTACTATTTAATTTTAATTTATATTTACTAAAATAAATATATAATAGGAGGGTGGATTTTTTTATGATAAATCAATGTGATTAGGTATTAAAAAGTTGTACATATTTTACCTGTGTCATATAAAATCAGAAACATTGCCTTAAGGTAGTAATTTGTAGTAATCACGTCAAATCAAAGTGAAGAAAAATTCGTGGAAAAATGTGTCAAAATGTACCTCTGAAAAAATTCGTAGAACTTACCGAGAAAAAATCTTGGTATATATTTCACCGATCTTGTGAAATTAATATTCACTCACGGGATATTAATAATTTATTCATTTATTAAAATTTGTGGTCGGTAATGAAATTGTTTATATTACTCTTAAATAAGTAATATCAGATCAGATCAGAAGAAGAAATTACTAAGCCTAACCTAACTTAACCCGCATGACGAATTAAATAAATTCTGCATTTTAAAGATTCTATTATGTATTGAAATCACAGGTAATCTTTTATGCACTTGAAAACATATAAATGTAATAGTAGATACCAAAAAAAACTAGTAAACTGAAATTAAAAAAAAACACTCAAATTAATGACTTTCGCATTCTATTGAACGATGATAGACAATAATCCAAAAGCGGAAACCTTACTATTTTGTATTTATTAATTAAACTACCGGTAACCTGTCAAAAATGACGGAACATTGGTTCGCTTCTTTGCTAAGCCGTAGTATAATATAGTATACTTTTGGCGGTCCACGGAGGGTTTGCTGGCCCGGGGTTCAAGCCCCAACTCCGGCCGTTTAACTTGTATATTTTATCCGTGAATTCGAACGAAATTACGAATGTAACACGAAGTTACGGGGGCAGACAGATAGACGGACAGACAACGAAATTATTATGTTTGATTATTCATTAACAAACACCAACAAATTTTTCTCAAAAATTACATTAAAACAAAATATAGGTATTTAAATAAACTTGGAATGGGATACTTTAAATATTCGATTTAAAACAATATCCTATAATACACAGCGCGATGACGTTTTAACTATATTATTCTTTTGACGTTCGGTATATTAATAATTTTTAAACGCGGTTTGAAACTATAGTAATCAATACATATATGGGTACATTCGTGACTCACCGCAGTCCATCGATGATTCAGAGCTGTGTGTAAAAAAGTTGTTGAAGCGATTTAATATGCAAGACTCGAGAATATACCCGTGCGTACATTGTAGCGGAGGATTGTATTTCACAACACGACAGCGGCGACGCACACCTCTGCCCGTCATTTTTGACGACCCCCGCACCCGAGGCGTCAAGTTTGACGGATTAATATCGAAAGTCCTCCCGTGATCGGTCACATCGAAACCACAAATCACAATTTAAGCCCTGTCGAAATGACGTTTACTTTCCTTTTTCAACACGGAAAAGTCTCGAATATCCTATAAATATATACCATCGAAATTAAAATAATTTTAAATAAAATAAAAAAAATTATTTACTTATTTATTTATTTTTAAATAACATAAGACAGTTAAAATAATAATTCAGTTAAAAGTTACAATAATAATAGTTAAAAGATAATAATAATAATAATAATAATACAGAAAAACATAAGTCAGATAAAATATTAATAAAGTTAAAGGTACAAATAATAATAGTTAAAGGTAAAATAGAAAAATTTATTGTCCATTTCCATTTCGTTGAGATGTAAACAATTGTATCAGCTTTGTCCAATAAACAGTTATACTATCAGCAAAAATGTCAGCCGCCTATGCATGTTCATTCCCTAATGAGTGTAATCTGGGAATTACAGAGTTTGCTAATGCATTAGTTCTGACACTTCCACTATAATAGAACAATGCACTGTGTCTTATTATATTTATATTATATGTCTTATTATATATATATTATATACTTGTATAAAACCAACCGTATCCAACCACAAAGTTATTTTTAATTATGTAAGCATCAAAAAATTTTTTTATCAATATCAAAGAAAAATTAACATCGTGTACGGCTGATAAAGCAAAAATTTAAGAGAAGTTATCCATAAAATATACTTTTTTTAATTTTATTTAATCTTCATTAAATTCCGAAATTGCAAATATTTATTTATCATACTTTGTTATCTACTTGAGTTTTTAAAATTATTATATTTTTCACAGATTCTGAAAGATCATTCTGATGAGATATTCTGATTCTCTCGAAACTAAGTGTGAAAAATTAAAATAATTTTAGAAACTCAAGTAGAGATAAAATTATTATTTTATTTTATTTTTAGTTTTGTGCTTCAACATGCCAAGAGGCACAATTACAGAAGTGAAACACATAAAAAACACCCAGGCTTTAGTAAACCACATAGATTAATTCAGTTTTCAGTTTCAGTTTCAGTGCCGATAAATAGGCGTTTATTAGCTCAATAACTTTTATAACAGCTTGCATCAAAACATAATTAATGTTAAGAATATTTACAGAGTTTATGAATTTATGAATAATTGTGATCTCACCGGGAATCGAACCCGGAACCCTCGGCGTGAGAAGCCAGTGTCATGCCCACTGGGTTACGAGGGCCACCCTTAGTAATAAATAGTAAATATAATTAAATATTTTTAATAATCTATCACTATGATTCTCTACAATGTTAACGCCAAATCCATCAATAATTATTTTATTTATATACTTTTTTTTTCAAAAAGAATGAGGTTTATTTAATGTTTGTTTGTATTTTTCAATAATAATTATATCCAACCACGAATGAAAGACTTGATACATTAAAAATGTGGCTAGGTTTCCTCCGTTAAACTTCTGTAGGATTTTTTTTTCTGTACTGTTGTATTGCAGAATAATAGATCTTCCAAAACCTGCCAAACTTAGACCAAATTGAACACATGTATGAATGCAGCATATATAAAAAAACTAACCCGTAAAAACAAGTTTTAATTATACTCCCTTTCTCATTGAATCAGGTTTCGTGCCTACTGCACGCGTCATTTTTATCGTCGTCACGAGTCTGCCTGCAAAGTTTCAGCTCGATTGGATCACGGGAAAAGGGTTAAAAATCGATCAAAAAATTTTCCGGCAGACGACAAACCGCAGACGCTACGAGTAAAAAAAATCGTGTAGAATTTTTGAGTTAATTAAACCTATATAATTTCTTCTACGAAATATATCATTAACCCTATATTTAAAAAAATGAGAACTGAGTTTTGTATATTCAACCTTAGCAAATTTCGCATGCATTCAATGTAATAATATTTTCGATATAAGAATAAAGGTAAATCTACCTACTGACTATTCTGTGTAAATTTGAAAATCTATTGTTCTGTCATTATTAAGGAGCATCGTTACTATAATTCAATAAAAAAAATAATTGCACATTTTATTGTGATGTTGCAATTTTAGAACACTATATTAAAATATTCAAAACAAAGATATACAGAAACACGTACCTACATATCGAAAAAATATTTTTTTACCACCGGGATATGATGCCGGAACATTTTCTTTCCGCGGAACCGTTTAAACTTGCGACAAATTTGACATATCTTACGTGCACCGTTATATCATATACATTGAGTCATGTAATTTCTCAAAAAAATATTTAAATATCAATTTAAAATAATTATACCCTGTAAAAGCAAATAATTAAGAATTTTTAAAATTTGGTTTAGTCACTCAACTCCAATGACTTGACTTTGATGATCAAATACCTGTCTTCGATATTAAATTAATGTATTCAATTATTCAGTATTAAGTTTATTTTTGAGTCACCGCAGTAGAAAATGATACGAAATTATACAATTACTTAGACAGGTAAATAAACTCAAATGTTAATCACCTTTTCGAGTCATAATTATCGTGAATAATAATATTATTTGTCACTAGATCTCATATTACATCATAGAATTAAATATACATATTGTGTTTTTTTATACATGTGCAGGTGTTCAATGTATTCAAAAATAACGAAATATTTTAGGCGAATTTATTAAAAAGGACTTCGTATTATTTTTACAATTCAACGATCCATGAGAGAGATCCATGCATGGTGTAAGCCCAAGAGGTTGATTTAGAAATGATGAAATTAGGCGCAGAACTAGAGTAGTGGATATTATGGAGAACTGTAGTGGATATCATGGTTGTCTGTATATCATGGAGAACTAGAGAAGTGGATATCATGGTTCATATGTATATCATGGAGAACTAGAGAAGTGGATATCATTTTTATACTCATCACATCGCACATGGAGAACTAGAGAAGTGGATATCATGGTTCATGTGTATATCATGGAGAACTAGAGAAGTGGATATCATTTTTATACTCATCACATCGCACATGGAGAACTAGAGAAGTGGATATCATGGTTCATGTGTATATCATGGAGAACTAGAGAAGTGGATATCATGGATCGTTTGTATATCATGGAGAACTAGAGAAGTGGATATCATTTTTATACTCATGTTTTGGTGCTATTCCTAATACTTTTTATATTTTGCTACTTATAACTAATATTGTTTAATGTATGTTCTTTTTAATTTTATGTTATATTTTTTATGTAAAAGCCTATACACATTGCTGCTCTTAACTTTATATTTTTAAGTTTTATACTCATGTTTTGGTGCTATACAGATATTGTTTAATGTATGTGCTTTTTGAAATTTATTTTATATTCTTTATGTAAATGGGCGTAAACAAATAAATAAATCATGGTTCGTGTATATATCATGGAGAACTAGAGAAGTGGATATCATGGTTCGTTTGTATATCACGGAGAACTAGAGAAGTGCATATCATGGATCGTGTGTATATCATGGAGAAATAGAGAAGTGGATATCATGGATCGTGTAACGAAGCTTAAATGGCATTTGGCAGGGCATGTTGCAAAGCAGTATGCCATAAGATGGACTCCCATAATTCTGAATTGGAGAATAAAAAACCTTGGGAGATTAAAAGAGGCGTTGGAAGACCTCAAAAGAGCCGGGCTAACATTATAGCCCCTGGTGGGAGGAAAAAATAAATGGCTATAACTATCAAACAGGGGAGGGTGGAAGAGGCCTATATCCAGGAGTGGAGGAATGAAGGCTGAATAAGAAGAAGACTTTATTACAATAAAGTGCTGCTGTATACAGGGTGTAACAGAACTAGTCTACAATACTTTACGTATGGATTCCTTCCTCGATTACGAGTCGAAAATATTCATGCAACCATGACCTAATAGTTATGCAGATATGCCATATCGAAGTTTGCATTTTTTTTTTCAATATTTCTTACTTATTTTTTTTGCAAAACGTTGAACTAGAATTACAGGAACTCATTTTGATTACGAAAAATTCATTTGTTTCAATACAAGTGTAATAAAATTATAAAAATCTTGCAGAAATTGAAAAAAGAATCCACCTGTAAAGTATTGTAGACTAATTTATTGTTTCGAAGGTAAGTTTATAGAACTCCATATGTATGGATTGTGATTAAAATGCCCTAATAAGGCGAAAAGCGTCTCAAAAAATTAAAAATTTTGAACTTATAAATAAGCGTTTTTATTTCCGTATGTATTGAAGACTAGCTCTGTGACACCCTGTATACAGCAATACTTAATTGTAATAATATGAACTCAAATGTCACAATGTCCAAATTATATAGTGATGTAAACCTATTATATAGTGATGTATACTATATATACACTATAGTGTACATGTAGAGAAAATATTTCAGGTTTGATACTATAAGGTCAGTCTGTTGGTCACTGGCTCCTCTCCTAGTATGGACACTGAACATTAAAAGATGACGGCTTTATAAAATTGAATTCTATTTCAATTTATCTATTTTTTATACAAAATTTACATTATAAACACAAATTTAATAAAATAAAAGTTAGAAATACATAAACAAATATTTAACATAATATGAAATTATTCATATCAAAGGTGCAGGAGAATCCCGCTTCGGAAAACCCTCTCAGAGACATGGAACAGATCAATATCCAGAGTGATATTGTTCAGCATAGCAGTAGCTCTTCCAACAGGCATAACTACTGGCAGGTTGGTCCTATATATTGGAATGTGAAACAATCTATGCTGACGCTGTCTAAGGTAAATTATCAGGGACATACAAACCGACGTTCCGCATAATTTCAGGGTTATCGATCATACCGCGCAACAATCGATAAATATGCGTAATCTAATTCACTACACATTCCTTCTAGTCTCTAAACTATCATAGCCAAGCAAATCATGGAGAAACTCTGTTGGGTAAAGCCACGGATAATGCCCGTAAAGATATCTTAGAAACTTTTTTGTACTTTCTCTACCATAAGAGAGTAAGAGCTAAGATTAAGCTCATCTGGCCCCCAAATCATCGAACCAAGGAGTTGTAAAGAGTTCTCAGTATGCGGGTATTTTCAAAAACCCTGGCTGTACGCAGAACAAATCCTAACATTCTCAATGCATTACCACTGACCACCTCTACGTCATCGTGAAATGCACAAATCTAATGAAGAGATCCTTAATAGGATTTGACGTTCGTGACAAATTTTGGTCGTTCATTTTGTAGCGATAGAGTAGAATTTTTTGGGCCCTAGTGAAAGATGTAACCGAACACTTGGAAACAGTAAACATAAGTTTATTTCACCTTCCCCATTCACATAAAGTATGTACCAGAGCTAGCAGCAGAAACTTGGCCGGGAGATTCCTGACTATGTTATGAGTCTAAAATGTACAAGCAACCATGACCTAATACCAATAGTTATGGAGATAATTGACTTTTCAATATTTCTGACTTATTTTTTGTAAAATGTTATCATTATATAACTTGTATTGATTATGAAAAATATATTTGCTTCAATACAACTTAAATAAAATGATAAAAACTTATTAAAAAAATATTTTTGCAAGGTTTTTATCATTTCATTTGACTTGTATTAAAGCGAATCAATTTTTCATAATCGATATAAGTTACTGTAAAGATAGTTCAACGTTTTGCAAAAAATAAGTAAAAAATATTGAAAATAAAAATGCAAACTATCTCCATAACTATTGATATTAGGCCATGGTTGCTTGAACATTTTAGATTCATAACATAGGCAGGAATCTACCGGAAGAGTTTCTGCTGCCAGCTCTGGTACACCCTGTATAGATATTTGATATAATAAGTACACGATAGTTAAAAAGTTGGTTCTCTTCCGCCCGCGACACGCGTACAGTTAGTTACAAAGAGTATAAAATCACGTTTCTCGAGTCCCCTCGGAGACGCGAGTGATTGAGACCTACCACAACACAAAGTGCTGTGTGAACACGTCGATATTATTTATTTAAAAATAAAAGAGTGCGTCAACTAGCCGTCTCTCCTCCGCATCACTTACGCGTCCCATACACGCGATTATCGCTGACCTGTTATGTGTGCCGGCGTGATTAAGCTACTTCATAGCCGTCGGTGCCAAAAGTCGGGTCGCGCAGTATATATACTATTTTTCAATTATTATTATTACAATATTTTTTTTTTATTAGAGACACTAACAGGATAATGGTACATGATTCTCAGATAATAAACATGATAGTGAAGACTATGCCCATTATCCCAATTACGAGTGTCTTCGGCACGCTCTAGTAACATGTATTTTTGTGATTAATTATATTTTACATGTACATTTATGTATATTATATATTTGTGTTTGAGTGTAGTGCGATTAGTATTTAATGGATCTATAGGTTCACGTCGTCGTTTAGAAAATGGATGTTGTGTATGAGTGAGTTTTTGAACGAAGATAAGGTGTCTGCAAGAATATCAGCATCAATGTTAGAGTCAGCACAATACAAATTATATGTGCGACACAACCTTGTAATGGGAGAAAAGTAACCGACATTATTAGTGTGCTGACTTATTCTGAAGAACTCCGGGTTTCTTATACGGGGTTTAACATGCAAATTTATATCAGATAGAGAGAGAGAATCAATAGCTCCGCTGAGAATCTTGTGTAGCACAATGAGATCGGATATTTTTCGTCGGGACTCAAGTTTGTGCATCTTGAAAAAGGCAAGTCGATCTTCGTAGCTGTGAAGGTTATTGTGTTGACCAGCTTTGTATGACAAAATACGTAGAAACTTTTTCTGCACTCTCTCGATTCTCGTAATATGTGTTGTGTAATAAGGTGACCAAATAACTGACGAATATTCCAATATACTTCGTATTATTATTTTTATTAGTATGTTCAAAGAAAACAATTATTTTCAGGCGTATTCTAGTGTATCACGAAGTGTTTTTTGTAGGGACCCGCAGGAATAACTATGCATTAAATTCACCGTTAACACGCGTGCATCGCCTTGGAAACAAATTTTCGGAATACGTAGACATTTTTTGATGTAGGAGCATACCCGAATTAAATAATTATTTAGACTTAAAATATACCAATGGAATTAATTACAGTTTAATGGACTAAATTTTTACTTATGTTTCGTTCCCCATGATTATATATATTTATTTATTTTAAAGTGTCCTAATTATTGTTCATTTCCCTTTTAAATATGTTTTGATTTTATCTTTTATATTTATTTTTTGGTTTATTGTATCTCCTTATTTTCTTTATCTGGTATATTGGTTTAATTATCGTTATTTTACTCTATTACTAATATGTTAGAGGTTTCTAATTATTACTGTTTGCTGTGTACTAATCATCGTTTATATATATTTTTCATTGATATTGTTACATTTCATACTGTTCATATTTTTATTTTTTAGTATCTACTGTAAAATGTGTTTTATGATAGGTATATAAAAATCCTTTTAATTTTCTTGTACTGTAAAAGCCCACTAGGGCGTTGATTAATAAATAAATACATGTTAAATAATTCGGAAGAATATCATGTATATATAAAGGTATACTAAAAATTATATTACTCAATATTCCACTATAAAAATATAGAGTTATCATTACCAGCTGCGAAATCTATATCTCACGAAGCTATTTTCTATATATAGAAAACGTGTATGGAAAACAGCCTGTATGAGCTGGCTTAAGTGATCACTTTGCACGATACAACGTTTACCAATTCCACCATAAGAACATCCACACAATATCTACTTTAAAAGTATAGAGGTATCATTACCAGGTGCAAAATCTTTATATACTACGTCATGAGACGGACTACAGATTTCTCTAGCACAGTCCATTCAAATAAACGAAAGAAAGTGATTTAGAACATACATAGAACATTCCAAATTTTATATTGTGTGGAAAATTTGATATTAAATAAATAAATAAATAAATAAATATAGCTTTATTCCAGAATGTGGGGAGGTTCGTGCAATCCCACATATTCCATATAAAAGAAAATACACACATTAAAAATATTATATAAAACAAAAGAGAAATAGTAAAATCATATAAAATAGAAGAGAAGTATTAAAAGTAATCAAAAGAAATATATGGTAAAATATCGGATTTAGCGAGCGATGGCAAGTCAATTATGCGGGGCCAGTATCTTTCTCCAGTGTGCATCGATGCTGGATGCTGGAGTAAGGCGGGCTTCCAGGATAAGGATATTTCCGGAGCTGTATATCCTTTCCCTCATCCCTGCCACCCTGGATCTTATGAGGGCTGCAAAGTTGGGAACACGCCCCTCAGTGAACATACCGGAAGCGCTGCAATATCTGGGAAGGCCAAACATCATACGAAAGGCGTTGTTATATTGTATGCGAAGTCTTTCTATGCTGCTCTTTTTATAATTTGTCCAGAGTTCACATGTATATAACGTTGCACAGAAGGCAAGGAAGAGCGTTCTTTTTACAGCGGTGCTACAAAGACGAAACCTTCTACACAGCATATTCGCTTTCACACTGAGAGCTCGTCTTTGCCTGTCAATATCGTCGTCGTCCATTAGATTATTTGTAATTATGTGTCCTAGATATTTTGTTCTTTCGGTCACCTTCAGGACCACACCGTTCAGAGTAACTGGAGGAATACTTGTTGGGCCCTGACCATACTTTATAACCAACAGTGCTGTTTTATTAGGGTTATAGAGCATGTTTGTTTCTTCAGCAAACACTTCACAGACCTTTAGAAGAATGCGTAGTCCTCTTATAGACGGTGCCATCAGTACCATATCGTCAGCATAACTGATGTTGTTAAGACACTGTCCTCCGATGTGACAGCCTACCCCCGCGTTGTTTAGCCTTTGAGTGAGTTCGTCCATATAAAGGTTGAACAGTATTGGGGACATGCACCCTCCCTGTCTGACGCCGCTCGTCATGTGAACAGGTTCGGAAAGACTGTCTCTCCACTTTACTTGGTTTTCCTGTTGTCTGTGCCACGAGTCAAGGATACGTATTACCTCCGATGGTATGCCTCTTTCCCTGAGTTTTGCCCAAAGTAAAGGGTGAGAAACTCTGTCGAAAGCCTTGCTCAAGTTTAGGAAACATGCGTATGAAGTCGTCTTTTTGTTTCTGTAGTACTCCAGTGTCCGTTTTACAGTAAATATTGCACCGTCGGTAGAGGTCTGTTTTTTGAAACCCATCTGGTTGTCGTTAGTTTCCATGCTGGATTCGACCTGATCTAGCAGCACGCGTTCGAATAATCTCGCGATGGTTGTGGCAATCGAGATTGGTCTGTAGCTCTCGTGGGAGGTTGAGTCCGATAATTTGGATTTAAGAATGGGTGTAATTATGGTCCTCGTCATATGACTCGGTAATTGCCCATTCTTTATAATGTCAGTAAACAACCTCGCCAGGAGCTGTAAGATTGGTCCTCCCGCGTGTTTGACGTGTTCAATGCTTAGTCCGTCGTGGCCTGCCGATTTACCAGCTTTCATATGTCTCAGGGCGGTATTGACCATGTTCACAGTAATTGAAAGTCCATTACCTTCAGTTGTTGTTGGATTAATTGGCGGTCCACTCGAGGAGATCAGAGAGGTCGGAGTTAGGGTGGTAAAATGGTCTGCGAAAATGTTTGCGATTGCTTTGGGATTCGTTTCTCCATTTATGTTACTTGGAATTTTACACCGCATATTGCAATTTTTATTCGATTTATTCCAAAACTGTCTGAAGTCACGATTATCTAGGTCCCTAGCTATTTTATCCATCTGTATTTGCTCTGCTTCCTTCTGACATTTTTTCAGGGCCAGTTTAAACGCTGCACGCTTTAATTTTCTTTCCTCTGCGATGGGGCCTACGAGTGGTCTGCCATTTTCGATCCAAATCAACATCGCGTATCTGGATTCCGCATATTTATTATTATATTGTGTAGATGTTCTTACGGTGGAATTAATGAACATTGCATTGGGTAAAGTGATAACCTAAGCCAGCTCAGACGAGTTTTGAGCCCTGGATCGTCTTTTAAAAGACTTCCACACACATTTTCCATATAAATAGCGTCATCTCTGTGAGACTTCTATAATTTATCTTCATTAATTATCATTCTACTACGGACAAAATTCAATAATTGTGTACTTACATAAAAACATACATAAAAATATCGTTAAGAATGTCATTTTGTATTTCGCTTTCGAACTGAGCCTGTATCCTATAGAATACATAATGGTTGGCAGTCTCTGAATAGTATCTCGGTATAGTGATTAATCATCAGGTAGAGGAGAGAAATAGCCTAGATTGGTCTTATAAAACTTAGTGTGAAATAGGCTTAAATCAAAATATTTTACATATATTTTATAAAAACAATATTGGGATCTTGTATCTAAAACATTGGCTACATTTTCGAGCATGCGATAGGTTGATGGGTTACGATAAATGAAGTATATTTATATTTTTATTTATAACACTTACATAAACAGAGTTTATCGATATTTCGCTTTTGAACTGAGCGTGTGTCATAACGAATACTGCGACGTGTCGTCACTGTGGAAGGTAAATGAAAACACTGGGAATTAATTAACGATTATTAAATTATTTTAACAAATTCACAAAGTCACTGGACACGAATTTAATTGAAAGACCATACTTTAATTCAAAATATTTCGCGATCAGTCACTGTCTGTGAAACAGTTTATTATCGCTTGCTAGAATATTTTATTTAATTCTTCGCCCGATATCTGTCGCTTCGATCAATGTGCGCTTGGTAACACTGTGGTTGGTTTTATCGTCGATTATGTCACGCCGGTTAAACATCAAAATAACGATAATGCGCCACGGGACTAGCTTCGCTTTTAATACGAAATACGTTGGTTTTTCGAACCTCCGAGATTACTCTATATATTTCTAGTGTTTGCGAGAATGTTTCCGTCGCTTCCAGACTGTTCCAGACGTGATGAAGAGTGTTCCAGAGGGTACTGTAGTTTTGCTGTCTTCGACATATTACGATGAATTACAATACACCAAGGCTGTCTCTGGATGGTATTTTGTTCCATTTTAAACCCCGTGATTATTTGTAAATTCAAGTGTCGACACTTCTTTCGTGTCACTCTCTACGTGTGTGCGAGTGTTTAAGATAAGACGGGCAGGTACTAATAATCGTCGGGCGAGTTGGCTAATTTAGCAGTCGCCTTGCGCAGGAGTACCTACCCGCCCGGCTGCCCGGTGGTCCGGGCTCGCTGCCCGGCTCTGCCCGGCCCTGCCGCCCCATATTACACATACACCTTCGGGACAAGATTATATCAATAAAACAGACATAATGTGAGCCGCGGACGCCCGGTGCGATGTGGCGGCAACTTGAAAAAAAATGTTGTAATTTTGTAAATCTTTGAATTTGTGTATGTTAAAGTGGCAGAATAGCTAATAGGATAGCAATTCGAAATTATTATTAAAAGCATATAATAAAAAATTATACATGGTGTAATAAAGCTATTCCATAATATTTTACAAGTAGATTCTTGCCCTGATAATGATTCGAGAATCTTCAAGAAACCATGACAGGACATATAAAAAATTCAAAAACTCATTTCAAATTCCTAATTTAAGAAATTTGATCAAGGCACTGTGTATTGTTTCTTAATTGCGTTGCGTCTTAATGAAATAGCTGAAATCGGGAATATCGACCAAGACTTTAATTTTTTTTGTTTTTACAATGTTTTAAAATTAAACTATCTATTCTTGTAATTATTGAAGTAAAAAAGTTGTCAAGTATGTAAAAAGGGTTAAAAAAAGCACACATTTTTTTAAAATGTGTTTATTGAAAACATAGACTGAAAGATTTTACAATAAACTTATTAAATTTAAGGGGATGCTTTACTTTGTAAAATTTTTGAACAAAAAGATTTTTCACAAGTCCATACAGTCATAAGGCTCACAAACTAGATAATTTTCTTTATTTTTAAAACGTCCTAGGTTTGGTAATTTATGAAATGATTCAATAAGTTATTTTGTGTCACTTTAGGAAGATATCCGTATTTGTAATATACGGAATCAGACGACTAAATTTTGATTTGATATCTTGTTTGAATTTTTTATTTGAATGTAAAGCCGATCGCCGTAACAAATAAAATTTTCGATTCAAAATTAAATGAAGAAGACCCCCTCTAAAGTTTTTGCTGCTAAAAATGAGACACTCTGTATCCATATATTTGCAAAATCAGAAAACAGTTTATTATCGTGCGAACACATCAATCGTGCACAAACTGATAAACAGCGGTGGTGTTGTTTGCTATAATTAAATTTCCGAAAAGTAAAAATTGAGATGCTGCCGCTTTGAACTGGTTGATTGACATGTCCACCGTTTAAGCGAAGCCGGTTATGGCGCCAAATGTCATTTTCTTAAAGATAAGATGGCGAACGCGATATCGCGGCGGAGTTTATACTTCTTCCCACACTTGTTCCACGTGGATCTATTTCATCAGATTAATTCTGCGTCAGGGGCTTTGAAAATTCAAGGAAAAGGGCGTATGAACATAAACTGAAAAGCTTTTCGAAGCCCAGCGGGCAAATTTCAATCTTAAATAATGACATTCAATAAGGATTATATTTCATACTTATTTTAATCTCGAATAATAATTTTCGGTAATAATACCTATATGTAATTTTTTTTTAAATATTTCTGTCTTATTTTTTGTAAAACGTTGGACTATCATTACAGTAACTCATATCGATTACGAAAAATTCATTCGTTTCAATTCAAGTTAAATAAAATGATAAAAACTCTGAAAAAAAATCAATTGGAATGTTTTCCAATTGGAATTCAAGGGTACTTATTTTTTTATTTGACTTGTATTAAAGGAAATGAATTTTTCATATTCGATATAAGTTACTGTAATGATAGTCCAGCGTTTTACAAAAAATAAGTCAGAAATATTGAAAAAAAAAATGTAAACTTTGATGTCGCATATCTCCTGAACTATTGATATTAGGTCATAATAGCTTGAACATTTTCGACTCATAATCAAGGCAGGAATATAGTCCTGCGAGGTTATTAATGTTTTACAAATAACCCTGTATATATATATATATATAAAGAAATCCGTGTTTCCCTATCCGCGAAGTTTTCTCCACAACTAGCCACAACCATCTACCGATGGTTATGGTGGTGGATAGCCCTTGGTGTCACATCGAAAATATGCGAGTTTGGTGGGGGTGACTGTGCGTGGGTGGGAGTGGATGACGAAAATGTGCTTTCTAGCATGTTATGGAAAGGCCTCAAATGCTTCAGATTGTTTCAAAATAGGCGCGCCGACTGTGTCGGTGAGTCTAGAAGGTTCCGGAAAAACCGGCTCTAGAAACTTCTATAAGGTTCTAAACTGAGTGGCGGAATGTGTCGGTGTACCTAGAAGGTTCCTGTATATTCAATAAATTTCTTGAAAGTTATGGAAGGAAAATGTTCTAGAAGGTTCGCGAAAGTTCTAAGACGATCCAAACAAAGTTCCAAATAGGTACTAAAAATCTACGCGTGCGAAGCCGCGCTGGCACAGCTAGTATATAGTATAATATTTTTAATTTTTTATCTATGTCACAGAGACGAAGCTTTTTTTTATATATGGGAAAGTAGGCATGGAAATCTTTTTTGGGTGTTTTTAGGGCTTACGATCTATCGTACGACTGGCTTAAGTGGTCGCTTTACACAATTCCACCCATGATAGACTATAACATCAATTTTTTTAAGTTGTATGTCTACCTTGCACAACTTGTTTGATATGTGAGTTGTATTTTTACTACCGCCATCTGCGGATGAAAGTTGTCGTCTACATACAGTATAGACGTCGCCGAGTTTTTAAAGCAATATTGTTTAAATGTATCTGATATTCTTCTCAATTATTAACAGTTACACTAGAATACGCCTGAATTTCAGTCTCCTTTTTAGACCAGTTTTTATCTATTCAGAAAATTTTAGATATGTTCATTTAAAAAAAAAAAGCTTTTCTCTATATTTTATTTATTTATTTATATATAATATATAAATAAATATAACTTGACTAATGATGTCCCCTTGGGGATAAAATGCAGTATTGCGTTCTTGGAAAATTTTAACATACTCGAGATATTTTGTTACTTTTTATACTGTTTAATACTCATATTCAATATAAATGTTAAGTACAACTAACTATTCAAAAATGTAAAGTGCCCAAAAAAAATCATTACTATTTTAAATCAGGTTGATGCATAACTATCTGATATTGATTTCGCGTCATTTTTTCAAATTCGACGCATAATTGATATTTGTCATAACCTAACTTTTTAATAGGATTTAATTTTCACATACACTTATGCCAAATTATGCTGTAACACCTCGAGAAAGAGTGAAAAGTTAAAGTGAAATGTGACCGAAAGTTTGGACCATTTCTCAATTTCTTGATTCCTTCACTGCCGTAGATAAAATAAGGATATGTTTAATCTTTTTCTATTAGTAGATTCCGATTACGAAGATTGAAGTAAAAATAATTTTTGTATTTTCGTATCTATTATTGATTTAATCTAATAATTTCGGTTACATAAATTATTTATCACACACAAGAATTCTGGTGGTGGATCGAAAGTAATCTTAACCACGCTATGTTTGGTGAAATAGAATATTACATAACACATTAGTTACATCAACATATTTGATAAAGTAGCGGAAGAATAGATAGATCAATCACGCATATCTTGAAAGTGCTTGAGTACTCGAATTAAGAGAGAATTTCTGAGACAAAACATTTCCTGCACAAGTTGTGAAAAATGAGCTCATTTGTGATAATTTTTTTATCAAATCGTTTAATTTCATTGCTTAAAATAATATATCACGATAGTTATAGAATTGCGTTTTGTTTTATAGAGATGCGAACACGTTGTATCTGTTATCAATATTCATACTATTTTCAGTTCTTTTTATTATTTATTAAGTTAACATAATATTTTACACATACAGTACACATTATTTAATCTTTATGTTTTTTTTTCAAAATTTTTATAGTCCTATGAAAGTATGAACTTGTGTATGGAACAGAAGAATGTCACAACTGAAAACATTTGGCACATACGTGCAAAGAAATATAGTTAGAAATATTTAAAGTTTATTTATTTATTTATTAAATCCCAAAAGAAAATATACAAAATATAATATATATATATATATGTTAGTATTGATTTCTTTGGGGGTAACCCGCGTCAAAATCTGGTCCTCAGAAGGACCATTCGTCAACCGACGTTTCGCCTGAATCACAACAGGCATCTTCAGGTTGCTTGTTAATAAATTTCCGTCACGAGGGGCAGTGCGAACACGTCCGTTCGTATC
>JADDOH010000431.1:0-65333 GCA_016648135.1 Agrypnia vestita
GTGGACTAGTGCTGGTGTCGTTCACTACAGCTTTCTTAAATCTGGCCAGACGATTACGGCAGATGTCTATTGTCAGCAACTGCAAACCATGATGGAAAAGCTAGCTGCTAAACAACCGAGGCTGGTTAATCGCTCTAGGCCACTGCTGCTTCATGATAACGCTAGACCACACACTGCACAACAGACGGCTACCAAATTAGAGGAGCTTCAATTGGAATGTCTAAGACATCCACCGTACTCTCCGGACCTTGCCCCAACAGATTACCATTTTTTTCGAAATTTGGATAACTTCTTGCAAAGGAAAAAATTTAACTCCGATGGGGCAGTCCAAACCGCCTTCAAAGATTTTATTGATTCCCGTCCGAATGGTTTTTTTAGTAAAGGGATCGATGAACTACCTATGAGATGGCAAAAGTGCATAGATAGCAATGGTACATACTTTGATTAAATAAATATATTATAATAAAAAAAAATCGGCTTTACGTTCCTCCCATACTAAACGCCAATTTCATATGTAAGGACCTAATATACGGTGCCCCGCCTCGTGCAACTCTTATCAGTGCCTAGAAATTTTGGGCTCCTCCCTAACTCCTTTAAACCGCTCGGGAATGCCTCAGCACCTTCCGGAAGCCCCGGGATATATTGTTTTTCATATCGTAAGAATAATATTATATCTATTTTTATTTATATAAATTAAAAATGCGTGCAGTATCTCACACATGCATCATACCATCCCTTTATAAAATATGTTCTTAGGAGTCGTCATCCCTTGTTTAACAGATCACTGCATTCAAAGTCGTCTGAATTTTATTATTACTTAATATATAGTTCACATGGTGTTTTATTATTTATAGGTGTTCATGAAGGTAAAAAATACCAACCACAACTGTCACATATACAGTGTGTCTGGTGACGGGTTTAATAGCATAAAATATGATCAATTTCATTAAAAAAACACCCACTATGGCTAAAAAAACAATTTAAAAAAAATAACTCTTTAAAATTTTGGTAAAAACTTAACATTATATCGACAATTTTTATTCTATCTTCCTAATGAGACCTCTTTGATATTTAAACGATCTCCACACGGGTGATATAAGTAATAAATTGACACAGCATTTCCATTTCCTCATGACTGGAGAAAAATGACATATAGGGGTATTTTGTCGACGAAATTGAAAATATTTTAGGCTGTTTAAGATTTCACAGGACACTCAACAGACACATCTCTATCCAATAATCTCCTTTAAAATGTGACACATTTTATAAGACGTTTTTCAAAGCAACGTTCCTTGTGACACATTTTGTCCGGAAAGCCCTCGTAAAAATATATTATGTTAAAAATTAGTTAATTTAATACGAATTTCAAATAAAATAAAAATGTGAACTTATATGACATTGGAACAACTTATAATCGTGAGCTATATCGTCAATCAATTGGTTTAATGGTCAATCGATTAGATGAAATATGTCAGCGCATACTCCATCGTTATTTTTTATTAAACTACTATTAAAGTCAATTGACAATACGTTGTACTATTTGTAGTTGATTGTTGCGTAAACTAATTCAATTTTTACTTACACTATCATCCATTTTTTTTCTATGATATTTTAAATACAGTTGACATTTTTTCAGAGTAAAAACCAATCTTACAAGAGAACACCTAATAATTTTATTACATAAAATAATATAACTGCTTTATTGAGTGGCGTACTCAAAATGTAAACAAAATATTCGCTTATATAAATAAAGTGTTTACTAAAACATGTAAATAATTGGATGTCTTTTAGTTGAAACTCATTTCATGGCTTTTTCACTATTAAATTAATGTTTGGAGGTGTACCGTAACCGATTAGATAAGAAAAGGGCTGTCATTAGGTCTTTTTACGAAGACGAAAGATTGCACATGGAGTGCGAGAAATGTACGGCTTATTACATTAGTTTACTAAGCTTTGTTGGCGAACTAGACGGAAGAATTGTAAAAGAAATGGTAGCGCAACATGGATGTGTCGAGAGTGTGGTGATTGTAAATTAGTCAGTTATATACGGTTATTTATAGTTTCTCACAAAAATAATCATATTTGTACACGCGTTAAAAATATACAGCATCTTCCCCTCATCTTCCCTGGCTGCCATCCCTTAAACACACGTATTTCATATTGAATTATATCTGTACGACATTTTGCATAGTTGCTATTTAGAACTCTACGTGTTATTTCAGGCCTTCGTTTAGCAAACCCGCTCCCTGGTCTCCATATTTTCAATTTTGTATAACTAATTCGGAATCCCAGGTCACGACGGGCAGAGATGTTGCATCCATCATCATCAAAATGTCTATTTTTTATGGCTGCTTCGCAATGTTGACGTAAAAAATAAATTTTACCTAGAACGAACAGGAAATGGATTAAGGGGGGGTAAGGTTTTTAACTTTTTTTTTAGGATTTTATTTTTAATTTTTTAAATGAATGTATAACATCGCAAGAATATTGTGTCAAAATTTCAAGTCAATCGGAGCAAAATTGCCGAAATTATGCACATTTGAGTGATACTCAGACTGATTTTCTATACCTGCTCGGGCAGCTAAGAGACGCGCTCACCTGAGGACTACCGGACGTGCTATTGTATTGAAAGAGTTTTGCGTAAACAAGGACAAAAAGATGCTGATGATGAAAGCTCTTTGCTATGTGAACATGGCATCGACGATTATGTGTAAGTATAAAATAAGTGTTGAGTTTTATTTTGAATTTTACAGTGTGCAAAACTTTAAAGCGTTTTCCCCACATCTCACGTTTTCAAAGTCGGTGTCCGTCATAACTTCAAAACTACTGCACCGATCCTTTTGAAATTTTGAACACTATTTCTGTACATAATTTACGAGGTAACGCTGGAGATTTTTTTTCTAATTTGTTTTTAATTTTTATTTTTTAATAACAAATTAGTCGATATTTTTCGCAAAAAATCTCGTTTTTCCCTTCAAAGCGTTCCAAAAAATTGAAAAATTGAAATTTCAAAAAACCCTCCCAGCATTACCTGGGAAAACCTATTATCTAACGAATGAACTTTGATTTTTTGATTTCAGATGATCTAGCACCAAGTTATGATGGACACCGCAATTCTCCTTTTTTCCGAGACACGTCTGAATAATTGCTGCCATTGCCGTATTTTTTAATATTTCGTCTTGAAAATTTTGCACAATATTCTTCAAATGTCATACTTTAATGTACTATTGGTTTTAATAAAGAGGTTTTAACTGTGTCGTCACAAAAAATTCACAAAAACATGACTTTTTTGTACGAATTAACCTTACCCCCCCCTTAATGGAAGCCACGCCGTACTGCATTTCTGCTGGACTGAATTGCGGCATAGCGTGGTTTCAACGTAGCATTAAAAATACTTGACTAGTGGCAAATGAGCAGGACCACGATTTGGGAACTTTCTCCCATCAGGTCCTGGGTAAGCGACCGTTCGTCACAATCCTATCATGCCTTTCCCCGTTCCGTTTTCTAAGTTGAATATCCCGCACCATTAAAGTTGTGGATATTGTAACTCTTGTGAGTATTTTATTTGTGAGTTAACTAGCAAGACCTGGCGTATACTTGTCAACCAATTCCTGCTTGTTGTAAGTGAATGTTTTATGTCTAAATAAACTGCATGACATCGATCGCAGCAGTAATCAAAATACTTCTTATATAAGGGAAGAAGGTTGAGTGAGTCAAATTTCCTATTATTCCTGATAGTGTTGGCTCGTTGTTATTCCCTTCAATAACCTATTCTTGTATTCTCCTGTTTTCTCACCAATCCTCAAGAAAAACTGGGTTTAGAACCGAAATATCGTTCATTTTGTCATGGGATGTACGACCTGGAGTTTGCACAAAATATATAAAGTAAAGTATACTTTGTATTTATTATTGAATGAAAAAAATCCCCAAAGTTTTTGCAGCTAGCTATGGGATACCCTGCACTTAAGAGTTTTTTATAATTAATAAAAATCAATAATGTTATCTACCAAAATTACACTCGAAAGACTTCAGAAAATTTGTTTAAGTTTTTAAGCTGATTATTCGTCTCCCGGGAAAGTTTGCGACCTCCGGCGCTTGATCATTAATGTCTCGGGGAGTTCACGTCTCCATTCCAAAACAAAAGTTTCGTAATGGAAAATTATGAAAAGTTCACCATATTCACGAAGAAAGGTGACCGTTAACGCAAAAATGTGCGGGAATTTTCGTGCCAAGAATTTTATAAAAAATAATTAGCTATCCATCAGGGAAACTAATTTAAAACTTTGAAAGCTAATTTTTTTCGTGTGCAAATGATGAATTTCATTTTTTTAATGCTTTAAAAATTACAAAACAACTACTTGTATTTTATTTAATTTCTATTTCTTTCTCTCCGCAGTTTTCTATATTGAGTGCCTTAAAAACTTTCAGCCACATTTAAGATAAATAAGTTTTCTGTAGGTATCTGAGATACTTATAAAAGATTCGTTGTTTTAATAACTAAATAAGTCAACTACCGTAATATTAACTTTAAATCTTTAAGCCCATGATTGCCGGGATTAGTACGAATAATTCTGAAGCTTTCATTATTAATATCTTTATATATAAAAATTCAACCTAAGTTTGTTTGTGCTCACAAAACTTGGAAAGCAGTCAGTCAATAATCGAATTAATTTCTTTCGTTTCTTTCCACTTGATCGTCGCCTGTGTTTTTGCGGGCCACGCGTTTTATGAGTTAAAGAAGAAGAGAAAAGTTGTTGTTTTCGTTCACATTGATGAGCATAATGAATCGTTGGAAATACTTATTTGATTTTCTGGGAAGTGATTTGATTATCTGTTTTCGAAAAAGAAATATGAGTTAATGCAATACCGAATGTAGTATTCAATTCAATTAATTTGTTTTGTTTTGGGAATTATTATATTATCTGTTTTCGAAAATCAAAATGTGAGTTACTATGATTTTGATTGTTACATTCAATTCAATTCATTTCTTTCGTTTATTTCAGTTGACCGCATGTTCTTTGTTTTCGCCAGCCATAGTTCGAATTTAATCGTCTCAAAAACGCCAAGAACAATTAGATTAACCGCTAAGACGTATAAGTTGCAATATCTGAATGATCGAGCTTCATATCGTTAAGACATAATAAAAGAGACTTTGTTATAGTACGACAGCCTTTAGTCTTATGTCGTAGAACCAATTTACCATCTGCCCGGCCCATGTTCTAACATAGGCCACCGTTCTCGATACGCTATCACAGAACGTCAAAGGAGATCAAACCATACTGATCAAGAATGTTTAGACGATGATGAACGTGTTAGAGTCAGAACTTCATAAAGGCGAGTAGGAGAATCAGCAGATCAGCGGGACGAAAGACTTTAAGTCTTACGAGTTAAATCGAGGAGAAGAAGAGCGGCACAATCGTCTCAACATCGCCATAACAATAGATCTATGGTGTCAACGACGGTAGTAGTAAAAGGGTACTTCTGATTTTTTTTAGGTGTGAATATGCATGAAAAAATCAAAGTTTTAGTATAAAAACATTATTGATTAAATACAAAAGATTTCCTTTGTTCTGCTTAAACATTTTTTTATACTTACGTAGTTTTTAAATATTTTATACGTAGATGGGTCATTCTCTTTTTTGTTGTAATTATACTGTCCCTGTCCATTCTCATGACGCCGCGACGAAGCGGTAGTTAAAAATGTTAATTTTTGTTTTATTTAATAATATAGGTTTGATGATATCTTCTCATAATAATACGATCTCAGAAGTTTCTAAAGAAACTGTAAAGAAATGAGGTTTTAATTGTATTTAATAAATATTAAAAAATGGGTTTATGTTTATGGAATTTTGTACCAAAGAAGACAATAAAAAAGAGAATGACCCAGGTACCTACTCGCAAATAAAAACATCATATACAACCGCCTACGTCTGCATGATTGTTATATTTTAAATAAATTCTATGTATTTGTCTATATTTAAAATAAGTTCAAATGTAGGACTATCTGTGTGGTAAGTGAGCAGTGGCAAAAACTACTGCACGAGAAGCAAAAGTGCTTAAGGTGATCGGGACCTACAGTGGACTGTAGCCGTGATTTCAACCAGTCGTAACCAAGAAATCTAAAGCCATGTATTCACTAGGGGACAAATTGTCCCTCAACAGCATGCGCGGCATAGAGTCTACGTGACGTTGCAACGTCGTGCACTGTTCCGCGACCTCGCGCACAACATAGCGCGGCATTTCTACGTGCCGTGGCAACGTTGCCATGCGCACGGTACCCGAGCGTACTCACTGCAACATTCTGCGGAGCGTCAGTACCACGTGGTATGTTTACAAGTGAATACGCATGCGCTGTATCTGTCAAGATGACAATGCGGGGAAACGAAATCGTTCTCGAACTCATCGAGCTGTATCGATCGAAGATCGCATAGAATGTCCGTCCTTCTTTCTCTTTGCAGTTAATAATTTCGCATTCTCCTCTTTTTTCTCCTCTTACTTTTCGATAAACTCATTAACATAAACAGATACGCGGCTATCATCATAACCTCATAGGGTGATATATTTCCGTGACGTCTGGAAAACAATAATTATTTGCAAAAAGGACCTTGTTTTTAATAATATTCAATTTACTACAGTAAAACCTCGTTAATTTGAAATTGCGACCCAAAAAAACATTTCGAATTACGCGGAACCCCGTTTTCGCCAAATGTGATACCGCAGCTGTCATCCATAACCTCATCGGATGACATTTCCGCGACAAGATACAGTTGCCGACAAACTTCATGAAATTCTTTGGCTAAGTGGGGGAATGCGCAGAAGACGAAATTTGGGTCTCGTTGGTAGAAAGGTAGATGCGCAAACGTCCCCCCACTACGCCGCAGAATTTCAAGATGTTTACCGGCTACTGTATGCGAGTCCCGGTGTGTGCACGTCAATTGACCGCGTCATTGTCCCCGAAACATGAGCGTAGATGTTGATGCGACATGTCGAGCGGAATGTTTCGCGATTTGTCCCCTAGTGAATACATGGCTTAACGCTCTAACGACTCCTGACCATCGTAACTACACTATGCCGTCGGAAATCATTGTACAGTATGCAAGTAATATTCCTGATAGCCATTTCACCTTCTGAAAATTATTCCGAAGAATCGCAGCGCCTAACATTGAGTATTATTAAACCACCGTGTATTGTCCTGCCTTGTGTTATGCTAGCATTGCCGCACACATACATTCAAACAGTCAGCACAAATTGAACACTGTAAGATTCTCCCGGCCGGGTAGGAATTCTTCCTCACACACATCAACAAAACCGCAAAATGCTCAAATTATTGGAACAGCGTTGTGATGAGAATGAAATACATATTTTTCTTTTGTGCACATTTTTATGAGTATATAATTTAAAAAAACTAACCCATAAAAATTAAGTTTTTATTATACTCCCTTTCACATTGAATCAGGTTTTGTGCCTACTATATACGTGGAGGTCATAACTCATTTGTATTGATTTCAATTTGAAAAAACCATTAAAATTTCGAAAAATCCAAAATTATACTACAATTTTTTTTTTTTTTAAACGTTTTTAATCATTTTTATCGTCGCCACGATTCTGCCTGCAAGGTTTCAGCTCGATTGGAGCACGGGAAAAGGGTTAAAAATCGAACCAAACTTTTTCCGGCAGGCAACAAACCGCAGACGCTACGAGTTAAAAGAAAGGGAGTAAAAAAGAGCATTTTTTAATCGCAAAATCATGAAAATCGAGCAAGAAATCTCGTAATTACAATTTCACCTATGGATTGGATTCACTAGTAATAAGTATTTATCGACTAAAATAAATGTTGCAAATCAGTGTTACAACTTTGTTTTACGTCGCGAAAACAAATGAATAAAAAAATAATCTCGCCGAGCTGACACGAGCAGCTCGCGGTTTGTGCCAGGGAAAATCCTTCGATATTTAAATTAGCTGAGCTTCAAGTACAGAATCCTTAATCCTCGAAAATTGGTCAGAGAAAAATAATCATACTACATTTTATAAAGAATGATATTACGTTAACAATAATAAAATCAAAATTATTTATTAATTAACTTCTCTCAACGAGACTTTTAAACTGTTTCTTCTTTGAGAGAAATTTTAAACTATGTGCAATGTATCAGGATAATCGTCTATTGTAGTGAATGAGAGAGACATGTGGTGTGAGAGAGTGTTTTGTAGAAACTACTAGTAGTAGTTTCTACAAAAACTCAAGAAGAATTAACGGTCGCCACTGAAGTTAGTCTGAGATCATTCGAGAAAAGGGATGCAGTCAATCTAATGAAAGAGGTAGCTGCTGAGTCTTCTTACTGAGCTACTCGAATAAAAAAAGCGAGACGAATTTTTGGAGTACTAGAGCCAAACTCTCTCTAGAAGCCGCCTTGACACTAATGGTCAATGCCAAATTGAGTACCCACCAGTATAACAGTCGAGGGGTAAAAATTTAAATATTTATTCAGCTTACCATCTTGTCAAGAAAGCGAAAACCCTTCGCAAGATTCGATTAATTACAAAAATTGAAAAAAGTTCTTTTTTACAAGGATTTTATCATTTTATTGAAGTTCTATTGAAGCAAATGAATTTTTCATAATCGATATAAGTTACTGTAATGATAGTTCAACTTTTTGCAAAAAAATAAGTCAGAAATATTGAAAAAAAAATGCAAACTTTGATATTGCATATCTCCATAACTATTGATATAAGGTCATGGTTGCTTAAACATTTTAGACCAGTAGCTGATTCTTAACAAAGTAATTTGAGGGTTTGCGTTAATTAACTGACATGTTGTATATAAAACAAGTTCAATTTGTGCAAATATAAGTCGAATGAACCGACTTTTGTTTTTTTCTTGCATGAAACTCTATGAATTTGAATAGATTTTAGTTATGTGTACATATAAAGAATATATTTATAAATATTCAGGAAAAGTTTCATAAAAATGTATTCAGTATATCCGGAGATAAAAATTAAATTAGTATACATTGTATTAAGTTCCGCTAGATTTGGAATATATCACAGTGTGCGTCGCCCAGAAACAAAATACATAAATAAATAAATTTTCTTCATGAGGGCGGCAAAAAAATAATTTTTCGAAATAAACAAAAAAATAAAAATAAAAACATTTATAATCTCTCTCTGTAACCCGGAAGCAGGGGTATATTTAATGTGCATAATTCTGTTCAAAAATAATCCTTATCCACACGTCGTCAGTCGTAGGCATTAAATAAACTGCATTTTTCTGTACTGCATGAAAATATTAATTGGATTCCCTCCCTGGGGCTTAGACATACCCTTAGTCGGACATTAGCGCGGAGGCACGCGCCCTCAGACCTGATGGGTTTTTCAATCGGGCCATTAGAATTTTTATTACGAGGCGTGCAAAACAAAAAATATTAAGAAAGGCTCTTAATCTCTCAATTACATAAAAAAACAATTTTGGATTCTTTGTAAGACGTGATCCCTGACACGTTCGAGAGAAGAAATTACGTTTTTTTATTATGTTAAATTTATTATTATTTTTTATTTATTTTACTAGATTATGTCTTATGGCATATCTAAGAATATATGAATGATAAGAGATGTGTGGAAGATCTGGTACAGTGATGAAGATTACGGACAACGCCAACTCCTTTAAAAAAAAGTTATATTCTATATTTTGATAAATATTTGACACATTTATGCGGGAGGTTAATCTTTTGCAAATTACGTAGATTTTCTTGCTCTAGCGAATCTGAGCGGTGCTGCATCTGAAAACTATGTGTAAAATGTTTAAGAGTTGGTTTCTTGCTTGCATAAATCTTTGAATCATAAAATCTTTGAGATCTTTGAATGTCTCCACAACCACAATAATTACAAAAGTACATGTTACTAGAGCGTGCCGAAGACACTTGTAATTAGGATAATGGGCAAAGTCTTCACTATAATGTTTATTATCAGAGTATCATGTACCCATTATCCTGTTAGTGTCTCTTAAAAATAAAAAAAATAAATAAAAAACCCTGGTCTAAAGAAACCAGACTTTTAATACATACATATATAAAGGATTCGATGAAGATAGTAAGAGTACCTACGTGTTTCATGGAACCGTATGGATGTAATATGCGTGTTTCATGGATCCGAAAAATGATTTTCATTAAAATTCCAGAGAGGAATCGTCTAGTTGGAAGACCAAGATAACCGCGAAGACAAAAAGTAAGAATGGTAAAGACCTGCTGATGTTGAAATAAAATAGATAGCGAAAAACCGAGTAACACGAAAGTAGGAAATTATGCTCCGATTACGAAGATAGAGCTGAACTTTGGTGGCAGATTTTTCTCAAATCTTATAAATAATGATAGGAATCTATCAATCTTAAATTCTAGTGAACTTATATATTATTCTCAATAAAACGGGGAAGGACGAGGGGGGGAAAGGGGGAGGGGAAACAGAAGAAAGAAAGTAAGAGAGAGAGAGGAGAGCAGAGGAGAGATGATGGAGAGAGAGAGAAGAGAGAAGAGATATATATTATATATATGAGATTAGATATATATAGAGATAATATATATGATATAAGATATATATATATATATATAGACATTTATTTTTTCCCATAGAGTATTCGCGGTACCTACGCGAATTGAAATCAATTTTGGTGCAGATATTTGGTGCGGGGATCGATAAATTCATGTTTCGCGATGTTTCGCGAAGAGGTGTGACGAACAGAGGTTGCTACGTCACATTATATGTTATTCATATTTTTCATTTATTTATGGAAGCGAGTCCCGTAATATTTATTAATAAATAAATTAAATGAAGAGCAACACACCAATTTTTCAGTTTTATTATTTGATATTTTTTTTCCCTTCATTTAATTTATTTATTTTATATATATATATATATAAGATTTCAAAGCCTTTTCCATTAAGATTTTGTTTAATTAAATAAGCTCAATTACTAAAACTCTTTATAATTAATTTAGTTAAATTTTTTATTTTTAAACTTTTTTTTTTTTTTAACTTTTAAACTTTTAAACATTTTTAAACTTATCGATTAAGTAATTTGGCAGAGAAATATAGCCGCCTTGTTTTAAACAAATTAAAGATATTCAAATGTCTACATTTTATAAACGCATTAACATGTTTTAATTTCCTTACGAAAAGTCTTCAGATTATTTTTAAGCAAAAAAAGTAGGCAGATAGACAGAAGTAATTCTAGACAGAAAAGTAGCCAAAAAGTGTACATAAATGATTCAATTAATTTTTTAATATTAGGTCCTTACATATGAAATTGGCGTTTAGTATGGGAGGAACATAAAGCCGATTTTTTTTATTATAATATATTTATTTAATCAAAGTATGTACCATTGCTATCTATGCACTTTTGCCATCTCATAGGTAGTTCATCGATCCCTTTACTAAAAAACCATTCGGACGGGAATCAATAAAATCTTTGAAGGCGGTTTGGACTACCCCATCGGAGTTGAATTTTTTCCTTTGCAAGAAGTTATCCAAATTTCGAAAAAAATGGTAATCTGTTGGGGCAAGGTCCGGAGAGTACGGTGGATGTCTTAGACATTCCAATTGAAGCTCCTCTAATTTGGTAGCCGTCTGTTGTGCAGTGTGTGATCTAGCGTTATCATGAAGCAGCAGTGGCCTAGAGCGATTAACCAGCCTCGGTTGTTTAGCAGCTAGCTTTTCCATCATGGTTTGCAGTTGCTGATAATAGACATCTGTCGTAATCGTCTGGCCAGATTTAAGAAAGCTGTAGTGAACGACACCAGCACTAGTCCACCAAACGCTAACAAGTAACTTTTTGGGAGTCAATTTTCGCTTGGGGCATGGTTTGGCTGGTTCGGCAGGGTTCAGCCATTGCGATGAGCGCTTCCGATTATCGTACAGGATCCACTTTTCATCACAGGTAATGATTCGATTTAAAATCCCTTCATTATTGTGCCGGTTGAGTAATGCAACGCAGCAGTCAACGCGCGTTTGTTGATTTGCTTCACTCAATTCGTGAGGTACCCACCTTTCAAGCTTTTTCACCTTACCAATTTGCTTCAAGTGGATTAAAACAGTTTTATCACTAACACCGCAGCCTGCAGCTAACTCGGATGTGGTTTGCGATGGATCCGCTTCCACAATAGCCTTCAATTCTTCATTATCAACTTTGGTCTCCGGCCGTCCAAAGGGGGTTGTTCTGCAGGTCGAAATTTCCAAAACGAAAACGTTGGAACCAAAAACGCACTGTGTTTTCTTTTGCGGCACCGTCGCCATACACATCATTAATCCTTCGAGCCGTTTCTGCAGCACTGGTGCCATGGTGGAACTCGTACTCGTAAATAACGCGATATTTCAAGTTTTTCATTTTGTAAACTGAGTGACGCAAAGAAAAAAACAATTGAGGAAAAAACAAATGAATTATAATTTTCAAAACACAAATACATGAGTAAATAGCTGTATAAATTTGGATTTGGAATTCCTAACCAAAGAGAAGATATTTGAGATCAAATTTGCCAGTACGGCAAAACGCCAATTTCATATGTAAGGACCTAATATATACATGTTATTACTACATAAATACAGTTTTTTCGGACTCTGTCCATAACTGTCATGTAATATAATTAATCTACCATAAAATAGGTATGGAACACGTTGGTGAAAAATTTGTCCGTAATAAAAATATTCCTTTCATTACTGGGCGTTACTTACAGTTATTAATTATTCTTAATAATGAGAGGCACTGCTCTTCTCAAAACTATAGCAGTGATAAAATAATTCAACCTATGTATATAACCAAGTTAAGTTTAGTATTTATGAAAATAGTTATATTGCACAAAAAGTAATAATAATTATGCTAATTAATTAGATTACCCTCGTCTTACATATGCATACAGAAAAACACAAAAAATATATAAAAGCAAGCTTGAAAATATATAACTGAATATTTATCAGTGTGTTAGAACTTTATTTTTTATCAGTTTGTGAGAAGGCTATTTTCTTATCATAGCTGAAACACTGAACTCACTGACTCAAACACTGAGTTTTGCAAACGTCTATGCAGGTATTCAAAGTCGATTCGAGGTCACATTATTACGCTCAATATCAGAAAAATGTACTTAAAAATGGTTTTCACAGGTTGCAGATATCAAAGTGACATGGGGCAACATGGACAAAGTAATGTATGAATTTATTTGCAAAATTTTTAATTAAAAGCATTATTATTTTTCACAGTACAAGGATTTTTTTTGTCAGAAAAACAGCATTTATAACTAAGTAATATTTTTGTGCCATGTTTTCCGAGTATGTCTCTCTATTTCAAAATATACGATAGTAAGGTCCGTGGTGCCGTTCTAAACACGCCAAAACAAAAACAGGACAATCCCGTCTAATTTGCAACTGACTAAAACTGTACAATGACCTGCCACAATAGACCAAACAACTGACCACTGACAAATTCAAAACAGATGTGACAAAAATATTAAAACTGTGCCAACTATAAAAAAATGCCTTTGTATCTAAATTATATTATTATATTTTCTTATATTGAATCATGTAAAAATGTTACCTATAAACCTCCTAGGTTTCTATTACTTAAAAAAAAAAAAACAATGTAATAAGATCAATAAATGAAATCAATATGGGATGCCGTAGTAAGAGAATGAGCATCGCAACTACTGAAAACAATTTAGAATTAAGATATTTTGTTAAGAAAATAAAAACTGTAAATTACAGATACTGAATTCACGAAAAGGTTTTCACGCTTTTCATCGGAAGAATTCAAAGATTTAAAAGAAATACTTAAGTGTAAAAACAAATAAGCGCGAAAATATGTTTTAAGAGACGAATCTCTAGTGGATGATTCTTTTTTTCGGAACGCCGACGGTTTTTTAGAGAAAGCTTACAAAAAATTATGCAAAGTACTCCAACTGTTTATAGAAATTTAAATAATGCAGTAATTTAGATACGGATAAGTGAGGAATGATTTTGGCAAAGAAGAGATTTATATGATTATAAATTTAAAAGCTTACTAAAATCAATAAAGTCGTTTCCAAACGTCCAAAAAATCTGTAAGACAAATGAATACTTTATTAATGCTGGATAACACATATTTAAAATTCCATCCAGTTCTCATTGGTCGTATCTAATTATTTCTTTCGCCACATAATTAAGCAGGTAAGTACTTAGATTATTTTCTCGATATCTGTCGTTTCAATTATCGCATGTAAGGTGTCAAATTTAAGTTAATATTTTATATTTAAAAAAATTAAATAGCGCCGAAAAATGTCATCCCCGCGCGCCCGTTCTAGCCATCTTCAGATCCGTGGTTTGCAAAGAAACATCTGTTTCGACCTTTTCGGCCGTTATTGACCCTTACCCCGCAGAATAGCTACCCCTCGTTGCACCTACAAGCTGTTTCTTCACACATTCCAGAAACTTCCACATGCTTCGTTTTAAAAGCACACATGTGTAGCGTCCCACGCGCTCATCCCCAGTTCAAGGGAAGAAACGGACCACAGAGCATACGCAAAAACATAATTTTTGCGCGTCCCCGCTCGGACGCGGGAGCGCTGATTCAACTTACAAATAACTAAGTTTGTTTTAAATTTGAATGGTGATGTAAAGTCTCGTCGTCATCGTCGCGATCGTCAAGTGCCATCTGCCGCCCTCTGTCTCGCCTCCAATCACGCGGGCAATTTGCCGCCTTGCCGCCCCCTCTACAGCCACTGCTGCAACCTCCCGCCCTGTCGACCCGCCTTCGCTTACGCGGGCAATCTGCCGTTTTGCCGCCTTCTGTCTCGCCTCCAATCGCGCGGGCTTGCCGCCCTGCCGTCCCCCTCTACAGCCACGGTGCAACCTGCCGCCCTACCGACTCGCCTTCGCTTACGCGGGCAATCTGCCGCTTTGCCGCCCTCCCCCCCGCAGCCGCGGATGTAACTCGCCGCCGTCCCGACTCCAGGCGCGGTCCATGACGTGAGGCGGGCCGCCCAAGCGGTACGCCTCGTCCCCCGACGGGCCGACGCAGGTGATAGTCCTAGTGAAACTCTCAAGTAAGACAAAGTGATCCATTTGTTTTTATCCATGTATTGAAGTGTGACCTTTACGAAATAGTCCCGAACATAGAAGAAATTATCGAACAATATTAATTTTTATATTCGACAACATTATTTTTATATTCCACAACAACTTCTCTGTTATATTTTGTAAATTGTAAAATCACCAAAGTTTTCATAAATGTAATGTCCATACAAATTTGTGTTTCATTTGTGGTCAACTGGTCGATGAACTATAATAATACTGAACCCACCCTACACCTGAGGTATAGAGAGTCCGCCTACCCACCTAGCCGAGGCATAAAAATCTATAGGTGAGTACTGCTCCAGGTATCACATGATACTCAAATTGTTATAAAGGAGCCATTTATTACACTCATCTATTACACTGGCGCTTTCCATCGCGGGGCTTTAACATGTTCATAATCCTATATAAAAAAACATTGACCAGTTTATTGCAAATGAAACTTTCAAGGCACTCTATGTACTGTGTAAATTATTTATAACTATTAGTAACATGTATTCAACTTCAGCCGACACCTGTACGGCTACGATTAGATTTTAAAATTATATTATTTTGCTAAATTTACAGAAATATCTTGTCCACAACTTGCACTATCATATATCTACATTTTCGTATACAAATATTTAAAAAATGCATTTATTGTTTAATTATATCATTCCTATTGTTATTTGATTTTCTTAGTTGCTTAATCTCAGATATCTTTTAATTTATGTAGGGACACTATTGAATTTTGATACTTGAATATATAATTTTCTGATACCGGAACTCATAAGTAAAAAAAAAAAAACAAAAACAACGCGCATAATTTCTTTACATACTACTTACATACAAAGAATCCTTCTTTGTATTATGCGCGTCAGGTTTAATATTGTACCCAAATGTTTATTTTTTAAAATACTAAAGAGTTCCCTGGAGTGACAAATTTCCTATTGATATTTCTATATAGTATACAGTTAAATATATTTCATTTGTTTTGACTACTAAAACTATAAGAATTCACATATATTTAAAAATAATAATAATAATACTTTTTTATAAAAGTATTATTATTATTACATAATTTCATGTTGTGTTTTTTCATGTAATTTCTTCTAGTTGCTTGAATTCAGTTATCTTTTAATTGCTGTGTATTGATTTTTTTATTCACTGAATATATGATATAATTTTTTTTTCTAGATACACTGTAATTTTGAAGTATTTAAAAAAAATTTAAGGATGTGTCGCTTTTAATTTTAGCAAATATTTTCTTTGATTACTTGGTTAATTGAGTTTTTTCATTAATTTTTAAATTTTAGGAACGGGGAAAATTCTGAATAATGTTAATATTGAAATGGTTAATTTTTTTATAAACATTTAATAATTTTTCTATGCATAATTCAAATGTGATATACTTTTTCTTCTAATGAAGGTAAATTACTGTCGAACTATAAGCGATGACCCGGGGACGCATTCAGGAGCGTACAGTCAACCCAATTGTTATCAAACGGAGGCGTACAGGCGTGAGAACGGGGAGTAAATCACTGGGTCGGGAGAGATTAAAGTAGTTTTTTTTTTATTTAAGAGAAAACAAAATGAAAAAAGGAAAAGTTTAATTTGAGGATTTTTTTTTTTTGTAAAAGGAAGTAGTAAGATGGGAAGATCGCTGGCAAATTTCATTTAAAAGAGCATCATCATGTGTGACTAATTTGTTTCCGTACTTCTATTCTTTATATACTGTTCAGACTATGTTCGCTTAATGAGTCTCGCGACTTATATCACCTGTTGGGCTACTTATCATGTAATATTTTCTATTTTAACTTCTGCCTTAATTATCTCAGTGTTCTCAATTATTCCTGGTTTCCGAGTTTTCCTTTAAGTTTTTCTTTTTTTCGCTCAACCTTCTTGATCGTAGGATCATCTGATGTCGATGTGAATTCCGGATGCGAGTTTCTGACATTATGTATATGTTATCTGCATGACTTTAACGGAAAAATAATCGGCAAATACCACATCAAGGACATAGTTAAATTTGATTAGAACATTGTTTCCAGTTTTAGCAACAAAAACTGGTGGCGCTCATTTTATATATATTTCTATCATGTACCCACTGTATATCATATGTGTATTCTCCACGTTCTACGCTATGCCCAAAATTCACCTTTTGTTTCGCAATTGTTAGACGTAAAAAAAAATCAATTGGAGACAGCCTTTCCATAGTTGTCTCATCCATAAAAGTACCCCCACTTATTCCTTTCCTTATCGTCGCTGTATACTTGTCAGACGTTAAACGACTCAAGCCTAAGCTCGAGCTTTAAAGCTCCAAATTGTTAGCTAAAATACCGCTTAATTCCGCCCCACCAATTCGCCGCTGTACACCTGTCCAGCCAAGGCGAACATATCAGTTTTTTTATTAATTCACCCCCACGCTTCGGTTTCACTTCTTATTCAACCGCTTTTAAACTTTATGAATACCATCGACTGCTTAAAAAAAATCTCCTTATAACCATACCCCTATAGCATTGTAAATTTTTCTCCCTGTTGTTGGGCAGAGGTGACTGTATGCAAGTCAAATATTTTTTTTTGTACGAATATCGAAGTATGTTACTTGGTGGCCACCCAAGAAAAAGATGATGAATGCCCGGATTATGTATGTTATGTATGTCACCCTCTCTGTCACCAACCGCAGTGTGCCCATTCCTCATGCTTGTTTTTAGATTCGCATTAGTCAATCGAACTATGCCATACCCCGACATCATGCTATCACATTGTCCGTCATCAAGTCACTGGATTGACAATGGTTCCCTATTTAAGTTTTATCACGATCTTCTTGGTCGTTCATGCTTATATTTATTTACGTGCTCATCTATCCTCGTGTGCCATGATGCATGTATTATCTTGTATCTTGTTTTTATTACAACATACCTTGTCCACGGTTTGCCTAAGTGCGAGTAGAATATTGGATTGTCTCCTCAATCAGGCCAACTTTTATTTTTATTTTCATGTCACCCCTGGCATCTACCTGTGCGAGTAGAATATTGGATTGTCTACTCAATGAGGCCAATTTTTATTTTATTTTTTATGTCATCCTTGTTGACTTTCTGTGCGAGTAGAATAATAGATTGTCTCCTCAATCAGGTCAACTCCATTACCTTTTCCTTCCCTTATCCTTCCCCAAACCGGTGTGCGGCCTTAACCTGTTCGAGTAATCCCCTCCTCCAGCTGCTCACATCAGGTTAACTTCCCTTTTTATTTTGTGTATTCACAAATATGTTAAATTTAATCATTGCGAGTAGAATATTGGATTGTCTACTCAATGAGACTAATTTTTTATGTCATCCTTGTTGACTTTCTGTGCGAGTAGAATAATAGATTGTCTCCTCAATCAGGTCAACTCCATTACCTTTTCCTTCCCTTATCCTTCCCCAAACCGGTGTGCGGCCTTAACCTGTTCGAGTAATCCCCTCCTTCAGCTGCTCACATCAGGTTAACTTCCCTTTTTATTTTGTGTATTCACAAATATGTTAAATTTAATCATTGCGAGTAGAATATTGGATTGTCTACTCAATGAGGCCAATTTTTATTTTATTTTTTCATGTCATCCTTGTTGACTTTCTGTGCGAGTAGAATATTAGATTGTTTCCTCAATCAAGTCAACTCCATTACCCTTTTCCTTCCCTTATCCTTCCCCAAACCGGTGTGCGGCCTTAACCTGTTCGAGTAATCCCCTCCTCCAGCTGCTCACACCAGGTTAATTTCCCCTTTTATTTTGTGTATTCACACCTGTTGAATTTAATCATTTCGAGTAGGATACTAGATTGCCTACTCACACCTATGTAATATCGTCACGTTGTATTGCCTATACCGTGAAAGGAGGGATCCTTTACAATATCTAACCATGAAAGGGGAGACCCTCAGAATATCCAACGCGATAGGAGTCATCCTGACAAAATGAGTTAGATCACAATAAATTGATTATGCGCGAGAGGGCTTGCCACCCTTAGAATGTTGGCCTTTTGTGTATGTTCGCATACTACTGTAATTGTCTGAACGATTGGTTTTGGATACCGTGAAAGGAGGGATCCTCTACAATATCTAACCATGAAAGGGGAGACCCTCAAAATATCCAAAGCGATAGGAGCCATCCTTACAAAATGAGTTAGATCACAGTTGATTATGCGCGAGAGGGCTTGCCACCCTTAGAATGTTGGCCTTTTGTGTGTGTTCGCGCACTACTGTAATTGTCTATTTCATAATCTCGAGTAGGGTACCAGATTACCTACTCACATTTATGTATGTTAAATTTACCTTTTTATTCAATTGCGTAAGATATTATTTGCTTAATCTTTTTTTTTATGTTCTACATTTTATTTAATCTCGAGTAGGATACCAAATTGCCTACTCATATCTATGTATGTTAAATTTACCTTTTTATTCAGTTGAGGAAGATATTATGTTGTTTACTCTTTCTTATGTTCTACATTTTATTTAATCATCTCGAGTAGGATACCAGATTGCCTACTCAAACCTATGTTAAATTTATATAACTATTGTCTAGTATAAGGTTGTCCTTAAGAGCTCTTAGTTAGTAATGTCTAGTATTAAGATTCTGTTATGCAAATTTTTAAATCTGTAATGAGTATGGAACCTCTGTTAGTAACTATAGTATATGACCATATCACTGGTATTGCCACCTCCAATAATGGTTTAATTAACACTTGGATAACCATTGCCTTTTCACCTCGGCTTGAGATGTTTTTTCTTTTTTTTCTTCCTTTTTTTCTTTTTTTTATATAAGATAGAATGGAGTGTAAGGTGTCAAATTTAAGTTAATATTTTATATTTAAAAAAATTAAATAGCGCCGAAAAATGTCATCCCCGCGCGCCCGTTCTAGCCATCTTCAGATCCGTGGTTTGCAAAGAAACATCTGTTTCGACCTTTTCGGCCGTTATTGACCCTTACCCCGCAGAATAGCTACCCCTCGTTGCACCTACAAGCTGTTTCTTCACACATTCCAGAAACTTCCACATGCTTCGTTTTAAAAGCACACATGTGTAGCGTCCCACGCGCTCATCCCCAGTTCAAGGGAAGAAACGGACCACAGAGCATACGCAAAAACATAATTTTTGCGCGTCCCCGCTCGGACGCGGGAGCGCTGATTCAACTTACAAATAACTAAGTTTGTTTTAAATTTGAATGGTGATGTAAAGTCTCGTCGTCATCGTCGCGATCGTCAAGTGCCATCTGCCGCCCTCTGTCTCGCCTCCAATCACGCGGGCAATTTGCCGCCTTGCCGCCCCCTCTACAGCCACTGTTGCAACCTCCCGCCCTGTCGACCCGCCTTCGCTTACGCGGGCAATCTGCCGTTTTGCCGCCTTCTGTCTCGCCTCCAATCGCGCGGGCTTGCCGCCCTGCCGTCCCCCTCTACAGCCACGGTGCAACCTGCCGCCCTACCGACTCGCCTTCGCTTACGCGGGCAATCTGCCGCTTTGCCGCCCTCCCCCCCGCAGCCACGGATGTAACTCACCGCCGTCCCGACTCCAGGAGCGGTCCATGACGTGAGGCGGGCCGCCCAAGCGGTACGCCTCGTCCCCCGACGGGCCGACGCAGGTGATAGTCCTAGTGAAACTCTCAAGTAAGATAAAGTGATCCATTTGTTTTTTATCCATGTATTGAAGTGTGACCTTTACGAAATAGTCCCGAACATAGAAGAAATTATCGAACAATATTAATTTTTATATTCGACAACATTATTTTTATATTCCACAACAACTTCTCTGTTATATTTTGTAAATTGTAAAATCACCAAAGTTTTCATAAATGTAATGTCCATACAAATTTGTGTTTCATTTGTGGTCAACTGGTCGATGAACTATAATAATACTGAACCCACCCTACACCTGAGGTATAGAGAGTCCGCCTACCCACCTAGCCGAGGCATAAAAATCTATAGGTGAGTACTGCTCCAGGTATCACATGATACTCAAATTGTTATAAAGGAGCCATTTATTACACTCATCTATTACAATACGAGATACAAAATGATTGCACAAGTCTCAATTGCTCGGGTTCCAAGGAGAATTAAGTTGACTTTCAGGTGACACGCAACAGTCCTCGACGTCTGCGAAAATTATGAATAAGGTTTAAAGTAAACATGTTCAAATAACTGTTTATGTACCTGAGTCATGAAGACTAAATCCGAGTCACCGTTACTGGGTTAGATCTCATTCTAGTAATTAATCATTCTGGGTAGAGTAGAGAAATGTAGTTGATACGCTACACATCATCAATCTGTACTGCTATATTTATCTAAGACAAAAACCTACGGATAATAATAATTATCGCCGCTAGTGGTAATCGTCGACAAGTGGCAAGCGTATCGCGGGAATTTTAAGTAACCTAAATAAGAATTAATATGTGTGATTGAATGTGTTTTCTTAAATTGGTTAAAGGGTTAAACAAACGTGAGTCTTAAATTTAGGAAGACATTGTGTAATTTTTTTCAAGAAGGCGGTTTTTATTTATATTCTACCTGTTACCTGTCAAAAAAAACGGTAAAAAAGGAGAGGAAAAAAAAGAGAAAATGAAAAAATGAAAAAAGGAAAAAAAAAGAAAACGAAAAGATTTTTTTTTATAAAACTAAGAAGTTACGCACATTACACGACATTACGGGGATAGACAGAGAGACAACGAAATTATTGTGATTGGGATTATACTTTTCGTTTACTGGAAAAAAATATTAAAAATAAAAAAATATAAAACGGACACATCATGTATATTCCCATGGAGCTCCTCCGCCGTGACTGAGATGCAACTTTCCTCGGTGAACGTATGTCTGATACAGAAAAGAAGGTCATATTATACTTATTTAGAAATATAATATTATCTAAAATGTAATATATACATTTTTAATTTTACTTATAAAAATCATTGATTACGACATAATTTGGTTAATACTTTTAATTTAAAATATTAGGAAAATTTTTAAATGGCCCACCAACGTCTTTAGAAATGAAAAAGTGAATTATTTTATTGTAAAATGATGTAATGCCTATGTTCTTGCATATCGAAAAAAAGATAATTTATCGATAAATTAAAATAAGGTCAATTTATAGGTGCGCAAAGGTTTGCCAGCGATTATATGAATAAGCGTGAACATCCAGTAATTGCAATGAAACACAGATAACTCCGGAGCAGCCGAAGTGTCGGGGGCGAGATAAAGCATGCGCGGATGACGGGGCGGGGTGGGGTGGGGGAGAGTCGTGCAGTTTACAAGATGCCCTCGTGTCATTTGCAGTTTCACGTAGCGGGGCAAACACTGGGGCACGGCGGCATAATTTCTCGGAAATTAGCGAGGCGATAAGCGCGGCTCGGCGCGGTGACCGCGAGCTCGGCGCGGCCCGATCTCTTATAAATGCATTCCCATCCTTTATCCTACTTATTTCCCAACCCCTTTACCAGGTGCCTGCAGTAATATTTAATAACCTGTATTTATTTTTAATGAGACACCAACATAATACTGGATACAAAATATATAAAAAATAGATTAAATGATTTAATTAATCAATTTTTAATTTGTTCCCCAATTTATTCTTTTTTGACCATGTCGGTTTTAGCCTATCATGACTTTCAGGGTATAGAAATCAAAACAAATCATTATCGTCTTCAAAGATTTTATTTTAGATTTTTTTATTGAATATATATTAAATATTTATTTTTAATAATCTTTAAATGGCAATATTTTATGTAAATGTGCAAACGTCCGTGAAAAAAGCAGCTTTATGCATAGTTTTGTTAATAGAGAATTAGCATCTGGTTGCGTTAGAGATGGACATTATTACATAGAAAATCATTCTAGAATAATAGTTATATTAGGACTATGACTAAGAGGATGAGTAAATAAAACCGAATTTTGAGTCAAGTATGCAGAGTTGTTTTTTAGATATATATCAGAAAGGAAAATTTAGATGTGTCAAAAAATGAAATAAAATGCGATTATTTTTTTATTTTTTATTTACAAATGACATGATTAATTATATGAAATTTTTTTGGCAAGAAACAAAGATATGATTCAAGTTGGTTTCAACGTTATTATGCAAAAAAACTACTGGCCCAAAAACTAGATAAAAATAATAAAGAGGTATTTTCTAAAAAAATTAAATTCCAAAATTTTTGCCTCTCCTGAAAACTTACGTTTTTGAGTTTTTCCGGTGTTCCTTTCACCCACAGAAATTCTAACAATTATAGATTAATTGATTTATAAAAATAAAATATTTTACAGTTTTTCCGGAAACAAATTAATCGTTTATTTTAATAGAAATATTTTAAATTCTTAATATTTAAAAAAAAAAGATTTAATGTCTTACTGTACTGATTAAAATTATGAATCTCAAAACAAGCGTCTTGTGTGGTCTAGTTTATTATTTAAAATTAGTATAAAATGAATTAATATAGATGGTGTTACTAACGAAGATGGAATGGTTAAAAGTAGAAACAACAGGATCGTTAGCAATGCCAAAAGCTGTCACTGAATTTATCGCTATATATTATTATCGATGACATATTTCTTCCGGTTCATCGCGCTTGGAGTACGATAATTAACTACCAACACTATCAAGCTAACTCGGCTTCGGTCTACCCTCTCTCCATTGCTTTTGCGGATCAATGAACACTTGTTTTCGGAATATAATGACGTACATTTCCATCTTCTTCATTGAACAACGAACACTACAGCAATACTCAATACTCCATGCAACACAAATGGTTAAGGAAGGTACGATATACTATGACTTTGTCCGCATACATGGCTAGGATCTAATGGTCGAGATTTCGAGCCTCAATCCAGACCAGAGAGTTAGTTCTTTTCTTCATAGCAGAGGTGTAAAACTTAGTTTGAAACTAGGAAGCATAACATAAATGTTTCTCATATCTCTATTTTGAAAAATCATACAACATCGATTTCCGAATCAACCACTTCATATAGAAGTCCCGATGACGGATCCTAAAAAGGTCACAGCGAAAATTTGACAGTTAATAAAAAATATGCGTCAAAAATACTGCTATATGTTTGCATTTTGCTAAAATATTGCTATATTTTTGCAGCCTTCAAATTTTCAAGACATATTTTTAGTTTTGGTTTATTTTGTACGATGAACACAGTAAAAAAATAACTGGCATTTATTTAAATTCGTAACTATTTTGACGAGTTATGTTAACTATCGACTAACTAACTACGAGTTAACTATCTAAAACAGTGTTCAAGAGACACCATCGAAGTCTCTCGAACAGTGCATCTGAATCTAAAATCAACTGAAGTATTCTACAAAAAACCATTATCACATGAAATGTAGAGAAACCAGTCGAACATTTTCGATGTATCGCGAATCAACGTTTATGTATAAAAGCGATGACAAGCGCGCGCGAGAGAGAGAGTTCTTTGATAGGCGACATTTCGGCGAATACACAGATAAAGCTTAAGCAGTGATTTAGTTTGACCAATCGAAAATAAATTAAGTGAATAGTTAACGGGCGATTTCAGTGCGGATACTGACCAGCGATAAAGTACCTAGTACCTACCGACGTGTGCAAATTGTTCCATAGTAATCAGAGCGTTAAAAATGACATGAATAAATAAGAATTTCTAGTTTGTGTCTTCTGGGGTATTATGCCGTGTTATTACGACCTTTCTGGCCGACGTTTTGGATCCCCATTTCAGGGTCCATCATTTTGACTCATTTTGTGTTGATACACATCAGCCCTGATGATGGACCCTGCAATGGGATTCGAAATCGGCCAGAAAGGTCATAATAACACGGCATAAGACCCCAGAAGACACAAAGCAGAAGATTCTGAGTGGCCGCGAAAACCTAAGAACATTATTAAGAATTTCTAGATTCGAATAGAAGATTTTTCAGGTGACTAGTGGGAGATTTAGTGTGAATTAAAGAACAACATTCCAGTAAAATTTGTGCCCAGTGACTTTACAGTAACAAATAAAACTTTGATCCATTTTTAAGGGTTTTCTTGACACTATTTCTTTCGCATATACATCCATTAGCATTATAAAATGATAGCAACAGCATGGCGAAGGTAGGTGATGTTAAAAGAAAGAAAACAAATTATAAAGCTGCGTTTTAAATTAACATGTTAGACGAGATATAATAGTATCGCACAGGTAAAGGGGCGTGGCTTCCAACATCAACGAGGTCTACGACGTTATATGGGGAAACCCTCAATAGTTGAAACATTTTCAAATAATTGAGTGATTCCACCTCTATTGTACCGTCACTACCTTCACCGCCCGCAAACTCAATTTCAAGATATTATCTCTGTGTAGAACCGAGAGCAGCAAATTGAAGTCAGTGTATGGGTGCATGTACGTATATAGCGCCACTCATGCCTGTTTGTGAGCCCCGCGAAACCTTTATAGCGGAAAACAATTTAATGAAATTTAAACGCTCGCTTAGTTTGATACTTCCTGCACATTGGGTGGGTATCTTCGTGAGCGATTAAATGGTTTAATAAAGAACATAATACAGGTTATAGAAATTCTATATCACTCATTTATACCGGGTGTCTCATAGCTAGCAGCAAAAACTTTACAGGTGGATTCCTGCCTTGATAACGAGTGGAACACGTTCAAGCAACCGCGACATCAATATCAAATTTTGCATTTTTTTCAATATTTATGACAATTTTTTTCAAAAAGTTGAACAATCATTACAGTAACTTATATCATTATTTATTCATTCGCTTCAATACAACTCAAATAAAATCATAAAAACCTTGTAAAAAAAATCCCATTTAAAATTTTTACAAGGTTTTTAATTTTTAATTTTATTTTATTTTACATTTTATTCGACTTGTCTTCAAGCAAACAAATTTATCATAACTAATATAAGTTACCGAAGTGGTTGTTCAACTTTTTGCAAAACATTAAGTAAAAAATATTGAAAATAGTGCAAAATTTGATATTGCATATCTCCATAATTATTGGTAATTAGGTCATTATAGGTCATCAGGTTTTGACTCATTATCAAGGCAGGAATCCATCTCTTAAGTTTTTGCTACTAGATATGAGACACCCTGTTTTGTGGTATTCTCGACTGCCAGATACCAATCGGAAAATGGAAAACGGTACCATACTTCACAGTAATAATAAATGAATAAAATAAATTAAATATTGCACCACTATTGAATATACTCAGGTACGTATCCATGAAGATGAAACTTTAAATATTACTTGAAGATTTTAAAAAAAAAAACACGCTTATTATCTAGAATCCGTACTTATTAAGAAATATTGAATATTAATAAAGTTATAATGTTTTAAATTTGCAAGAAATTTTTACGTTATTTGTTGATTTTAAAACGCTTTTTAAAAATTAAAAATTCCAATGCATAAAATGTGCCAATAAATGACGCCACTGCTAACGACATTCTGTTTTATAATTACGTCAAGCAAAACAAAATCAGTAGGATTGTAAGAGTTTCGGAAAACTGCAAATATCTTAAATTAAATTAAATCTTTCATCTTATTTTTCAAAAACAATTTGAAAATACTACACCAAAAAATCGATTTTCGTTTCAATACATTCTCTATTATAAATATCTTTCGTTGCTTCGAAAATTTGAGGAATCATATTATAGAATTGTAATAGGATTATAGAAAAAAATGGGGGAAGGGTATTAAAATGAATTACGCCTTTGTCCTCAAGCGCTTGGTTAAAACCGATTCATACAAATATAATTCTTCGCATTTTTGTCCTTCAAAAATAATTTATTTTTCACTTGAAACTTTGCCCAAGTTAAAGAGATATTAGTATTTGAGAAGTAAGTTTTATATTTCACAATGTAAAGTAAATGAAGAAATTTAAACTCAATTTTTCTGCTTTAACTTTAGGGGGTCGCACCACCCTGAAATATAGACATATGTAAATTGAATGATTTATATATAGAAATGTTTAATTATTTTAACGGCACTTAATAAGATACATGTTACACTAGTATTTTATTATGAAACTTTTGAAAAAAAAATGGCCGCCTCATATCCATTCCCGTAGAGCTCCTCCGCCGTGACTGAGATGCAACTTTCCCGGTGCACGTTTGTCTGATCCAGAAAAGAAGGTCACGTGTAGGAATGAAGCTCATTAAATTTCGTCTAATATTTTTATCCTACGGCTTCAGTCCCAACAAAGACAATTTTCCTAAATAATAAATTGATCAACCCCCATGAACGGCATTATTTTATTATTCTCATTACACCAGGCAAAACTTCTGTCTCTTCCTTAAGAATGGCGAGCAAAGATTTTATCTCATCTGCTTGGAAGGTCGGCCGGGCTGCTGGGAGCGTGTTTACCTACTCCCCACCTATCCGCCTGTCAAACTATCTGTTTTTACGTTAACAGAGAGGACGAATAAGGGCGGAAGTTGTTTGCGTTGCGAGTTCTATCAAAGGGCTAAACAAATGTTGTCTTTCGAACTAAACTACGTCTGTTCTTCTATCTCAAATCAGACATTCTGAGGAATTACATGTGTAGCTGTTATAAACGAATCGTTAGAAGAACTTTTACCACTGTAATAACTAAAAAAACAACCGAGAAATCAGATCGGTGAACAAAAATACACTTGAAAGTAGGCTTCGTGTACCGTGAAATGTGAGATGAACGAACACCTTTTGGACAAACTCAAAATATTCTATATGAAAAAACTGGTCTAAAAAGATATAAATACGGTAGTAAGAACTAATAAAATAAAATAAAATGATAGTTCAGGTGTGTTCTAGTGTAATGCTAATAATTCGGAGGAATTTCATTGCACATATAAAGGATATTGGTTTAAAAAAATTCCAATCAAAAATAGATATCTCAATAGTGACATCGGTGGTTAATTGACGGGAATGAAAAAGCTTTGAATGCCGGTCGCACTAATGATTATTATAACATATATATGAAACGGATTGTAAAACATAAATACATACAAATTCCAAAAATTTGATAGACGTGGTATTCTATCATGGGTGGAAATGGTGAAAGTTACATTGTGTAAAGTGATCATTTGAGCCAGCCGTACGATAGGTCGTAAGCCCTACGAATACCAAAAGACTTCCATACCTAGTTTCCCATAAAAAATATAATTTCGTTTCTATGAGACATCTATAATATCTTAATAAATAAATAAAATAATATCTTAATTATTTTATACTTTGGGCATGTTTAAGAGGGGGAGATTACCTGAAGAAATTTATTATCAATGGGAATATACAGGGGTCAAAAAATCAATGGCATCAAACATATTATTTATAAATTTTGACACTAAAACTAAAAAAAAATTGAAAAACCTTTTTTTTGACACGCCAAAATTCGAGAAGTCACAAAAATAGAAAATGTAAGAACTAAGTGATATCTATAGGTATATACAAATAAAAATTAAAACACATGAGATTCAATAATTTAAATAGAGATGCGAACACGGAATACATATCACATCTAAATTCTTATTTTTTTTAACTGTGCTTGTGCTATTAAAATAGGGTTAAGATGCTGGTTTACTGGAATGGGGCTCGAACCACCGAACACTGGATCATAATGATGATATTTTAACCGGCGACACTCTAACCGTTATTTGAGATTTGTATCTGATGTGTCGATAATTAGCAACTGATTTTTTTGCAATTCTGCAAGAATTATAACTTAGTTATTAATCGTCGATACAATCAGATACAAATCCTAAATAACTGCACCAAAAATAACTGCTTAAAATAACGGTTTAACCATCACTACTTGATCACCAGGCGAGAGAATTAACTAATAAACTAACAAACTACTCCAATTTACTATCTAACAATCACAACACGAAATAATTTATAAAATCTGGCCAATACCGAGGATTCGGTATTTGTGGTACTTTATTTCGGATATTGGAAATGCACGAAATAGGGCGGTATTGTGGTATTCCGATATCCAAGGCCTACACCAGGCGCTGTTGAATACAGACATTGGCTGCTCGTTATCTCGACTCCGGCGTGACCGTGAAACCGATATGAAATTTCCACAGAGTGTAGTTGTTGTACTGTATGAGAAGATACAAGAAATTCTTATTAAAATCTTTAACTAAAACTCTTGAATTTTCAAACATTATTAAAAAAAACTAATATCATCGACATTTGGTGATAACAATGTTTTTTGTTAACACGACGGCAAATTTGTCTTCAATAAAAACACTTTTAAATGTCGAAAACAAACCATCAAGTATTTATTTTCTATTGAAATGCAAATTTCAACAAACCGCATTTGGCCGGACAATTCCACAGAGAAAATCCTCAACCGAATTCTTTTATTCATCAAAAGAAATGTTTTCGAAGCCGGGTGTGTTTTCTTTCAACACTTGAAACAGAAAAAATATATTCATTCTCTTTTCATTCGCGTTTCATTGATACAAAAAGAAAACTTTTAAATTCCATTCTTCTGGGAATCTAGGGGCTAGATGATGCAATATATTCCATATAAAAAATCTGGGTATTGGCATTTTCATAATATTAAAATGTCGGGGTAATATAGTAAAGACATCTTTTAATAAATCAATAAATCTTCTTTTGGTTGTTGATTGTCTATGATTCTTTTGCCGCATTATTAGATTTTTTTAAATATACTTATTTTTAACATACATTCAGATCATTTTTTTCGTTCGAGAAACAAGAGATTCTTTTGTCATGCTATAAATAATGATGAAATACCATTTTAAAATATGATTTTGAATAGGTAGAACACTAAATTTTGAACCAAAAAAATGATTTACTTTGATATATGGTTACTTTTTCATAAGCCACCGAACAAATTAAAAGTGGTCAATTTTATACACCTATTTAATTCCATATTACGTTTAATTAGTTTTGCCCCTAATCCAGTGGGCTTGACACTGGCTTCTCACACTCGGGTTCCGGGTTCGAATCCCAGTGAGGTCGCGATACTCAAACTGTATATATTCTCTCAAGTCTAGCTTTCTTTTATAAATTTTGAAAAGGTGAAACTAAATGCTCTAAATTATGTTTCAATAAATAATTTATTACAAGAAAACGTTTTCGATAAATGAATTGGTTTCGAATGAAATATTAGGTCATGGTTTGCAGTTGCTGTCAATAAACATCTGCCGTAATCGTCTGGCCAGATTTAAGAAAGCTGTAGTGAACGACGACACCAGTACTAGTCCACCAAACGCTCACAAGTAACTTTTTTGGAGTCAATTTTCGCTTGGGGCATGGTTTGGCTGGTTTGGCAGGGTTCAGCCATTGCGATGAGCGCTTCCGATTATCGTACAGGATCCACTTTTCATCACAGGTAATGATTCAATTTAAAATCCCTTCATTATTGTACCGATTGAGTAATGCAACGCAGCAGTCAACGCGCGTTTGTTGATTTGCTTCACTCAATTCGTGAGGTACCCACCTTTCAAGCTTTTTCACCTTACCAATTTGCTTCAAGTGGATTAAAACAGTTTTATCACTAACACCGCAGCCTGCAGCTAACTCGGATGTGGTTTGCGATGGATCCGCTTCCACAATAGCCTTCAATTCTTCATTATCAACTTTGGTCTCCGGCCGTCCACGGGGCTTGTTCTGCAGGTCGAAATTTCCAGAACGAAAACGTTGGAACCAAAAACGCACTGTGTTTTCTTTTGCGGCACCGTCGCCATACACATCATTAATCCTTCGAGCCGTTTCTGCAGCACTGGTGCCACGGTGGAACTCGTACTCGTAAATAACGCGATATTTCAAGTTTTTCATTTTGTAAACTGAGTGACGTAAAGAAAAAAACAATTGAGGAAAAAACAAATGAATTATAATTTTCAAAAAACAAATACATGAGTAAATAGCTGTATAAATTTGGATTTGGAATTCCTAACCAAAGAGAAGATATTTGAGATCAAATTTGCCAGTACGGCAAAACGCCAATTTCATATGTAAGGACCTAATATAAAAAAAAAATCAAAAAAGCATCGTCTATTGTAAAAAATATGTTTTGTTTACTAGGAGATTTAATTATGCAAGAATAAATACACTAACAGCAAAATAAATGTGTTTAAGACATACGCAAGGAGAAATTTTCTTCCACTGTGACCTCCGTTGTGACCCAATTCCCTCTCCTGAGGAAGGAGTTATGTTCATCTCTATACAATTTTAAGCTCTGTGGTAAGTACTAATAAATTTGGGATTTGAATATCAACCTTAAAATTTTTTATTAGATCAGACTTGTAAGTGAAAAAATGAAATGTAAGTCATACCTACATCTACACTTTTTATTTATATAGTAAAGGATATTGATTAATATCACTGGGTAACGAAAAATTATGATTGATTGTCAAAATATCTGAAAAATGTCGTCTTTGTAAATCATCATCTTAAAGCAAAAATTAGTTTATTTACTTAAGAAGAGTACGATTGTTGAATTGATTTTCTCTAGAGTTTATTTCTCTAGACACATTAACATAATTAGAAATAATATAAGGTAAAACTTCATCTGCAACCAATTACATTAAGTTTTAACAACAGAGACCCGGGGTTATTGTCTTGTAATAAACTAGCAGTAGAAAGCATAAAGCCACAACCCGTACACCGACATCATATAATGCAATTTTCTCATATGGCAAACGAGATTAAGTGTCGTCTCTCGAGTGAAGAAGAGGTGTTTATATATGTTTATTCATGCATGCAATATCTTGTTAGGTTCATACAGAATAGCTATTTTTTTTTAAAATTATACTGTATATTACATTGTAATAACAAAGAAAAAAAAATATAATGTTTTGAGGCGGGCCACCCTGCGCCAGGAGGTGGCCGGTCGGCATAAGATGGGCAAAGTGCGCAGGCGCGCTTTCTTCTTCCCATCTGCATACGAGCATCAAGGTCACGCGCGGTAGCTAGTGTCGTTCCGCAGCACTATTGTGCAATAAAAAAGAATGACTAAAAATATGTTTGTACCGAGTATGTATTATAAGTTTACGTATATTATAAGTATAGTATAAGTATACCTTATCAACTGGTTCGAAAAATAATTCAAAGAAAATAATACTGACGAGTTCGCATGGGTACACAGAGAGTTAAATACTTATATAGAGAGACAATTGTAGCGCAGTGGAAAATTTTTTAGATCGGCTGTCATAGGATATAAAATTTAAAATATAATAATTACAGTGAATACGTAGGTAATAGGTATATGTATACAAGTTTATTTGGAAAACACTGATAACCTCGCAGGATTATATTCCTGTCTTGGTTATGGGTCGAAAACCAGCCATAACCTAATATCAATAATTATGGAGTTATGCAATATCAAAAATTTGCATTTTTTTTCAAGTTAATTTAGAAGTATCTAAGTTTTTAAGTTATAAATATCTTACTTATTTTTACAAAACTTTGAAGTATCATTACAGTACCTTAAATCCAATATGTAAAATTCATCCGTTTCAACAAAAATTAATAAAATAATTAAAACCCTGAAAAAATTCCATTTTTTTTTTAATCATTTTATTTGACTTGTATTAAAGGAAATGAATTTTTCATACGATATATAAGTCACTTTATTATAATCCAACGTTTTGCAAAAAATAATTCAGAAATATTTAAAAAAATGAAAACTTTAATGTCGCATGTTCATGGTTGCTTCAACATTTTCGACTCACAATCAAGGCAGGAATATAGTCCTGCGAGATTATTAATGTTTTCCGAAAAACCCTGTATACCTATGTACATTAAATAAAAATAGTGAAATAAAATGTGTTGATAGAAGGGAGGCAGGAGCCCCGGTGGATGAATTTGTACGTGGGCCTAATTTTTTTACCACTGATCTGCTTGAACACAAGAAAGATCGTATTGTGTGCTTAAACGCAGGTTTTGCTATGCAATTAAGGATAGTATTGTAATAAAGCAGACTGAATTTCAATATGTAATTAATGAAAATAAATATAAATTTCGATAATCACTACCACGATCGGTGTATTTAGGTCAAGACATTGTTAATATTTATTACCACAAAAACATTTGACGTAGAAATGTTTTTCTAATAATTTAATTCACCCCTCGTTGAACCACCGACCCTTGAAATATTACTGTAAAGATAATTAATTGAAAATGTTATCGGAGGAACCGATTTCAGGCCTCTCTAAAAACATCGCATAATTCGCCAAAGCAAACACCAAACCTTTCTTGTCGGGGATCATGAAACCAAATACGTTTCATTTGAAATTTGTTAACGAAACTAAATAAACTTTTGACCGAATGTAAACGTATTACGTTTTCCAAAATTATCCAACCGTGCGTGGAAATCTTTTGACAGATATATATGGTTTATAATTTAGCTCAAATATTTAACACTTATAAAATCTGTCTCAAGAGTGACAAAAAATAGTGAATCAAATGTTTGATTTTAAATATTCCAAACGAAAAGTTAAATCAGACTAACAGAATGTATGCATAGTACATGTCGTATCAATTTTATTATCATTTTCAAAAAAATCTACAGGCTTTTGCTACGAAAACAGGCCCAGCTTGATGGTCTTCCGGAACGAGCTTCGAACTCCCAACCATTAGAATACTAGTAGTGTCTTATCCAATAGACCAACAAGCTACTAGCAACTAGTTCATTAATTATTTATATATAACGTCCGTCTATTGAAACGCACGCAACTACTGATTAGCGTTGGCAAAAGAAGAAGACACATTAATTTATAGTGTATTAAAATCAGCCTAGTCTACAGTGCATATTACATTTGTATCTGTCTAGTCTAGTCTACATACTCAAATAAAAAATTTCGCATTTTGAAAATTATTATAATAATTCCAAATAATAATAATTTCGAATGTCCACCTGTAAACCGTAACTAGAATCCAGTATCTAACCTCATTCCGTTTTCGAAATTAGTAAGATAGGTGATCTCAGTTTATATTATCTGTACTAATATAGAAAGAGGTAAAGTTTGTGAGTTATTAAGTTTGGCTGTAGGAGGTTATATCCGAAACTAGTCATCCGATTTCAAAAATTCTTTCATCAATATTTCGAATGGACTTTCAGAGTGGTTATAGTATCCTATTAGAGAAAAGGGCTCTTTGTGGTGCCCTATTTTACAACTATATTCAATGAAAAAATAATCAAGCGATGCGTTTTTTTACGAACACTGCCTTAGAGGTAAGAGATATTTAAATACTTTCTATAGAGAAGTTGAAAGTCCGTCGACATACATCTATATGTTAAGGTTAATACACAAATTGAATAAATATGAATAAAAGATAAATTTAAAATTAATTTTTAAATGTCAGGGGTAATTTAAGCAGGTAATGTTAAATTTTTATAAAAATTAAATTATTTATCATCAAGAAAATTTTATCTAGATAAAAATTTCTTTTTGCACACTATTTATTGTTTGGATGAGTAGTTTAGATTATATTTTTGATTTTTCACTGATACTCTTATAATACTCAAACTGAATTCCACGCAGGCGAAACTGTGTGCACTTTTAGTCTATATAAAAAAAATGTTAATGTTCGTTTGTACGAAAAAATCGCTAATCTTTGTAAGTTCTTCACCGAATGCTTTGAAAGTTTGGCACAACATTGCATTCAAATACGAGGATGATTTTGTATACCCACTTTGTTTTTATATATCTTATTTATTTATATAAATAAAAATGTAAATGTTCAATTGTCCAACATCTTAAATCTTCTAAGTTCTTCAGCTATTGTTTTGAAATTTTGACACATCACAAAGTTCCATTCGAATTCGCACAAATTATTTGAAAAAAAAAGCGCCGGTACCCGTTACCTACCTTTATATTGGTATGAGATAAAATAATTATAACGATACCAAAAAAATTGATTTTTTTGTAAAACAGCGCCGTCTGTTGGACGTCAAGGCACAAACGCTATCTCTACCTATAATACTCTATGTCTGTTCTCTGTAAATCTACATCGTTTGATGGATTCAACTGAAATTTTGTTCGTACCCGTTGCGGCATTGCTCGGGTATTGAAAACTAAATAATTTCCATGTTGCAAGATAAAGGGAACGGACTGACCCTGGCGTTAAAATGTTAGGCACTGAATGCGTACCATTTTCATTTTTCACTTTTTTAATAATCTCTTAATGAATTTAAAAAAGCAAAAATCCATCAAGATTATTATTTTTACCACGTTTCACAATCATTTTTGAAACTGTCTTCCTTGATAGTCCACGATTTTTATATTTTTTTCCACGTTCCACAATAGTCTACTCGTCTTCCTTTTCCGTCTCTTTAATTTTCTCATCTAGAACTCCGTCCCTACTAATTCCCTAGCCGAGAGCAGGTCGAGAAGACAACGTACGTCTCACTCTATGATGTGGACGCGTCCCTTATGCTATTTTTCGTTTCCAATCCATCGCCATAACTTTGAATATCGAACGTCACGTTGATCGACAGAATTAATAGGTACCTAGGTATAATACCTTTACTTCTGTAGTAGTTGTAATATTTTTTACGTTCATAATATTAATACGTACATTTTTGGGTTACACTTTTGTATTATTTTCTTCATCTGTACCTATAAAACTCAATATCTGTCTGTATACAAATAGACACCGTTCGTCCGATTCAACTCAAATTTTGCATGACGGGTAACATAGGCGACATTTTCCCTACCTCTTTCCCTCTTCCCCTCCTGATATATTTTTGATGCAAATCTGTACCAAATAAATACCAATAGACACACTCAAATTTTGCATACTTATTCTTTAATTCTTACGGACTCTGCATGTAACAATGGTGACATTTACCCCCTCCCTCCTTACACAGTTCGACCGATTGGACTCAAAAATTGCAAACTTATTCATTAGGATCTGGCGGGTAACCCAAATAACCCAAATTTTGCATATTTATTCTATATCTATCCGGCGGGTAACAAAGACAACTTTTCCCCCTTAGCCTTTTACCCCACCCCCTCCCCTGATATATTTTTTGTTTTCTGATCTGAAATTTCGCATACTTCTTCTTTAGAATCTGGCAGGTGAACGATATTTCCTCTTAGACATTCCACCCATCCCAGCCTTGATTAAATGCAAACATTGTTTTTATTGGAGACTTTTCAAAACAATGCAATCCTTGTTTCCCCCCACAAACTTATTTTTAACTTAATCCTTAACCCGTGCAACGCCGGGTACGAACAGCTAGTATTAAATAAAATAAATACATATTACATTTGCAAAATTATTATGAACTTTATTAAATTTTTTATTAAAACATAGACTTTTTTTAATAAAATACTCTGAATTATTTAGATTTTTTAAATATTTCAGTTTAATGAAACTGAAAACGAATAAGTGCATTCATTTCTATGTAATTACTTCGCAAAAGGTCAAAGGCAGCTTTCTCGAATCTATGATTTAATTGTAAAAATATCACAATGACTTAATAATATCAAACAATAACATGAAAGTCACAATTTTACTATAAAATGGCTATTTTTATCAATGTCGCGTTTTAACTACGTCATCGGAAAAAAACACGTGACCTAAGCGTGATTATATCTGGAAGGGAAAAAGTAAAGAAACAAAACATGCGCATATGAGATTTTATTCTTTAATAAAGAAAGGAGAAAATCCTTTTGAAAAATATGTCCCCTTTGCTTGCGAACCAATCAATAAAGGCGTCCGGCGTCGAACAAATCACGACCGAAATGGACGTTTAAAAGCGTCGTTTTCCACATTATTTGCGATAAACATTTAATGTCTGCGCAGAGGGCGCGCGCTGCGTATGTGCGAATGGGACACGTACACTGCTATATAATAAATATCACGCGCGAGAAATATCTAAGGGTAAAGAGTTCCTCCGAAACTATTCCAAGACCACAATGCGATACTTCCATGTTCCTCTCTGTCACATTACTCACATATTCTAAATCCCACAATCGATCGCAGACTGTTCTCATATACTCACTCTTATAATCAATATATATATTAGGTCCTTACATATGAAATTGGCGTTTTGCCGTACTGGCAAATTTGATCTCAAATATCTTCTCATTGGTTAGAAATTCCAAATCCAAATTTATACAGCTATTTACTCATGTATTTGTGTTTTGAAAATTATAATTCATTTGTTTTTTCCTCAATTGTTTTTTTCTTTGCGTCACTCAGTTTACAAAATGAAAAACTTGAAATATCGCGTTATTTACGAGTACGAGTTCCACCGTGACACCAGTGCTGCAGAAACGGCTCGAAGGATTAATGATGTGTATGGCGACGGTGCCGCAAAAGAAAACACAGTGCGTTTTTGGTTCCAACGTTTTCGTTCTGGAAATTTCGACCTGCAGAACAAGCCCCGTGGACGGCCGGAGACCAAAGTTGATAATGAAGAATTGAAGGCTATTGTGGAAGCGGATCCATCGCAAACCACATCCGAGTTAGCTGCAGGCTGCGGTGTTAGTGATAAAACTGTTTTAATCCACTTGAAGCAAATTGGTAAGGTGAAAAAGCTTGAAAGGTGGGTACCTCACGAATTGAGTGAAGCAAATCAACAAACGCGCGTTGACTGCTGCGTTTCATTACTCAACCGGCACAATAATGAAGGGATTTTAAATCGAATCATTACCTGTGATGAAAAGTGGATCCTGTACGATAATCGGAAGCGCTCATCGCAATGGCTGAACCCTGCCGAACCAGCCAAACCATGCCCCAAGCGAAAATTGACTCCAAAAAAGTTACTTGTGAGCGTTTGGTGGACTAGTGCTGGTGTCGTTCACTACAGCTTTCTTAAATCTGGCCAGACGATTACGGCAGATGTCTATTGTCAGCAACTGCAAACCATGATGGAAAAGCTAGCTGCTAAACAACCGAGGCTGGTTAATCGCTCTAGGCCACTGCTGCTTCATGATAACGCTAGACCACACACTGCACAACAGACGGCTACCAAATTAGAGGAGCTTCAATTGGAATGTCTAAGGCATCCACCGTACTCTCCGGACCTTGCCCCAACAGATTACCATTTTTTTCGAAATTTGGATAACTTCTTGCTAAGGAAAAAATTCAACTCCGATGGGGCAGTCCAAACCGCCTTCAAAGATTTTATTGATTCCCGTCCGAATGGTTTTTTTAGTAAAGGGATCGATGAACTACCTATGAGATGGCAAAAGTACATAGATAGCAATGGTACATACTTTGATTAAATAAATATATTATAATAAAAAAAATCGGCTTTATGTTCCTCCCATACTAAACGTCAATTTCATATGTAGGGACCTAATATTCTGTAACTGTCTCGTTAAAAATAAAATAAATTGCATGGAGCAATGTGTCGTGCAATAACTAAAAAAATAACAACAAGCGACCCCGCGGTGTCAGCAGTCAAGTCTCCGTTATCGGATCAGGCAGACCTCTGCAGCGCGCCCACACTGTTCCTCGTGTTATATCATTTCTCGCTTCTCTCCGGTGGGAAACAAATATATTCCACGCACTCTCTTTCACTCCACTTACTCCGAACCCTTCTCAAAATTACCAAATAGAAAACGACATATTGGAATTGATCGGTTGTACAGCGTGTCCTGTTACCTCTCCTGCTTCACGGTGATGAGCTCGCCATCCCTGGAGAGGGTGAGAAGCGGGTAGCCGGCCTGCTCAGTCCAGCTCTCCATCACCACCTGCAAGCATCCGTGGCAGTTAGGTAAGGTTCCTAGAGAACGTTCTTAGGCTTTCACGGCCGCTCTGCATCTTCCGAATTGTTTCTTCTGGCGTATTATGTCGTGTTTTTATGTTAGCTAATATATAGAACAATTAGAGATTTATTTATTTATTTAACGCCCTTATGGGCTTTTATAAATATACAGATTATAAATTAAAAAAATAACATAAGACAGATAAAATAATAATACAGTTAAAAGGTACAAATAATAATAGTTAAAAGGTAAAATACTAATACAGAAAAACATAAGACAAAAATAATACAGTTAAAGGTACAGATAAAAATAGTTAAATGGTAAAATAATAATACAGAAAAATTTATTATCCATTTCTATTTCGTTGAGATGTAAAGAATTGTCTCAGCTTTGTCCAATACTCAGTTATATTATCAGCAAAAATGTCAGCCGCCTCAGCATATTCATTCCCTAATGAGCGTAATCTGGGAATTACAGAGTTTGCAAATGCATTAGTTCTGACATTTCCACTGTGGTAGAATAATGCACTGTGTCTTGATGACCTCGATGGGGCTTATAAGTCGATCAGACTAACAATCTAGGGGCAATCATGCTATTTATGATCCTATAAAGAAATATTAGGTCTGTCACAGTACGTCTCGCAGACAAGTTTAATAGTTGTAAATAACTAAGGAGATATTCATAATTGATATCTTCCAAGCGTATATTTAATTTGTAATTAATAAATGTTAGGAATTTTTTTGGATTCGTTCAACAGCGGTTAAATGATTAACATAGTGAGGCGACCAAATGATCGAGTTCAACCTGAGGTCTGACAAGAGAAGTGTAGAGGACTTTATAAGTGCGCAGGTCTGTAAAGTTTTGTGCAGTTCTTAAAACAAATCCCAACATTTTGAGACCTTTATTAGTTATCAAGTCAATGTGGGGAATGAATGATAATTTAGTGTCAAAAATTACTCCCAGATCACTTATCTGGTTTAACTAAGGTTTACATCATTAATTTTGTAGGTGAATTTAATAGGAATATTTTTTTTGTAAAACTAATAGATTGGCACTAGAACATATTTAGATAAAGTTGATTGTTGGTACACCATTTGAACAGGGAATCCAAATAAGTTTGTAGTATCGTACAATCGGACATGAGATGGTTATATTTAGAGATGTTAAATTTGCTAGTGGTATCTACACTGAAAAAATGACTGGGTCTTCATTAGATTAACATGTATTGAAACTGAGATCATCGTTCATTGATTGGACGAGGTCGGAAGAGTCTTTTGAGGTGTCCCAGGCGCAGTGGACAGCTGCGAGGATTCTGCGCGACTAACCTGCAGATCCGCCCTGGCCCTTCTGCCGAGCAGCCTCCACAGGTCGCGAGGGTCCGCCGCGGACCTTGCGTGCTGCGACAGGAAGTCCCTCAGGGCTGCCCTGGCCCCAGACCCGGCGGCCGCCCACGCCATGCCCACCAGAGCGGCTCCCTGGAACAATACACAACACGATGAGTGTGGTGAGCACGGCTCCGTAACGTAGCTAAATGCACGGGAGAAGAATGAAAGACGGGAGTCAAGGTGCACAAACACGTCGTCCTTGATTGTTATTTTGAGTTCAAAACACTAAAGAACTATTGTCACGCACAGGACAAAGACTGTAAAAGTTTCGCTTCACTGTAAATGTTTTTTAATTTTTAAAATATAATTATTTAATATATTTCCTAGCACATTTCTTCTGTAGTTCGAGTCCCGGGATCGATTTCCCGGTCCACCCGGGTCAGAAACCCTAGTTGGGACATATGGATAAGTTTCCAGTTAGTACAGAATGGCCCATGTAATTAAAAACGAGCGAGCCTTACAGTAGTCCGCGTATGATGTATACATTTGACATCTCACAATTAAAAATGCTAAATACAGAAATAATTATTCATTATTACTCACTTGCATTTTTTATCAATGATCTACATTTTTTTTCAGACACATATTATCAAAAATTCATTTATAAATACGTTTATTAATATATATTTGTTTAATGATTAGTAAATACAAGTAAAGAAAATGTATGTGGATTTCTTAAATATTAAATTTTGTCGCATAAAACAGTGTAAAGTTATCAAATAAATATTTGACATATTAAAGAATAAACCTTAAATATCGTTTCTTTATAAACAGAGAAACACAATTTTTTATTTTCTTTAATTTCGTCAATCTCTCCAAAGTTTGAAAGAAACACTTATATTATACATTTATGAATACAGTAGCAACCTTCAGAAAATGGGTTGGCAATGGTCGAGCCATGCGTACCGGAAAATGTAATGAAAGGAGCCGCCAAGTGCTCACCTTGTGGTAGGACAGCTCGTCCTGCACGGCCTCGATGTCCTCGGGGCCTTGCACGCTCATGGACACGGGGTGCGCTGTGGGCAGGGCGTCCAGCCTGAAATGTAATGAAAGGAGCCGCCAAGTGCTCACCTTGTGGTAGGACAGCTCGTCCTGCACGGCCTCGATGTCCTCGGGGCCCTGCACGCTCATGGACACGGGGTGCGCTGTGGGCAGGGCGTCCAGCCTGAAATGTAATAAAAGGAGCCGCCAATTGCTCACCTTGTGGTAGGACAGCTCGTCCTGCACGGCCTCAATGTCCTCGGGGCCCTACACGCTCATGGACACGGAGTGCGCTGTGGGCAGGGCGTCCAGCCTGAAATGTAATGAAAGGAGCCGCCAAGTGCTCACCTTGTGGTAGGACAGCTCGTCCTGCACGGCCTCGATGTCCTCGGGGTCCTGCACGCTCATGGACACGGGGTGCGCTGTGGGCAGGGCGTCCAGCCTGAAATGTAATGAAAGGAGCCGCCAAGTGCTCACCTTGTGGTAGGACAGCTCGTCCTGCACGGCCTCGATGTCCTCGGGGCCTTGCACGCTCATGGACACGGGGTGCGCTGTGGGCAGGGCGTCCAGCCTGAAATGTAATGAAAGGAGCCGCCAAGTGCTCACCTTGTGGTAGGACAGCTCGTCCTGCACGGCCTCGATGTCCTCGGGGCCTTGCACGCTCATGGACACGGGGTGCGCTGTGGGCAGGGCGTCCAGCCTGAAATCCGGCCTGAAATGTAATGAAAGGAGCCGCCAAGTGCTCACCTTGTGGTAGGACAGCTCGTCCTGCACGGCCTCGATGTCCTCGGGGCCCTGCACGCTCATGGACACGGGGTGCGCTGTGGGCAGGGCGTCCAGCCTGAAATGTAATGAAAGGAGCCGCCAAGTGCTCACCTTGTGGTAGGACAGCTCGTCCTGCACGGCCTCGATGTCCTCGGGGTCCTGCACGCTCATGGACACGGGGTGCGCTGTGGGCAGGGCGTCCAGCCTGAAATGTAATGAAAGGAGCCGCCAAGTGCTCACCTTGTGGTAGGACAGCTCGTCCTGCACGGCCTCGATGTCCTCGGGGCCCTGCACGCTCATGGACACGGGGTGCGCTGTGGGCAGGGCGTCCAGCCTGAAATGTAATAAAAGGAGCCGCCAATTGCTCACCTTGTGGTAGGACAGCTCGTCCTGCACGGCCTCAATGTTCTCGGGGCCCTACACGCTCATGGACACGGAGTGCGCTGTGGGCAGGGCGTCCAGCCTGAAATGTAATGAAAGGAGCCGCCAAGTGCTCACCTTGTGGTAGGACAGCTCGTCCTGCACGGCCTCGATGTCCTCGGGGTCCTGCACGCTCATGGACACGGGGTGCGCTGTGGGCAGGGCGTCCAGCCTGAAATATTAGCCTGACATTTATTTCCGAAATTGAATCGTTAATCATTTTGTCACGGAATGGCAAGCAGAGGGAATAGTAAAGTCCTAACTATGATGGTACCATACTCTTCTGTTTTTCACTATGTGTTTTATTATGCTTTTACTTTCTTTTATTATTGTTTACTATGATTTATGATCATGTCATTTTTGGTATGCTACATTTTTATTGTGTATTTGCTATGCTCCTACCAGTGGCGTGCAGTGGGTGTAAACTTAGGCTATGCTGTGACCGACTACATCTAACTTTACGTACTGTTCTGCGTCGCTCTAAATGTCGCCCAATTGAGGAAATGATCGTGGAAGCGAGATTGAGGTGGACGGAACACGTGTTGCGCATGGGCGATCACAGACTTCCGAAGCGGGTCTTATATGGGGAGATAGGAGGCAGGCGAAAGGCTGGAGGACAGAAGAAAAGGTTTAAGACTGTCTCCGAGAATCGCTGATCTATGTGGATCACCCGAGAATTGGGAGTAGCTGGCACAAGATCGTGTGAACTGGAGGAGATTTTGCTTTCGAGCTGATGGTGTTGCGGCGGCCAGACGAGTAAAAAATGAGCAGCGAGTCACAACCATGACGTCATCAAACACAAACATCCAAATTTCAATAGAGATGACAGTTACAAACTATCAAGTATTTGGCGCCCTGTTCTAACGACATTGATTCAACCCTTGAGAGACGTCGCAGTAAAGTCCGCCGACGTAACTAGTACATATTGCGCACTGGCGACCTCTATTGTAGAAGAAGTGAACACTCCACAACAAAGTGCATACAATTTACGCCCTAGAAAGCAGTAATCAGTCCGACCTCCACCTCCGCGGGTAAAGGTCGTCCTCCTGATGACGTTGAATAAGCATTCAATGAAACGTCGAGAATCGTTTTTCGGGAAAACATACGGTTCGTACAAAATATCCGCAACTAATTACACTCTAACGACCGTATAACAACCTTAAATCTTTAATGGTTCATACTTGTTACATGCTTTATTCAAGTTTTTTTAGCAGTGTTTGAAGGTGTCTTGAAACAAAAGGCGGGAAATGAACATAGTGCAATGGTGCGACTCACGCCAGCGCGGGCACCGTGTGCTCCAGGAGCAGGGAGTCGTCCAGGGGGGAGGAGGGCGCGTGCTGCAGCAGGGCCACCAGCCCCTCCGTCAGCCAGCGGGAGCCCCACCACTTGGGCGTCACCAGCCCTCCCAGCCACTGAAACAGCGAATCATACTCAATATATATATATATATATATATACAAATATGTTATACTAGATCAGTGCCAACTGTACTAACAGCAGACCGGCGATGGCATAGATTTCTTTAAATGAGACATTAGTATATATATATTTTTGAAAATGTTAAAGAAACCATGACCTAATAATATCAGTATTTATGAAGTTATGCAATATCAAAGTTTGCATTTTTACAGTAACTTACTATCATTACAGTAACTTATATCAATTACGGAAAAAGACAAGTTAAATAAAGTGATAAGAACGCTGCAGAAATTCCGATTGGAATTCGATGGTTTCTATAATTTTATTTGACGTTTGTTAAAAGGAATGAATTTTTCGTGCTCTATATAAGTTACTGTAATGATAGTCGAACGTTTTACGAAAAATAAGTCACTAATATTGGAAAAAAATTCAAACTTTGAATCGTATATCTCCATAATTATCGACATTAGGTCATGGTTGCTTGAAAATTTTTGACTCGTAATCGTGGCCCAGTGGGCAGGACACTATTTTCCCATACCGAGGGCTCCAGGTTCGATTCCCGGTAGGGTCACAATTAATCTATGTGATTTAATCAAGCTTGGGTGTTTTGTGATGCATTTCGCTTCTGTAATTGGGCCTATTGGCCTGTTGAAGCATAAAAAAATCCAGAATCCACCTGAAAAGTATTGTGGACTAGCTCCCTTACTCCCTGTATGTGTATTAAGATATAAAAATATACAAATATATATATATATATATATATGTTTTGCTTGAGGTTTCCGCGAGCGTTATTGTATGTAACAAAAGGAACTTCTGGACTCCCTCGCGTTTTCTGTAAATGGTCTCCGTGAGAAGACCAAGGCTGACGTTTCGACACGGTATCACGTGCCATTGTCAAGATTAAAAAGGCCTCAAAAGTTACGGACTAGCCGTACTTGTTCGCGGGTGACATGAAAGTCTCCCACCAATAAGCCCTTTTTAGCCTTGACAATGGCACGTGATACCGTGTCGAAACGTCGGCCTTGGTCTTCTCACGGAGACCATTTACAGAAAACGCGAGGGAGTCCAGAAGTTCCTTTTGTTACATATATATATATATATATATTCTACATTAAAAAATCCCTACTTCTTCGGCATTAATAAAGTTACACTAGGTCAGTGCCATCGGTACAAACTGTATCCCGGTGAAGGCATAGATTTCTTTAAATAAGACATTAGTACTTACTATTCTGTTTATTTTACAAAAAGTATTTAACATTGTGATTCAACTTAAGAATTTTATGACTTCATATAACAGTTGAAAATTTTACAAGTAACACTAGACAGAGAGAATCGATGCGATGCGTGTGCCTCACCGCAGTAAGGAAGCGGGATTGGCTCGCTGCTGGCGCGACTTCCCGTCGAACCTTTTCCATAGATTCTTATATTAGTGTGCTAAGGGTGATGCAGTCGGCCTGGCTAGGCAATCTCGGTGAATAGCCAGCGCGACTGCTATTTGCCGACTTTTTGGGAAGTGATGGTGGATTACCTGATGAGCCAGGAGTTTCTCCAGCGTCTCCCTGTCCGGCAGCAGAGCGGTGCCTATGCCGAGCAGTCCCCAACCCTCGGCAGTGTCTTCCAGGCCATCCATGATCACCATATCTGACGAAGACAAGACAATTAGTCAAAAGTAGGATCAATGCCCAACATGTGGCTTGTGTAATCTTTAAAACTTAACCCCTTTACGACACCTGCGGTTATCAGCGATCCGCCCCTGAACAAAAAAAATCCTTGGTCCTGTGCAAAACACGAGTCTTGGTGCAGTAATCATCGAATAAAGCGGACCGAAGTAAATCAACGTCTTGTCTATCTTCGAGTATTGGTGTAGCAGTCAGAAAAATAAATATATTGTTTGATTGTGCGGGTACTCACCTAATTTCGGTAGAGGAAACGATATATTCAGGAATGTTTCGTATCTATCGATGATGCTGACTGCGTTGTCCAAAATGGTTCTGAAACAAAATAAACAAATGTGTAAATTTAAAATCCATCCAAGCCAAATGAAGCCTACATTCATTCACAGAAAGGTCTCTGTTATTGTGTCTAGCATGTTCGTGCTAAGTTTTTCACCTTCGATGAATTGCGTGCATTTTATTAGCATTCCATTTTTTTTTTTTGCTGCACATATATATTTTAAAACAGTGAAGACTTGTTGAGCCATAACACTGATGCAAAATTTACACACGACTCTAAATTATTAAAATGTTGGAAAAATAAGCAAAATCACACGCAGATATACGGCACGAAAATGCGATATTGAACATAATGAACATGCGACATCGATGTAGATTAAAGAATTCTGTTGTTGATGGAGGGAAAGCGCCCATGCCATTATTTAGAAAGTGAGACATAACATTTTTGGCCCAAAATTAATTATTTACTTAATACATTTAAATATAACTGATATTTCAAAAAAAAAATTTTCATGTAATATAATTTTCTGATTATTAGTCTTTATGGACACTTAACCAAGAACTTATCCGCATAGTCGAGACTTTTGAGATGTGGATCTATAGACGCATATTGAAAGTTTCCTGGGTGGATAGAGTGACGAATGTTGAAGTCCTCCTGAGTATGGAAAGTGACCGAGAAGTGTTGCGAACTATCAAGATAAGAAAGCTGGATTGTCTCGGACGTATTGTAAGAGGACCAAGATACAGTCTTAACCAACTCATCATCCAGGGAGAAATAAGTGGTAAAAGACGCGTAGGAAGACGCCGCATCCATGGCTGCGTAATTCGAGGGACTGGTATAAGGGTGACTCGACTGAGTTGTCCCGCGCGGCGGTAAATAAAATCGTAATCGCCAGAGTGATCGCCGACCTCCGATAGGAGATGGCCCAATAAGAAGAAGTCTTAATAAATATTAAGCCGATTTCTTGCTGCTCGTAAACTCTTTATTCTCAATATTGTCTAACTCTTAAATATTATTATGAAACTACAACTGTACGGAGTGAACATAATTAATTTAATATATTGTATTGCGAAAGGTTATTTGATACCGTTTAAATAAATAAACAAATCAATAAATAAATCAATTAATGTACATTTTCACAGAGACGAAACTGTATTTTTAAGGGAGAGTAAGTATAGAAGCCATTTGGAGTGTACATAGGACTTACGATCTATCGTATGGTTGGCTTAAGTGATCACTTTACACATATGCAACGTTCGCCATTTCCACCCACGATAGAATACCATGTCTACTAATTTTTTGGATGTTGTACATATATTTAAATTATACGCCACGTTTCACGTGTGAGTTGCAGGAATCCTCAACGCGGCTGGCCCCAAAGCTTTTTCATTTCCCTTGAATGACCACAGATGTCACCAATAACACATGTATATTTGATTTGGAGTTTTTCAGCAATATACAGTTTCGTTTCTGTGAGAGATCTATAATATACATTGATTAATTATTGATGTCCCTGTGATAAAAAATCCACTTCTGTTCTGAAAATTTTGAGCATACTCAAAATATCCTATTAAATAAATGATTAAAGAGTTAAGGTTGTTATTACGGTCGTTAGACATATTTAACTGTAATTTCGTATATTTTATACGCACCGTATGTATTACCGAGAAGCGAATCTCGACGTTTCGTTGGATGCTTATCCAACGTCATCAGGAGGACGACCTTTACCCGCGGAGGTGGAGGTCGGACTGATTATAGGTGCCGCTTTCTAGGGCGTAAATTGTATGCACTTGTTGTGGAGTGTTCTCTTCTTCTACAATAGAGGTCGCCAGTGTGCAATATGTACTAGTTACGTCGGCGGATTTTACTGCGACTTCGCGAGGTAGGAGGACGACCTTTACCCCCTCCGAGGGTAAAGGTCGTCCTCCTGATGACGTTGGATAAGCATCCGTCGAGATTCGCTTCTCGGTAATACATACGGTGCGTATAAAATATACGAAATTACAATTAAATAAATGATTAATAAATAAATAGTAATTAATGTATATTATGGATGTCTCACAGAGACGAAACTGTATTTTATTATTATTATTATTATAGAAGTCATTTTATGGTGTATATCGGACTTACGACCGATCGTATGGTAGGTTTAAGTGATCACTTTACACATATGTAACGTTCGCCATTTCCACCATGATAGAATATACCATGTCTTACTAATTTTTGAAAGTTGTATATATTTGGATTATATGACACACATCACGTACGTGTTGTAACAACTTTTTATACCGGCCTGTGACAGCCATTTTCCTTCCCCCTAAATCCCCACAGATGTCACTAATTATTTTTGATATTGTTAATGTCGATCAAATGAGACTCTCACAATTGATTTTACGGAATTTATGAAGCAATATACTAAATAGTAATGTTAGAATCTGACGGAAGGTCACAAGGATTTATTGTAATCCCCCTGTGGACAGAACAGAAATATAAAATAGAGTGTAAAACTAACTGCGCCTTGTCCAGGTGGTTCTTGTCCGCGTACACGCTGATGCTGGCCCCTCGAGGCGCGTGCGCGGCGGCGCGGCTGAACTCGCACACCACCAGCCCCACCAGGTACGTGCTCATCTCCGGCGTCTCCTGGAAGTCGTCCTGGAGCTGCGACAGACAAGGCATTACCGACTGTGGCGAGAGAGGCATGCTCCGACCGCAACGCACGAGCGAGTCTGACCAATATGTAGCGGAAACGCGCAGCGCGCTTTTTTCATATAACTGCACGGTGCGAAATGGCCGCTGTTACAGTTGCCGGCAAACTTCTTGAATTTTTTTCGCGTAGTGGGGGAATGCGCAGAAGACAAAATTTCGGTCTCTTTGGTGGAATGGTACATGCGCAAACTTCCCCCCACTGCGCCGTAAAATTTCAAGATGTTTGCCGGCTACTGTACAAAAGGAAACTGACACATCCAAGCCTTGCATTATTACAGATGAAGAGCAACTAAATAATACACATGTCAACAAAAGTTAAGTGATACTTCAACCATCATAACCTGCTTGTGTGATTTGTAACCTTGCGCATTTTAATCTTGCTACTTAATGGTCATTATTATTATAACGGTATTAATTAAACTGCACGTTAACTGAAACAAAAGTAATAATAATTCCATAATGTATAAAGCTTGTGGGCACTTTCTGCCTGTTTTTATCCTATGATCATTCCTAGTAAATTACGAGTTACTAGCGGCGTATCTCAGGGTTCATGAATTGGCCCAATATAAATATTTCCAATGGTAATTACACATTTTTGGGGTATGTTATGCTTTGCCGCATTGGTCGATTGATGGTCACCAATGCGGCAGTGCGAGGAAAGATCTAGAAAGGAAAGAAAACCCTACCAGGAGAATCTTTCGCTGTTCAGTGCATCTTGTCGCGTATTCTCCACAATATATCATATGACTGAGTTAGAAGCAATTATCGAGGCACAAGGTAAATAGGAATATGAATAATATTCATACGCTAATTTATTGAAGTTTTTTTTAACAATTTTACGGGACGTGGCTATGGGGGGGCAAATGAAACATTATTATATAAAGTTTTACTTAATACGCAAGGTCACTGGACACGAATTTAATCGGAACACTGTTCTTAAATTCACTAACATAAATAGAATATTTCACACACTAATTATCTAATTAGTCATTCGCACTAATTATCACTCTTGATTAACATGTATTTCATATACTGATGTACGTTATTTAAATCGGTCAGGTCAGGAATTCAACGTCATATCGACATTTCTAGACCAAACATTGATTGATTGACCAAATGTAGATTCAGACATGGTCACCATATTTTTCTTAAACAAACAAGCGTGAGCCCGCCTCGAGAGTTGGATACATACTAAAAATTTTATTGATAGTCCGTCACAAAATGACTTTAACCAATCAACGACGCATTTTCTACTGACACATTTACATACCTGCTTATCACACAAATTAATTGTTTATGTATCGTGCATTCTTATCTGGTGGAACCTTTACAATCCGGTGAAAATATCATGACTGCTGTGTGTTGGGACACAATGGGTTCACAAGAAAGATCCACTAAGGTCAGTCGTCAGCTCATGAGAGAGATAGAGAGAGTGAGAGAGGGGGGGGGAGGTACATCGTTAGACTTACAAGCCGATGTCCCAAGTAGAAGCCTGCCTCCTCGGTGGCTGCTATCGGCATATTCGTCAGCGATACATGGAACCTGAAACCCCAAAATGTTTATTTAGCATTTATTTCATCCTCTATAAAATGTTTGAAGGACATTTTATTTTTAAAGAGATACTAATAGAGTACGAGGTACAAAATACATTTAGATTTAGTGAATGGGTGTTTGTGGTGAAGCGCGGAACTCTCCACTTTACGTAATAGGGAACAACAGTTCATCAAAAATCGGTTTTTTTAATTGCTCTTAATTTTCCAAATATATATATTTTTTTTGCAAATAAGATAAATATTCTAATACGTATTTTTGCGCTACGGATCAACCGGGGCGTAGCTCAAATGTTAGAGCGCTTGCTTTGCATGTGAGAGGAACTGGGATCGATACCCGGTGCCTCTTAAGAATATTTTCATTTTTTATGCGTCCTTTAATAAATGATATATAATATATCATTTATTAAAGGACGCATAAAAAAATAAAATATACTTTAGAGGCACCGGGTATCGATCCCAGGTCCCCTCACATGCTAAGCATCGCTCTTTTATATTATCATATTTTAATTATAACTGAAATTATTTAAAAATAATAAATTCGATAGAATTGTTTTTTAAGAACATATTGTAGCGGAATTATCTGTGACTAAATAAAAATAAATATTATTCAAATTACGTTTGTGATTTTTCACAAGTGTACGGCTAGTGTGTCATATATTTTTCACAAGTGTAGGTGACATTTACCTTAAAAAAATCTGCAATTTAAAAAAAATATTTTGGAAATGTAAATAAAAGATGTCTGATTAACTAGGCCGAAGCCAATGCTAAAGGAGGCAAGAACGTTAATTTAAGAGTTAAGTTAATTTAAAGACAGTTAATAGAAGAAAAACAATGTCGCAATAAACGTACAAATTACTTAGTTCAATTAATAAAAATCAGGACACATTTTAGGTAAACGTTCGACCTATCGGACTCAAAATATGAAAACTTTTCTTTAGGACCAGTCGGATAATATAGGCGACATTTCCCCTTCCCCTCTAACCCATCCTCTCCCCAGATATATTTTCTGTACAAATCTACACCGCTTCATCGATTGGACCCAAATTTTGCATACATATTCCCGACGGAAAAAAATAGACCATATTTCTTCCTTAGATATTCTACCCATCCCAGCCTTAATTAAATTGAAACATTCTTTTAATTATAAGCTTTGCAAAACAATGGAACCTTTGTTACCCCACAAATGTATTTTCAACTTAATTCTTGTCCCGTGCAATGCCGCATACGAATAGCTAGTATTATATATTTTTGAGGGTCTAAGGAGAACCGGAGATAGCTAAGTCAGTTAGTCGCTGTGTTGCTGTACTGCGCGACTGGGGTTCGAGTCCCGCCCCAGCCGTGTGTGTAATTTCGTTTTTAGCTTTGAATTCGAACAAAATCATTATATTTAGATATTACTGGAACAGTACATAATAATTAAGTGCGTTTCGTAGCCTTCATTTTCGCTACTTGATTTCGCTACATGCACCGCTACATTCCGTTACAATTAAAATTTTACCCTTAACTCGTTATAAGAAGATAACTTCAAAAACAATACACTAGTTAACAATATTTTTATATGTATGTTCTAAGAACAGAACTAAGTTAAAATAATTCATGAGAATTTAATGTATATATTAAAAAGTATATTGCTGACTATTCAACTTTAAAATATATATAGAAGTATAAGTATAAGTATCCCTGCTGCAAAAATCTACATATATTAATTAGTTCATGAGAAATGACTACATATGTCTTTAGCACGGTCCATTCAAATAAACAACTGATTCTCAGATTTGAACACATAAACTTTAATAAAAATATATTTGATACCCTCGATAAGCCTGGATCATGAAAATCAAGTGATTCTCATGACCCAGGCTCATCAGACGATGACGACGCATGTGTAAATCACCGCAAGTGGAGACAACTGGGTGTCAAATTAGGCTCTGGAAAGATAAGCCGAGATCGGACCTGCTGGGTAGGCGTGAACAGTGTCGCTACAAACTAGACAAGACTTTGGTACAAATACAAATTAATTAACTGAATAATATTTATTTATAATACTTAATAAAATATATAGATATTTTTATGAAGACCGCGACTGTAAAATCGTTTTAGTGTCCCAGAAAACTGTTGTGTGATCCTTAAGCGTGTCTGATCCGAGACGCTACAAAATGAAATAGATGATTCTCCTACATCGTAATGATCCTTCATTGGATCTGAAGACGAGTACCGTACTTCTCTGTGTCCCCACTTATAAAATGATTCACAGTTTGATCCTTTGCTTATTATCTGAAGATGAGTCTTAAACTTGAGGTTGTAAAATGACACAGATGTCATTTTCTAACCTCAAGTTTAAGACTCTTCTTCAAGTCTTCTTCTAAGTCTTTATTGATGTTGCTAAATTAATTAATGTTTGGTCATGTGTCATGTAGAACGTATGAGCGAGGTTAGGATGGTTAAAAAAATATACGGGGCGAGTGTTGAAGGCAAAAGGGATAGAGGATCAGACACTACAAGTATTGGAGGATGGCCCTGTTAAAAGCATTAACAACCGTGGAACATGTATGAGAAGAGATTAACATAGATACTGAGATTAACATAGATACCCTTACTGTCAAACCAAGACGAATATCAAAATAATTCGAGCACAGTGTTATGGTATGGTGGTGTTACCTGTCTCTGACGATGGTGATCTTGAATCTGGCCTTCAACTGCGGCTCGTCGAAGCAGGGAAACGCTGATCTGGCGTGCGTCATCCCGAAGTTGGTGGCCGCCAGCTGCCTGGAAACGTGAAGACAGTATTACAATCTAGAGACACAATTATTACAGTTAATATTCACTTCATCGTCGTCGGCAGGGTCTGCAATCGCTAGATGCGTCCCCAGGTGGCGGATAGTGGAAAGCTCGCAAGATATGGAGGGTAGGAGGAAAATTAAATAAGTATCAACTTACCCATAATTGGCAGTATTAACCATCCTTTCCTCGCTTGTACGTTCTACATGACCAAACCATCTCAGACCATCTTTTCTTTATTCTGTCTACCACACTACAGCCATCATTACATTCACTTCTAATTTGTTAATTCCTCTATAGACCAACAATCTTCCACACAAGCGCCGCAGTGACCGTATTTCTGCCGCATTCAGTCTACTTTCATTTCTTTTTTGCCAATTCCAGGCTTCACTTCCATGGCACTAGAACGCCATTATGTACCGCGTGTCTTGCTTCCTTTTTCAGTGCCATTTACTTTGTTACCCGCAGTCACTCCCCTTTCGATGTCGTTCTCAGTCTTGCCGTTTCTACTAAACATACTACACACAAACTCTTTCATTTTTAACGTTAAACGTGATAAAATAGAAAACAGCCACAAAATTAAAATCCGCCCAACAAGCCATCTATACATCATAATTTACTAATTTAAAACTCGTCGACATATCATCTGGCTTTGGGGAACAAATCAAAATTGAAATCAAATAGCGATTTATGTATCTTCCGTTCTCCGATACAATTTTTATTATAACTGTGACGAATGTGCGGACGCTTGGATGAGTGAGAGGCAAGCGTGCGAGCGAGACGCGTAGATGGGCCCGTGCTGTTGCGCCGCACCGGGTAGAACGAGATTCACCGGGGTCCGAATCAGTTGTACATTTTGTATTATAAGTAGTGTCTCCAAAAAACGCGTATTACTCGAAGAACCCGATTATTCCCAAGTGAACATCACATTGGCGCAGCCGACGGACATATTTTTTTCGACAAGGTCGGAAAAAAATATATTGAAGAATCTACAGGGAGACGACTACGGACAGCGACCGAGAAGAAAGTATTGTGGCAAGGTCGAATACTTGGAGGAGGATCGTCTTCAGCGGAGCTGAAGAAGAAAGAAGAGGACCCAGGGTGCCGAGGAGGCGACCCAAGAGAGGCGGACGGCTCATTTTCAAGGAGGAGTGGCGGCAGTTCGGCAAGGGCAGACTGTGCAGCGAAGGGCGCAGCAGGCAGCCAAGCAGGAGGATCGGCGGAGGGCAACGCAGAGGACTTTAGCCGAGGACTACCAAGGACGCAGGTGGAGAGGATCCTGACTCCAGGAGCAGGAAAGTTAAGTACTTTTTGTTCTCTTTGTCTGGGGGTAGTGATTTTTTTTTTAGAGGCATGGAGCAGAATGCGCTCACGTTCAGCCACCTGAACGATGCCTGGAAGGTGTATAAGGTTCGATTCGAACAATACCTTGTTGCTAATGATGAGGGTAAATGGTCAGATACAAAAAAAAGAGCTATTTTTCTAACATCATTGGCCGAAGAAACTTTCATTTTGTTGCAAAATTTATGTGTACCGAAGAAAATTACGGATGTTAAGATTGATGTATTGTGGGAATACTTAGATTCCTATTGTAACGAGAGCATTTCTATTTTTCACGAAAGAGAAGTTTTTTTCGCGGCAAAACAATTTGAACATGAAAGTGTAAGAGATTTCGTTGTAAGGTTAAAAAAATTGGGCAATTCATGCCAATTTGGGAAAAGATTAGATGACACATTAAAAGACATTTTTGTTACTGGAATTTGGAATCGTAAACTTAAAGAAAAGTTATATTTAGAATCGGAAGACGAATCATTTTCTCATATGGAAGGGATTGCATATACCTTTGAATCTGTTAGTTTAAAAATGGAAAAATATATCGATAAACGAGAATCTTGTTATGTAGGTAAATCGCAGTTTATACCAAAACCGAAAGGTAGCAGTACAACCACAAAATCTTCGGGTAGGTTTGAAAAAATGTTACGTCTTCATATAAAGACCAGAAGTCAACTATACCTACAGGTAACGTGGGTTGTTATTGCTGCGGGAGTAATTACCATATAAGGAGGTTTTGTAAGTTTAAACATTCTATTTGTAAATTATGTAACGTGTCGGGACACCTCGAGAAGGTATGTAGGAATAAGGAAGAAAAAAAAGTTAAAGTCATTGATAAATACATAGGTAGTTCGATAAATACGGCGTCAGGTAATAATTCTAGTAAACCGATTATGATCCAATTGCATATCGGTAGTAAACAATTGAATTGCACGGTTGATACAGGATCGAGTGTAAACGTATTACCTAAAAGGGTCTACGATGAAATTTTTTATAATATTCCGTTGCTATCTACTGATATGAAATTGCATAGCTATGATAATACAAATTTTGTTTTATGTGGTAAATTGTTTTTAAACGTGTTGTTTAAACATATCAGTCAACAGGTGGAATTCGTAGTAATTGAAAAAGGGTCAATGACCTTAGTTGGTAGACCGTTCATGGAACAGTTTGATATTCAAGTATCAGGAATTAACACTTTAAGTGAAACGGTGGACTCGTATATTAATTTATTAAATGACAGTGAAGTATTACTTATATTACTTATATTCTTATTCTATAAAAAAAAAAAAATTCTTAATTTATATTTCTGTAATTATCGCTAATCCTACAAAAAATATGATGTATTTATAGATTTATGAAATTATGGATTCTGTGTTTAAGTTTAGTTGTAGAGCTCTTTTTATATTTCTGTTATTATGTCATTTTATATTTCTTTATATGACTTTTTTTATTTTCTTTTTATATTTCTCATTACCGACATGTATTACCCAATGTTTATGTAAATGCTCTGATGGGCGTATATATACTGAAATAAAAAAAAATAAAAAAAATTACGATTGGATGTACGAACAATTAGTGAATATACATGTAATGATACGGTGTTACAACAAGTTTTAGACTTTTTGAGAACAAAATGGCCGGATAAAGTAAACAAAGAAGATGACATTTGGCATTTTTGGTTAAAAAGGTGGGAGTTGTCGATCAGTGATAATTGTATTTTTTGGAAACATAGATTAATCATACCTACAGAATTACGTAAACAAGTATTCGATATGCTTCACAGAGCTCATTTGGGATCGGGAAAAACAAAAGGGTCAGCGCGTGGTTATGTATACTGGCCAAGAATAGATAAAGATATTGAGAATCTTGTGGCGGCGAGTGCCATATGTTGCAGAATAGGTTCTGGTCCACCGAAGGATAACCTTCACAGTTGGCCTTTACAAGAAAATGTGTGGTCACGTATTCATATTGATTTTTTTTGGACCTGTAGCAGGGAAATGTTTTTTAGTTATTTGTGATGCGACTTCAAAATGGCTCGAATGTTTAGAAATGCCAAGAATAAACACGGTATGCACTATTGCGGCGTTAAAAAAATTATTTACGCAATTCGGAGACGTGCAAGTCATTGTTTCGGATAACGGAACGGCGTTTATGTCAAACGAGTTCCAAAATTTTTGCCAGGAACGGGGAATAAAGCATTTGACATCGCCTGTATTTTCACCAGCCTCGAACGGTCTTGCTGAAAATACAGTTAAAACGTGTAAAAATTTTTTGAAGAAAATAACATTCGGTAACAAGTTTCCGTCAGATTACACGGATAAATTGGATAAATTTTTGATAGATTATAGAAATTCGCCACATAGTTCGTCAGGCTTGGAACCATCGGTATTAATGTTTGGTAGAAGATTACGTACAACGCTTGACATGTTCATACCCATAGAAAAAGCATGCAGTTCGAGAAAAGTGAACAAAGAAACGGTTAAGTGTTTAGAAAAAAGTCAGGACAGGTAATCTTTTTATTTTAGGGGGAGAAGGAGGAAAGATTTGGACATTGAACAAAAATGTTTTGTTAAAGATTTCAGAGCAGTAAATAAGATTACATGGGTTCCAGGGAAAATTATAAAGAAAGTGGGGAATTCCATTTATTTGGTCGAAATTGAAGGTACTCATCAAGTATGGAAAAGGCATGTTAATCAAATAAGAGCCAAGTAACGTTGTACGGTTGATGTTGGAAAAAGGGTTCGACCGACTGAAGCTTCAAGGATTGCTTCATGGGTCGGACCGCTCCTCCAGGTTCTGACGGGTGCTTTCTGTTTCAGATGCAGTATCCGTGTGACCCCGCAGACAGAGGACGCCTGCTCCGGAGGAGGGGCCTTCTCCACGGAAGATTTGTAGGAACCAGTAAGGGGGGGTTCGAAAGATAAGTGTGGGGGAGTTGTCACGAATGTGCGGACGCTTGGATGAGTGAGAGGCAAGCGTGCGAGCGAGACGCGTAGATGGGCCCGTGCTGTTGCGCCGCACCGGGCAGAACGAGATTCACCGGGGTCCGAATCAGTTGTACATTTTGTATTATAAGTAGTGTCTCCAATAAATGTTGTTACCTACGTAACGCGTATTACTCGAAGAACCCGATTATTCCCAAGTGCGTAGGCCGAGTTATATTGCCTACACACGCAAGAACATCACAATAACAATAAAAATTTTACCCTGAATACGCCAAAAGAAGATAACTTAATAAAAAAGATCCCTCTATTTTTGACTTTTATGGTAGTAATCACAGTAGGTATATGTCGTAGATCTAAGCCTCGTCTATTTTTGAGTGTTGGGATAGTATCAACAAAATATAAATATTATAACGAGATATACACTAATCGGCAATAATTACGCCTAATCAACGATTTTACAGAGCTCTACACATCTTAAAATTGGGAGACACTAGAAAGTAACGACTTGAAATATCGAGAAAGGTATTTACCTATAAATACGAAGAGCGCCGCGATTCGCGATTCAGTCTGAGGGATGTTTGACCAGAGCGATATTAGCAATGGATATTTCGGATTTTGTAAAGGGAAAATGGGATAAGGAATAAGATCTGTGTGAAAAAAATTAATTAAGTTTAAAGGAAGGCCGTGTGGAGTTACGCAATGCGTTAAATGTATATTTTGATCTTAGCGGTTGTCGTGTTGAAGATGTCGAGTTCACTGAAGAATGTGTTAAAATACGACGAGGCTCTGTAAAAGGATGAATTCTGTTTAGAGTTTGTGTGGCAGTGTGCGAGATTGAATGTGATGTCAGTTCTGGTAGATCTAGATGGCACTCCCTGACAAAAGACCGGAAACATCCGAAGTGCCTTTCCGGATAGGTCGGCGTTTCTCGCGGCGCTGTGCCGGCAACCAGGGGTGACTTACTTCTTTTCGCCCTCGGCGTTGAGGTAGTCCGCGATGAAGAAGCCCTTGGCCCTGTGCGCCAGCCTGGCCGTGTACCGCAGGCTCAGCGTGTAGTTCCCTCGGCGGCGGAACTTCTCCTGCAACAGGGAGGTGGGGTCAATTGTGGCCACTATCCATATGGGTTCCATATGGACAGTGGCGATTTTGCGTCTGTACGCCACAATAGGCATGATGACAGATTTTGAAATAACATTCTATATTGCAGGTACACGTCTACTATTACCGAAAATAACATCATTTCAGTAATAATCTAAGTTTTTACGCAAATAATTGCATTTTCATCTACATATTTTTAATTTCGTGCAAAATCGCCCGCAGCTGTCATTTCGTCTACGTGACGTCAAGCCTCGGTAAACATTGCATTGCGTCTATGGCAACGGTTCAAAAACACGATGATGGGTACTGAGGCGCGACGTCATTCGCTCTGACCGGTATTTCAGTTAAAATGGCGGATTGCACAATTGTATACTTTTATATTATTGAAAATCTTATTAATCTCAATGTGTATATTAGGTCCTTACATATGAAATTGGCGTTTAGTATGGGAGGAACATAAAGCCGATTTTTTTTTATTATAATATATTTATTTAATCAAAGTATGTACCATTGCTATCTATGCACTTTTGCCATCTCATAGGTAGTTCATCGATCCCTTTACTAAAAAAACCATTCGGACGGGAATCAATAGAATCTTTGAAGGCGGTTTGGACTGCCTCATCGGAGTTGAATTTTTTCCTTTGCAAGAAGTTATCCAAATTTCGAAAAAAATGGTAATCTGTTGGGGCAAGGTCCGGAAAGTACGGTGGATGTCTTAGATATTCCAATTGAAGCTCCTCTAATTTGGTAGCCGTCTGTTGTGCAGTGTGTGGTCTAGCGTTATCATGAAGCAGCAGTGGCCTAGAGCGATTAACCAGCCTCGGTTGTTTAGCAGCTAGCTTTTCCATCATGGTTTGCAGTTGCTGACAATAGACATCTGCCGTAATCGTCTGGCCAGATTTAAGAAAGCTGTAGTGAACGACACCAGCACTAGTCCACCAAACGCTTACAAGTAACTTTTTTGGAGTCAATTTTCGCTTGGGGCATGGTTTGGCTGGTTTGGCAGGATTCAGCCATTGCGATGAGCGCTTCCGATTATCGTACAGGATCCACTTTTCATCACAGGTAATGATTCGATTTAAAATTCCTTCATTATTGTGCCGGTTGAGTAATGCAACGCAGCAGTCAACGCGCGTTTGTTGTTTGCTTCACTCAATTCGCGTGCGGTACCCACCTTAATCATCAAGCTTTTTCCAACCCACCTTACACAATAATTGCATTTCAAGTGAGATTAACAACAGTTTTTATAATATCACTAACAAAGACAAGGGGAAAAGACCAAAAAAGCAAGCCTGCAAGCTTCCTCGGAATGGTTGTTGTGCGATGGCATCCGCCGCCTGCCACATAGCACTTCAATTCTTCATTATGCAATTTGGTCTCCCGGCCTGTCCACGGGGGCTTGTTCCTTGCAGGCGAAAATTTCCAGGAACGAAACGTTGGAACCAAAAACCGCACTGTTTTTTCTATTTCGGCAAGCGTCGCCATAACACATCATTTATGCCTTCTTCGAGCCGTTTCTGCAGCACACTGGTGCCACGGTGGAACTCGTCTCTGTAAATCCGCGATATTTCAAGTTTTTCATTTTGTAAACTGAGTGACGCAAAGAAAAAAACAATTGAGGAAAAAACAAATGAATTATAATTTTCAAAACACAAATACATGAGTAAATAGCTGTATAAATTTGGATTTGGAATTCCTAACCAAAGAGAAGATATTTGAGATCAAATTTGCCAGTACGGCAAAACGTCAATTTCATATGTAAGGACCTAATATTTCATAAATATATTCGAACGCCTGCTCGTGAGAGAGACAGGCAAGTTCTCTGCCCGGTACCTACTCCGATAGCAGGCCCCTTTTCTTTCCACCGCCGCCGACGCTTGCATCTATCTTTTATCAAACAACCATTATTACGCCGAGTTCTGTTGAAAAACCGCATCTTGTCTTTTTCTTGTTGGACTTTGACTCGAATTGAAAGTGAATTTATTCTACGTGGTGAAGAAGGCATACATCATATCAATACACTCCACTTCAGAGTGCTAAGTTTATACAAATCGGAGAAAACCGAGGGTAAGTTTTTGCATTGTCTCTTTTATGTGCAGGCCTTTTCGCATCGTACTGGACCACTAAGGGTCGGTTGTTTCAAGTTCGATCAAAGTAAGCGTTCTTTTAAAGCATAGATTTTTACGTTCTCCACCAATCAGACGATCCGTTTTCGTAAAAATCTATGCTTTGGTCGACCGCTTACTTTAATCGAACTTGAAACAACCGGGCCTAAATTGCCTTGGAAATCTCCGTATAGTTAAAAATTCTCAGCGCACTATTGCCCATTTTGGATTAACATATAATATCCCAGTTAATTTTTATGGGTTTTAACATTATATATGTACTTCACAGAAATGACATAGGTATTCGTCTCAATAATTTAGAAGCTTTAGAAATAAAAAAATCTTTAAAAACAAATAAAAAATATTTACTAAATAAGCAACTAGATTTATCGTGTAGTCCAATTATAGATATATTCCCCTTCCAATTAACTACACCCACCCACACCCACTCTCTTTCCTCAACCCCCACCACAGTTGACGTTCTGTCTCTTTCTTCCCTTAATGCTTTCTTAATTGTTCGTAATTCTGTTTTTATTTAGTTAATATCTGAACCCTGATGAAGACTCAGTTGTGAGTCGAAACTAGTTGGTTTTAACTCAATAAAGTGGTGTTAAACAAAAAGTTATTTTATTTAAAGATATTATGTCGCACCACAATGTGTTTGCTTCGTGTGAAAATTTATTATTATAATATTAAAAGTCTAGTATGTGATTGTATAATATGTGATTGAGGTGAGAGTTATTTACCAGGACTGAAGACTGTGGCGTTCTATCTTCGCCACCTAACCTAAATTAAAGAAATACATACCTCTAAAATAATAAATATAAGGTGCAAATAGCTATTAAATAGCGACTACCGCTGTCCTTAAATGATTTATTTCTTCAAATATTAATATTGTTGTCATGTTAAATATACTCGTCGAAAATACCAGGAAATTATTTTGTATTTAGATTTAAGACAGTCCTACTTATTCGAAACTAAGATTTTCAAACTTACCAAATATCCTAATTTTGAATGACTTTTTTTTTGTCTGTCCGCAACCCTCTGGAATTAGGCCGGAATTACAACAACAACACTGATGACGACTAGCTGCTAATGAGGCGCCGGGCGCCGAAGTGTGACACGTCAATCAGTCAAGCAGTCGGCTTAATTATTATGTCCCGTGATTTTTCACAGCTTAAAGTTGTTCAGCGATCCGAGCCCCGAGCGGCAACTAGGCCACTTCCTTTTGTCAGGGTTACAGACTTACAGTCATACATACATACATACAGACAAACAGACAAACAAAAATAAAGCCCCATTCATGCGGTACAAGTAAATGAGTAATAAACCTGTTTGTTTCATGAACATATTAAAACATAAACCGCATTCGAAGTGCATTCGAGAAACAATAAAACACAAGAACTAAGCGGATAGACATTTTATCCATCCATTTAATGTGATCCGTCGAACGAAACATCTGTTATAAAAAATATCTGTATCATTAGAAATGTGCACTTACATAATATACCATTCGCATATTGGAATTTTAATAAAATATGATGCAACATACTCGCATATTGCTCGGGTACCAAGAAATTTACAGTCTATCCAGAATACTAAATGTAACATTTTCAGTAGAAATAGTTTTTTTCAATTTCAGTTAAATTTATTTAAAAAAAAATACAGAAATATAATAAAAAAGAAAAAGAAAAAAATGGCTAGTCCTCAGGCAGCAAAAGCATGCTGGTATGAGGGAACATCAAAAACTATAACTATAATATAAAAGAACTATACACAATAGATAAACACATCAAATTCTTGAACAGTCAAGTATTTACTCGCTAAAAAATTAAATCCAAGAATTACCTTATATTTTATTGATACGTTATTACAACATACTATACAAAATTAATCCTCCATAAAATATTTCAATTTACCAGATTTACACATACACGTATGATTTTTTGCAGATATTTTCGTACTTCTGTTCATGAAATGAAGAAATGAGGGTGTAATTAAAATATTTACATACATACTAATTACGTGCCAATGCAGACTTTTCTATTGTTTAAACAAAATCCACCGCGATGCTGGATGAGAAAAATCCTGCAGCTAATTTTTAATTACTGAAAAAAAATCACAATGGTCTCGAAGGCCGCGAAAATAAAATTTCGCATCGAACATTGTGTAATTTGTATGCAAATCTCATTCCACTTCAAAATTTGCAATCAAATCACAGGAAAGTTGCATACAACACCGGACAGAGAGCAGAAATAATTAGTTTATTGTCCAGTCTATCTTCCAGTCAGGACTAAAGTATGTCAGATTGCATCTCAGCTAAGTAGATCTTCAAAATCCTTTAGTTATTTAAAGTGTCTCTGACTTAAAATCTCTGTACCATTGAAGAGAAATTAATAATTTTATTCAAATTGCAACTGTGAACGCGTAATCATAATTTATAACGTTTTAAAAGCAATGCCATCAGCAATTAATCAAAAATATAATATTCTCGTAAAAACCACCAGAATAATTATTATTTAATTTACTCGCGTCAAAATATACTCATCCAATCGATGCACACTTGAATGGGATGTGATAAACTGAGTTTATTTTTCAAGGCATTTATTTATTTAAAGTAGTACACAAATGTTTTTTTTAATTTAACTTAAATCAGGCTTTCAATACATAAATAAGATTTTTTTTGTTGTTTTTACTGTAAATTTAAAAATTCAAGGATAACGTGACTGCTTAATACATAACTCAATAACAGTAATATTTACTCATACGACATTCTAACATATATAAACATAAATTATATAGAACGTATATTAACCTACAACACGCATCACATAAATTCTTAAAATTCTTTTAAATTCCTTGTCGGTCGAGTGTATGATAATATGTGAATGATTTAAATGAAAATATTTATGTGAAACGTTTATGTATGTGTAAATGTTGAATTATATACATAAAATGGAAAAATGTGCATGTGAATTCGAAAATATATTTTTGATCCTTCCAGATTTAATTATATAATTATTTTTTTAATACTTTTTTATCTATTGTCGTGAAAGCTGAGAGCTGAATTGAAATTTCACCCCCACATTTTATCACTCTCATACAATGGTTATTGTACAGAACTCTTCTAATATTCTTAGAAAATACATTAAGTACGCTTGTAAATAAATCTTTTTTTTAATTCGTGCATAAAGTGCACCACCTTTTGAACTTTAAAAAAATATATAACGTCCAAGACAATAGAAAAATCCAGGATTGTCTTCATTAAAATAAAAAAATATATATTTACAGTCTTGACCTCAATCCGTTATTTCGAGGGAGATTGTTATGGTGTTAGGTTTCCTCACTTTTTCTTTATAGTGTGGAAATTTCGACCCTCACTGAAGCGGCATTGATGAAAATTTGAAGCAATCGTACGACAAAATATAGCTAGAGAATGAAGACTATGTGGTCCTCCTGGATGTGGCAGAAGGGGAACCTATTAGCTTAAAAACCTAAAACAATGGTTCGACCAAACATGTATTATGAATCTCTCTTCCGGGAAGCAGTAAACAATGTCAGAATACTTGATGGCAAACATCTGTTAATGGATAGCACTTGAAGAAAAAGGATAAATATTTAGCTCTAAGGCAGTAAGATGGCGATAAGAGTACACACAGGCAAGTTTTCCAGTTTCGTCTTTGAATTTCAGTAATGTCAGTATAATACAGTATTTTCTGCTTTCTTTTTATACTCGTAATGAAACATAAAATTAGAAGATCACAGTAGTAATAAAATAATCTGCATTTAATAATATATCAAGAAAATTTTATTCTATATTAATACTTTGAACGTAGTATAATCACTATAAGTTTCTTTTAGAACGGTTGTATTTTTTATTTTTAATTCACACGTTACTATTGTATAACTACTTCTAGACGTCATTTTTTATTGTTATTTGTGACTTTTCACACAGATAACATGAAATAGCAATGTGTTAGCTAATAGAATAAACTTGTAAATTTGTGACATTATTATTTCAGATAAATGAAACAAAAAGTAGAACCATGCTACGCTTACTATATTAATTTTAGCATGCCAAAAGATTACAACATGTTTAATATTGTTATTATTGGACCAATGCACCATTTGTATATTAATAAATTACTTACTTTTATATTTATGTTAAACAACTAAAACACGAAGAACTCATGAAGGATTGAGATATGATCATTTGGTTATTTCCAGTGGTGTAATTTAAAAAATTGGGCCTCAGTGCAAAATGTAAGGGCTTTTTGTATACATTTACCGATACTTTATACGATACAAAATAATGTTAAATATTACAAGGTTTTATTCCATAAAAAGTAGTGGAGCGCAAATAAGAAGGAGATTTCTTTGAGATTTTTGTCTTCAATGCGCGTAAGGCGTCTGATACACATGCTTCTTTAGTGGCACGTGAGCATGCGCAGTATCGACTTTGACAGTGGCATGCTTATTAGTGGCATGTGTGTACGCACATTGCTAGAAATGAGCATGCCACCTAGTGGCATGCTCAAAAATCAACCGCCGGTTGATTTATAAGCATGCCACTGTCATTCACCATAGAGAAGGGGTATCTTTGGAGCATGTGTGAACAGGCTTGCTTATTTATGAGCATGCTTATGTCATTCGCGGGCTTCGCGGCTAGTATTATCGATGCGATCTTTTCAGTCCGCGACAGATGAAACAAATATGGCGCGTTGGGGAGATGATAAAACATTACTTTTCGTAACTTATTATAGGAATCACGAATGTCTGTGGAATACTCGGTCACCTTTGTGTAAAAATAATATAGTGAGAAATAATGTTTACGAAACTTTATTAATAGGTATGAATGATTCAAATCTTACAATAAAAATTATATAAACTTAAATCAAAAATGTGCGGATGGAAACTCGGGAACTTTTTTGATTTATTGGTTGACTTGAATTTTCTATTTCAGTTTGCAAAGTTTCCATTTTGAACAAGAGCGTCTCTATTCTATGACAAGAGCATGCCACTAATAAGCATGTGTGTTTGATTGTTAGCTTTGGGCATGCTTATTTATGAGCATGCCACTAATAAGCATGCCAGTAATGAGCAAGTGTGTACAGTTGTTAGGGCATGCTTATTAGTGGCCTGCTCATTAGCATGCCACTAAAG